>VZRV01003363.1:739427-755474 GCA_013398115.1 Falcunculus frontatus | reverse complement strand
TTTTTTTTTTTTTACTTCTGTGTAATATATATATAAAATATTCTTTCATAAATTTCAAATAGAGTGATAAAATATTTGGACATATGCCTTATTTGGAAAAAATAGAAAGTATATCTTAGTATATTATTATGTTTTACTAAGTCTATGGGCCAGATAAAATGGATAAAAACTACTGGTTCAAACTGGCAATTCAGTGCAGTGTGCTGAAACAGAACATTGTACAGTGGGAATCAGTGTGTTTTGCTGATATATGCAGGCACTATTAATTTCTAACCCCAGCATTTTGAGTAGCTATTTTGAAAATGTCTTGCTTTGACTGGGAAAATTAGTTAAAATTTATTTTGGGAGTTTTTATCTGGGTTTGTTGAGTTTTGTTTTTTCTTCCTGAATGATGGGTAGTGTCAGCCTGTATTTTAAAACTCTAAAGTAAGTGCTCTTGAATGAGCCAAAAATTAAGCAATTTGTGGAGTGCAGTGGTATAAGACTGTTACTGGAATTAATTCAGGCAGAAAAACATTACATCAAACCATCAAGTGTGAACTGAGTGAATTGCATGATTTAGTCTAACTGAGCAAAAGTGCTTTTTCTACCTTAGATTTTATAAAATCACAAAATATGAACATTGAAGTGTTCAGAATTAGCCCCTTACAAAGATTTCATTATAATCCCTTTCTTTGCTAGAATTTTTCCAAACGTCATGAAATAAGAACAAACAATTCCTTGGGCAAATTACTTCAGCCTCCAGTTAAATTTCATATGCTGGTTGTACCATTTTTTCCCACACAGCCTAAATGCATCCTCTTGAAAGATAATTTTTTTTCCTGTCATCACAAATTCAATCTCCTCAGAAAAATGCCTTCACATTAAGTGCCCTTTGACATAAACAGTGAACTGCTGGGCATAAAGGATTGCTCTAGGTTCAAATGAATGTGAAAAAAAGTTATTGTTACGCTAAAAAAGGTCAGACAAATGCATAATGGCTCTAGTATGGTTTGATTTGAGCACATTCGTCTACATGTGCTCTTGCAGGCTCATATGCCTGGCACATCAGATTCTTGGAGCTGCTGGTAGGCAATTTCACTGTGTGTCACCCTTTGACTCTAAGGAGAAGCTTGTTGATGCATCCTTTCCTCCCATTGCCCCGGTACGCCAAAGGGAAGCTGGATCTCACACCTCCTCTACAGTTCTGGGATGTGCAGCTCTCAGACAGCAGGTGCATGGAGTCTGCTCCCTTCATGCGACCACGTTTTGGAGGTGTTGAGCTTGGCAATATCAATGCTTCAGACCTGCAACGCCATTTATTTAAATATAGGCATCCAAAATACATGCTTATATTAGGAAGGAAACTATGATAATTCATGAAAAGTAGGTCTAGAGCGCTTCAGTTTCTCTGCAAATAATCTTAGCTGCTATCTAAATTGTGTACTTAAAATTAGAAGGTGTGTACATTCCCTATAGTTTTAAAAGTGAATATATTGCTTGGTGCCACTTTACTGGAAATGGCTAAGCCACACAATAAATTTAGAATTTGCTGTTTCAAGGGACAAATTTTTTTTGCACAGAAGCATAAAAGTTTCAGTGACAAGTTTGGGTTTTTTTAAATTTTTACTGAATTGACTGGGAAATACATAATCTGAAGCACAAAGGGTCTCTGAAATATTCCGTAATAATAACTTCTTGTGATCGTTTCATCACTTTGGTTATGCACTGGTACAGGCTTGTATTCTGAAATCTACTGGGTCCAAGACACTTTCAGCAGTCACAGTTTTAGGATGATCTACTCTTGAGGAACTCAGCTAAGATCCCACAGTTTATAGTTTGAGTATCATATTTGAAAGTTTTCTTGACCTTTTGCTGCTTTCTTGGATTATAACTGTAAAGAATTCAACTGAAAGATTCAAATGAGCATTTAACCCTATGGAAGGACTTCTTACAGTGGCAAAATGATTGCTTCAAGCAAACTTAAATACCAACATATGTAAACAATCACTCCTGTGTTTAGCTGATGTCCTGAATTATAAAGATTTACTTTGGGATAAAATGTGCTATTACCCTGAGGTCCATTGTATATGGTAACACAGAACAGAGATGGAGAGATTGGAACTGGGAGGAACTGTGTCAGAGACATGGGACTCTGCAGTGATACATTGATTTGGAAGCAGTATACTCTGTCCCTTCCCAAGGTGAAGGTTGGTCTCCTTGTTCTATCCCCAAGAGATCACCTAAGAAAACTGGAAAGAAAACAACAATTCCACATTTTCTCAGACACCTTAGTTATCACCAGACCAAGGCGAACAAAATCTAATAAAGCAGATGAGAGAAGAGCGTTCTGTACATCCCGATTCACCTTCCGGATGAGGCAACCCAGCTTTTCAGTTCTCAGTCTTTCATAGACTACACAAAGTAGGCTGCCTAAAGAGTCCTACTGTAAGGTCTGTTGCAGTCTGAAACTGTCAAGATCTTTAGTCCAAATCTACTGTCTATAGATAAAATCTAAAACTCTGCCTGGAAAAATTTGTCATGTTTGGAAAACCATTTTCAGCAAGAAAAAAATCTGTCCTCTGTGGCAAGATGAAAGGAGCTTGCTAATGAAGCTGATCCACTTCAGGCTTGGGGGACTAGTGTCAAAAATCACAAGAAAAACAAAAACAAATCAGAGAGCCAGTCATCACATCTCATCTGTATTTTATCTGTGCTCTTGGTGTGCAAGGAGCATTAGGGCACAATTCAAATTGTAGAGATTTGCAGGATTTTTTTTGTCCAGAACATTGTTCCCCACCATCAGGGATACATTCTTGCCAGGTTAGAGATTGACTTCGAGCAATGCAATATCAGGCCAAGATGAGTGATGAATCAGCCCTCCTTAAAGATGCTTAGTTGTTAAAATTTTAAAGAAATACAGGTTAAGAAGGTAGAAGTGCTTTGCTTCAGGAACTGAACAAATTTTTTTCTGATGTACTAAAATTACTTTTTTTTTCACACGAGTAATTTTTTTCATGCTGGATCACTGCTCCTAACATAAACTAGAAGAGCAGAGAGAGATAAAATCTGAATGCGCTAAATTCTTAGAGTGAGTCTCATCCCACTGATGTCAAAATTTTCATCCAAGTCAGTATTTCATTACGACATTTTCCAGTCAATACGGATTTTAGCTTATCAGCTGAGAATCAAAGTGAAAAGGTGAAGCTACAAGGAGACATCTCAAATTTCTGGAACGGTTGCTTAATAAGAAAGAACACGGGGACACAGTAAATCTGGGTATCATTATAGTGCCACTTCTCCTATTCCTACAAGGGTGGTACTGATAGTAGTAGATTTTCCCAACTGCAGTCACTGCTTCTCTGTTGAGTCAGTCTACGGATAGAGGAGGAAGAAAACCCTTCTGTGTTTTTTCTTTATCTGACACAGATATTCTGGCTTAAGAAGTGGTATGTCTCCTCCTCTCCGTTCAGACTGCATCCCTTGTTCTGTGTTTGCAGAGATAAGACTGAAGCCGCTACCTAATATAAGCAGATGTGAGGTAGGACAAGTTGTAATAGGAAGATGTTTTATTTCTTTAATTCCTGTGCAAGGATGAGGAGCTGTCGGACCAGATAATGGGGCAAGTTTTCTTTCATTCTTATGTTTAAGGCAATAAAGGGAAGAAATATGAAGTGTCTTGTACATCTGCTACGCTAGCTGTTCCTGGAAAGTTGCCAGCTTCAGGTCTTTGTGAATGCACGAGGCTTTGCTCCTATTGCCTCGGCACAGCTGAAAACAACTATGCTGCACAGTGCAAGACTGTTTTTGACTCCTGTCCCTCTCACCCCAGGCACGTCCCCTGCATTACTACTGCCTTGTCACCACTGTTGTCCTGGTCCTCGCCCTTTTCAGAGCTGACTTTGAGAAATCATTCCTTACTGGATGTTTTGAACGTCTGAAATCAGGTCAGCCTCACTTTTCCTCCCTCAGTACTTTGGGTATAAAACCAATATTTAGCAGTGAATGCATAACATTGTGCTTTATTTCATTAAAAAGTTCAGAAGGTTATTCAAAAGGGTTGATTCAAGTAGGTCTCTTGTACTGGAGCCACAGAAAATCTCTTTCTCTCTTATCTAAAGCAAAAAAAAAAGAGAGAAAGAACTAAAAGGACCAGTCAGGCTATGAAAACATCAGTACAGATTATTGTACTAAGACCGTGTTTCTATAATTAGATATCTGTTTCCAATTATCTAAAGAGAGTCGTAGTAACAAAATATTGCTATTTCTTTTACTTATTTTTATTTACTCCCGGAAGGTCCGAATGGTTTTTGGAGCCCAAGACATACCTGAACACCATCAGGCAAGTACGGCACAGGGAAATTAAAAGTTCAATATTATTACATAGCCCAGGAAGTGAGAACACTCCCTGTCTCTCATTCTGACCACAAGATGTAGCTGTCCCTTTCCATACTGACCCTTTCATTCAGGATTACAGGCTGTCATTACTTACCAAATAAAATGGCCAATGTAAATAGACCATGCCTCAGGGGAGCCTGTGCTGGAAAAATACACCATGAGAAGGTGGTGGAGTGTCCCCAGGGTCTTTCACCACAAGACATCCCAGCCCTGATGAGGGAGACCCAAGATCTGCTGGGGCAAGGACCATTCTGTGGCTATAAACTGGCCAGGGGTGAGCCACGGTGAGCTGGGCAGGCCTGTAGTTGCAGGCTGGACCCTGCATCCTGGGAGGCTTCCCTCCCTCCCACCTTCTTTTAATACTCTTATTTTGTTCTGGGTAAGGTGCAGTTGGTGCCACATTATAGAGAGCCATACACATGCAACCTTTGTTCCTGCTTCCTGTTCCTGTGTTTCGTCTTGACCACGCTAACACAGAATCAGAGTGCCAGGGCCATTCAGGGAGTTCAGAGACCCACTGCATCTGTAGGCAGCCTGTGCACACACAGACCCCCAGCAGGAGGCTCCTTAGGCCTCACTGTCCATGGGCTTACTTTAAACCTGTCGACTGAAGGAGCCATCACTGGTACCAAGGGTCCTGACACTATTCCTACTGCCATTCCCCATGCTGATCCTCACATCACTCATTTCTAATGCTGTGAGCAGTCACCAACCATATGAAGCTCAACAAGGAAAAGTTCCAGATTCTGCACTTGGGGTAAGGCAACCCTGGATGTACGGACAGACTGGGAATGAGGTGCTGGAAAGCGGCAACTGGGAAAAGGACCTGGGGGTCCTGGTCAATGACGAGTTGAATGTGAGTCAGCGGTGCCCTGGCAGCCAGGAGGGCCAAGCGTGTCCTTGGGAGGCATCAGGTACAGCATCACCAGCCGGGCAAGGGAGGGGATTGTCCCACTCTGCTCTGCACTGGGGTGGCCTCACCTCAAGTCATGTGTGCAGTTTTGGGCTCCTCAATATAAAAAAGACATTAAAGAGTGTCCAAAGGAGGGCAACGAGGATGGTGAAAGGCCTTGAGGGGAAATTGTACGAGGAGTGAGCGAAGTCACCTGGTCTGTTCAGTCTGGAGGAGACTGAGGGGAGACCTCACTGCAGTTACACCTTCTTCATGACAGGAAGAGGAGGGTCAGACACTGATCTTTTCTCTGTGGTGACCAGTGACAGGACCCGAGAGAATGGCCTGAAGTTGTGTCAGGATAGGTTTAGGTTGGATATTATTAGGTTCTTTATTCAGAGTGTGGTTGAGCACTGGAAGAAGCTCCCCGGGGAAGCGGTCACAGCACCAATCCTGACAATGTTCAAGAAGCGTTTGGACAACGCTCTCGGGCACGTACAGGGCCGGGAGCTGGCCTCGATGATCCTTGTGGGTCCCTTCCCACTCAGTTTATTCTGTGATCCTGTGATTCTGCGGTTCCGCGGCCCTGTGACCCCAACGCCGCTCCGGAGGGGCACCTCTGCACGGCGGCCACCGGGTGGCGCCCGTGCCCCGCCCGCGGGGCCGATCCCGCCTTTCCCGGCGCTTCCCTGGCGGGCGCACGGCGCTCCGCCGCCCGCCTGGTGCCGCCGGAGTTCCCGCAGGAGGAGCCAGGGGGCAGCAGGTGCCCGGGGAATCCGTTCTGCCACGCTTCGGGAGGCAGCCGAGCCGAGGGGCGAAGGCGGCAAGCTCGAACACTTTAAAATGGGATGGGTGCTGCCCGGTGCCGAGAAAAGAGGGGCCCGCTCTGCACAAGGTGCAGAGGACTCCTAGTATTTGATGCTGATACTTCTTTATTAAATAAAGCAATGCTTAGGAGTGAGTGAACAAGCTCTCAAGCTGACGGTTGGACTTGGGGATATTAAAGGTCTTTTCTAACCTTAATGATTCTATCATTCTATGATCCTAAGCCAGCGTAACTAGATAACCTCCCACTAGTCCTTTCTGTAGGTGTATTTAAATATTTTTGAAGTGGTGAGTGTGTTCATCCCACCCCGAGATCTTTCCAAACCCATCATAGCCCTTTCGGCTGTATCTGCAGGCTCTTTATGAATCAGTTTTTCTCTTTGTTTCACCTGAATTTTTTTCCTCTTGCTCATGTCTCCCAGCCAGCTGCCAGTTCTCCAGGAGTCACCTCGGAAGAGAGCCAGGCACATGTCTCGATGACAGAGAGGAAACACTTGTGCCAGGCAGAGAGGCTGAAGGCCACCCGGGGCTGTCTCCCCACCCTCATTCAGAGGCACATCAGAGTGTCTTTCGAGGGATTACCAGAGTTTGGGAACTGTGTCTTTCTGAGTCTGTAGGTATCCAAAGTGACTGCTGTCAGGAAAATTCTGTAATTTTGAAAATTCATGGTTTGTCTATTCTGTCTTAAATACTGAAGAAAAAAGAGCTTTTTTGGCTTTACAGTAATGACAGTGTAAAAGCATTTCTGAGAAGTGAAAAAAAGGGTTTTGTTTCATATTTATTACTTGAGACATACACTGAAAACCTGGAAGAGGAAATAGGAATTGTTATATTGCTTTGATGCCTCATGTACAATGAAATTTTAGTGTTAAACTATGCTCAGAAAAAAAAATGATCTGCTGTCTTTCAATCCACTGCTGGAGTTGCCACTGTCTTGCACACTGGGGCATATATTACAAGGGAGCTGGACATAAAGCATTCTGTCACGTACCTGTTTCGCTCAGGGAAGTGGTGGAATCACCATTCCTGGAAGTGTTCAAAAACCCTATAGATGTGGCACTTGGGGGAACAGTTTAGTGTTGAACATGGCAGTAGTGGGTTTAGTGGCTGGACTCAAAGATCTTAGAGGTCTTTTACAATCCTAAGGATTCTATTCAGCTTCAGCTGTAGGATCTACAGTGTAATGTCAGGATTTTCATTCATTTTGCTCTGATGTTTGGTAACATCCTGATCAGATGTAAGACTTCTTGGTGATAGATACATAGCAATGAAGGGATGCATGGTCTTCTCTGCCTAGAATAATCTGAAATAGAGAAAAGTCTAAACCAAATATAAAACACAGGAGGTTCTGTAAACTGGAGACTTCACTTGAAATACAGAGGTTATGTCAAAAGTACTGAATAGTACGAAGGGCTGTTCTACGAAGACTGTCCTTTCACTTTGAGGTCACCTGTCCTGGGCTAGTTTGTGTGCATACTGCTTATGACTGTGCACTCTCAATCTCCAGAATAAGATGACTTCATGTAAACTGTACATTGTGAATGATCCCTACCCACTGCTGACTCACAAACTATGTCTTGGGAGTGCTTGGGAGAACGGCACATGTCCCATACCAAAACCACAAACCATGCAGAGACCTCTCCAACAGTGCAACAGCACAGACACTGAGGCTTCTTGGTACTATATGTTTTTAACTTGTGACATCTCCACGAGGCAGGTTTAGTGTAGGCTATGGTAGAAATCATAATATGCACACGTGGGTACTGTATTTCAGCTCAGGAGTCTGGCTGCAGTCCCTTTGCCACAGGGAGCATGGGAGTGGGGACTCTCAAATGTCAGTCAAGCCCTTGGCATCCGTTCCAAAACTTGAAGTGGTGATCAAAGTGATAACAATTTTGGAAGTGGTGTTAGTTTATGGTAATTACTTCTCTCTTACAAACTGTGGATAACCCCAGATGATACAATATGTACAGTTCATGGAAGTAACTGATGTGTTTTACTTAGGATAGGGAAGGCAAAAATAGGGTGGTTCCAACCATATCAGGGCTATTTCTATCCTAGAATGAGAATTTTTTAAAAAATTTGTTAAGCCTAGTGAACAAAGATTTTTATGACATAATTTGCATCACAAGTTCAGGGGGAATTACATAAAATGGAAAAGAAATCTGAAATTTTTTTTCCCTGAGATAAAGGTTGGGCTGTATCATAGGATGAGCAAACACCATAAGCCAGGTTACTGTTAGAAATAGATTGGTATCAGGTCCTGTGGTTACCAGTGAGAAGTAATCTTCAAAGCATATGTATGACACATAGTTACACCTTAGCCAGGATAAGACACCTCAGGGCTGTCTTTCAAAAGAATTTTCAGTTCATGCTTCATAGCATCACTTTCATGCTGTTAAAGATTAAGCTTGTAATCCAAATATCTGTACAGACAGCTGAATTTCATACATTTATCTCCATGTACCTTCAGCTGACACTTCGTTTTTAACGGATGAAGACAAATTTACTCTTGAGGAAATGTTCCTTATTATGGATTATGGTCCGCTTGTACATTTTGGTTGGTTTGGTTCAGTCTCCACTTACTCCTGTGAACAGAACTTCAGGAATCTGGCAGTTTAGTTTTAATCCAGGGGTCCTACAGAAAATAATTCAATTTTCTCTTTGGTTTTTTTCCGCTCTTTTTCCCATGTCAGAATGCTGTTTACTCAATCCTTCCACAAATACCACAATTTTTTACTCTTTTTCCTATGAAAGGGGTGAGAATTGGGCACAGCCCAAATGAATGTGATGTGTGTTTTTCCTGTGTTGAAATTTAATTGTGATTCTGGGGTTTGAGCACCCCAGAGGTCTTCCTGCATACACAGGTGACCTTTTATAACCTCCACACTTATACAGAGCTATCCTAACAGGCCTTACAAGTCTCAGACATATCTATATGTAGCATGAAAATGTCACACACAGGAATATAAGACTTTTTCAGGACTTCAAATCATCTTCCTAGTAAATAGCAATGAATTTCTCTCTTTTTTTTTGTCCCCTCTGAAGAGGGCAAAATTCAAAGAGTATAGTAATTGCTTCAGTAACTGTTCCAATCCCAATTTTCTGTGAATACTCATGCCTACATTTACTTCTTATCTTTTACTGACTATGGGATTTAAGGTGCTAATTATGTAGCTTCTGCCCTCACAACAACTTGGAATTAAAATTAAAAAGTGATCCATTAGTTTTTGGATTACCATCCATTTATCTTATTCTTGTTGTTTCTGAGAAAATTCCTATAAGATAAAGGTGCTGTTTCCATGCCCTTCGTATATACTGCGCTCACTTACTCAGACCTTCATAAACGCTTACACAGTGATGCAATCCTTTGCTATTCTCGTGACTTTTTGTCCCAGATGCTGAGCATCCTGTTTGCTTGGATTGGGGTTATGTTTTTGTAAATATTCTGACTCACAGCTCTGCCTGCTTTGTTGTCATAGAGAGCTTTTCTTGTCACATTCTGAATTATTTTTAACCCTGGAAATGTGAATTCTTTTTAACAGTTTCACCGCAATGAAAAGATAGACTGATTTTCTTTGCTTGCTAAATTCCAGTCACATTGAGGTTAATTATAGTTCTTCTGAGTGTCACCACATATTTCTAGTCCCAGACTGTCAGCACCCCAACATTACAGGAGCGATTCCTCAGTTCTACTTCAGCCACAAGTTCTTAGTTTTGCTTGACTTGTTGGATAGACAACCGTATTAACCTTTTCAGCTGTCTTAACTTTTGTAGGAATCTTAACTCTAGTAAGATTCTCACATGCTGCATTTTAACTGAGCCAGTTTTAGTTATTTTTTACTAATTTGCATTTACACATTTTTCGGAGCCAAGGAAAATAATGAGACCCATTCCTTCTTAGTAACTGAATCCTAACCAGCCTGTACTGTGATAGCGCAGGTCTCTGCATAGTGTAGCAACTCATTCCAATGCCCTCTTGTCAGAATATAATAAAATTTTGGATGTAGGTATTTAGGGTCCGCAAGACTGCTCAGCATCTGCCCTCTGTGCATGGAAGAAAATATCTGTGTCCACATCTTTCAGCTGGAGTGAAGTGTGATAAATTCTGTCCAGACGTAGAACCTAATTCTTAGGTATAATTGCTACTGATCTTGGTGAGAATCTGCACTGCCATATCAAGTGCAAATTCACTATTGTATAGAATTAGTTACTAGTGGAGAAGTGACTACTGCTGAGTAGAATGGACAGCTTTCCATGTTATTTCATCCAAATAATGTATGTATTATTTGCTTATAAAGTTACTATAAGCTTGTATTGCTGGGTGGCTCTAAATCCCCCTTCTTTCTTTTTAGCTTCCTTGGCTCATATAAAGTCCAGGTGTTTAAACCTGCCTGTGTCCCTCCCAACATTAGATATTTAACTAAAACATCCGATATTTAACCGAATCATACAGTTAGTCCTCTTAAGGTCCTTTTAGAGTCAATAAAGGACGGAACAACTTTCAGATACTTATTGAGATTTTAAAATTAATTTATTCAACTCCCACTTTCACCTGGGAGACCCCTGTGGCAACTGTACTGCTTTCATACTCACCTTTACTTAGCCAAAAAAAGAAAAATTTTTAGTCAGAATCCTTAGCTTGTCTGAGGGTTCTTTAAATAGTACACGTATAAAGATACTAAGAGGGAAAAGTATGGCTTAGGTATTTTTTAAAAGCGAACTATGTTTCTATCGCTCAGAATTGTTAACATTTTCAGTATGAGAGACATATTTTCCTTGTGTAATCAAACACACGCATTGGAAAGGAATGGTTTCGTGATGGAGGCTAATGATCTGCTCCATCAGATTCCCACACAGAATAGAGACAAAACAAAGTACCACACAACATTTGTATTAATCTAAAGTAATAAAAATATTGTTGGGAGGCAAGTGTTCCTCTTTATACATGGACTGTTTGCCCTGAAAGTCAATGCAGGTATTCTGCCAGTCAGATATCACACGAAGCAGCTTTTGCCTGAATATCAGTTGCAGGTGATTTGGCATTTTATTTGTAAAACAGCTTCAGCGAGATCTGTATAACCTTCTGGGATCAAGAAGGGTTCATCTTTTACCTTGTGCAAGGAACATTAATATAAGCAAAAATCATCAAGCATAAACTTGTCAAGTCTATTAAAAATGTATGTATTTCTTACTTTCTGTGCTTGTGAGCTGTAGATATGTGAGGTGGTTTTTCGTTTTAAGTCTCCCTTCCACACACCTCTGTAACTATCCAGTCAAGCAAAACAGACTTTACAAATGATTTTTATTTACTTTATCAGGTTGGCAAAAACTTAATTTAAAAAAAAAGAAGACCTTTATTATCTTTCAGTGGAACCCATTAATGCTTAAAAATAGCATTTTAGAATGTTTTGTCCACCTCATTCATATAAAGAATTGATCTGACTTTCATCTGACTAAAAAAAAAAATCTTTCAGAACTGCATGCATGTATTTTCAGTGTGTCTTTATAGGTGAGGAATGCCAGAATATATGACCTACCTGTCATTTCCCTGGAAAGACAGCAGCCTTCATCTCAGGACAAACCCACAGGGAACATTTTCAATTACCTGATCTTTCTCCTAATCACATAATGCCTCTCACTGAGAAAAAAAAAGATTAATTTACTTTTTAAAAACAGTATTTATGAACCCAAGAATTAAAATTAATGATTTGAAATATCAGATCCTTATTGGAGAAATCCAAACATCCCTAAGTGCTGTAGAAGGAGAACTAAGTACACACTAATACATATATCTCTATACAGAGGTATGTAAAAGAAAAAACTGAGTCTTACATTTACAACATTCAGTATCTAGAAACTGTCATTTTCTCTCTAGATTTTGACCTGAAATGTCACCTGTGGCCACTGTTTACTCCTGTTCTGAAACCACCGACAGTCTGTTGGGACACCACCATCGTGTGGATGTGTCTGTTACTGTAACAAATGCAGTAAGTGCATTCAATGCTTTATGAAGAAAGTATTTCGATATATTATGCAGCCACAAAGAAAAAATGTACTTGAGAGCATGTAGTATGGTGTATGGATGGGAGCAACCCTATGTTTTTCTTCATGTCACACTCCTCACCCCCAGTTTTGATCGACTGTATTTACTTAACATAACCACTTCATATTTGGGAATATGCTCTGAACATTTTTTTCCATCACTCTGCACGGACCTTTCTATACTGTTTAAAGTTCTCTAGCTTTCCTTGTTTTTCTGATCTCCTGAAGTCATTAACCAATTGCAGCTGGAATCAAGTCCAAAAACAGCTAAGTATCACAACTGAGATTATCTCAAGTGGTACCTTAGTTAAACTGCTGAATAATCTTTTCTGTAGGGTTCAGATAAACATTGGTTGAGTTTTCTCATACCTTATGCCTTCCTAAAGGTCCTTCATTTTTGTTTTACTGTTTATGTTCTTTTCTTTTCTATAAAACTTCCTAGAGGATGTGAGGTGGAGTCCCACCTCAGCGACATTAACTGCAAATTAGGATAGCCCTCTTCCTTCACAGACTTTCTCTGGAAAAAAATGGAAGAAAATTATATTATGGTCTCTGTACAGCTTGCCCCCAAATCACTAAAAGCAACAATTTCATCAGATCCTGGACCGTGGTTTAATTTTATTTTGCAGTGACTCTGGATTATTTTACCTTTCACAAGAAGAAAAGCAATTTTCTGCAGTTCACCTGCTTACAGGACACCACCAATAGTCAGACTTGGTCTTCCATGCAATATTTCAAACCAGAAGTCCATGACATAGGATGACCTGGCAACAAACTAGGTTAAACTAACTGTTTCTTGTTAAACAAATGTTTCTTCCTCCTCACTGCTTATATAAGGAAGAGGTGGCTTTTTCTTCTCTAAAGCAATTCAGTTTTCTCCCTTACTGTGAGTTAACTGCTGATAAAATATTTTGAGAAAAATAAAATCTTATCTCAGGAGTTTTAGTCTTAAAACAGGAAAATTCTGTTCTTAACTAGGAAAATTCATCTGATTTTTCCCACTGCAAAAATACAGATGAAAACAAAACACATTACAGAAGGAAATGTAAAATGACAAAGAACAGTAAAAGGAGCCGTTACACTATATGACATTGATTTCTTAATCTACATTTATTTATTCTTCTGTTTCACAGAAGAGAATATTACAGAGCATTCTGTAAGTTGTTAAAACTTGGCCATCCCTGCTGATTGATTCCATACTGCACCTCAAGTGAATTGTTTGGGGTGAAAGTGTTCTTATCTGACTCTGTTGCTGGAGATGTATCTGCTCTCAAGAGATGGGGGAGATAACTGTGTTTACAAAAGTGGGTTTCGAGAACATGTATTACAAAGACGCTCGCATGTGGGTGCAGCCACACACTATCACAGTACCAGTGAGCCATTGTAACCAAGCTTTTAATGTCATTTATAAAAAAATAGAGTTATTTACATTTGCAACTTATTTGATGGCGTCCTCTTTTATTACAATGTTTGAATCTGTAAAGAAGAGACACACTAACTCATTTGAGAGTAAACTTTTCAATGATAAGCATAACAGTACAGGAAAAATATTTAAAACACTGTGAATTCTTGTTATTTTGCAGCATCATACAAACACATTCTTTATAACATGTGGACCCTGGCCTTACAGTAAGCAGAATTCCCTTCCAGATTAAGGCACAGAAACTCCACCACATTTCTAGGGACAGTCCCACATTCTTACATGTGGCATTTCAAGACATAACCAAAGGAATTACTTTAATTCCAATGAGTGGTAGCAGAATGTGTCCACTTACACGTTTTTAAGAAAATTCTGGTCAAAGGGACCAAAAGAAAAAAAGTATGACTAATTGCATAGTTGCAGTAAACCAGATCCATGAATACAAAAGCCATCAAAATATATTATAAATCTATCTGACTTTCAAAGCTACTTTAAAATACTGTTTTGTTTTACAATACAAATAACACTGTTTGGGGTTAGTTTGCAGAATTGTATTTTGGTCCATGCTGTTAATTCTATATCATTATATTCTTCTTCCATTAGTTTAAAAGCCTCAGAACAGCAGGTCCTCAGGCAGTGGTAAGAATGATGAAGCCAAGTCTTAGACTTCAGCTGCTGCAGTCAGTTCATAAAAACTATAATTTCAACCGCCTCCATTCTTTACTGCTTTAAATAATCTGCCCTCAGAACACTAAGGGGAAAGAATGATGAGGGATGCAGATTTAACACTGTTAGAGATGGGGGGTTGCCCCATCTTCTAGTCCTGAGCCGATAAATCACAGCTCTTAAAAATATCCAACCCATTAAAAAAATAGATCAACAACAATAAAAAAATTCCCAATTTAGTCTGACTATGCAGTAGTTCCACATAATCTGCTGGCCGTAGAAACTTCTTTGGTGTCAGAGTCAGGTCTTCCTGAAACCACAAACGGCCAAGTCTGTAAGCAAAAAAGAAGGTATTTCATATTAAAAGAAAGTTTATCCTTGTATGAAACTGGAGCTTTATTACTGATAGATGCCTAGCTCTGGTTCAGTTGAAAACACGTCATCATGTTTTAGTCCCTGTGGGAAGCACAGAGAGAGCTGAGTTCCTCTAACAAATATTTTCATTACGTTTTTCATTATAATTAAATGCTCTACAGAAGGTCTGCAATGGTCAGCAACAGTTTTCTCATCCAAACTGCAACATTTCTTTTGCTTTGAAACTCTTTGCATCATTTAATAAATAAAAAACCTATAAACTATTCCAAAACAATCACTCTGCTGTATATAAGAAAATGTTTTACCCCTGTGACAAGCATGGGGCGTTTAATTTTGTACCGATGAACTCATGACGCTATGCTTGTGCTGCAGGCCAGCCCGCAGACCGAGTTACTCCTTTTTCGGACACTAAGCTTGCCTAATGCCCGAGGAATGTAATCTTTAGGGTCTCCTATTCCGACTCCCCGGGACTGACACACCCGCCATCACCAAAGGCCGAGCGCGGCCCTGGAGTCGCCCACGGTGCGCGGGCCGCTTGCGGAGCAGCCAGGGGCGCCCAGCCGCTTCTTCCAGGGTTGTCACGGCCCGCGTGCTGCCACCCTGCCCCGAGAACCGGCCCTGCGGGGCCGCCCCGAGCGGGGCCAGGGGGTTCCCCCGAGGGTGCCCCTCGCCGCATCCCGACCGCCCCCCGCGCAGTACCAAGTTGACGGGATGGACGTAGCCGTTCTCGTAGCGGTCCTCCTGCAGGAGCTGCCGGAGGTGGGCNCGGAGGGGGGATGCGCCCCTTGACAGCGCTATATATCGGGTGTCCGCGGAGCGAACCATCTGCAGGGCGGAGGGGAGGAGAGGGGCGCGGGGCGGGGGTCGGGCCCGGCGGAGCCCCGCGTGAGGCGGTGCCTCTCCNGAGAGCTTGGTGTCGGGCGGCACCCAGGGGAGGCTCGTCTTCAGCCGGGAGAACGCCTTGCTCAGCACCCGCATCCGCGCCCGCTCCCGCGCGTTGGCCGCGTTGCGCTGGGACTGCTTCCCCTCGGGCGGGGGTCCCCGCGGCCCCGACACCGCCTTCTTTCCCCCGGGGCCGCCGCCCCGAGCCCGTTTCCTCTTGCAGCCGCTGCCCGCCGGCCCCGCCGCGCAGCTGCCCTCGCCGTCCTCTTCCTCCTCTTCTTCCTCCTCTTCCTCCTCCTCTGCCGCAGAGGAGTTGTCCCCCGAGGGGTAGAGCTCGCTGCGGGGCTGGCGCTTGGCCGGCGGCGGCGCGTAGTCCAGCTGGAGCGCCCGCAGGTCCATCTCGGGCAGCTCCTCCGCCTCGCTCCCGGAGCCCGTGGACATGGCCCCGTGCGGACGGGGAGGCGGGCAGCGCGGCAGGCAGGCGGGGGCGGACGGCCGAGCCGAGTCGGCCCAGAGCGGGGCGGCCCCGCCGCGGAGATTCCGTGCCGGGGCGGGGGCGCGGGGG
>VZRV01003363.1:529660-734599 GCA_013398115.1 Falcunculus frontatus | reverse complement strand
TTAAATAAAAAAAAAAAAAAAAAAAAAAAGAGAAAAAAGATTTTTTTCATTAATTCTAATTTTTTTAAATGGTGCCAGGAGATATGCGATTGGTCTAAAGGGATCAGAATTAACGGTGCTGTTTCAAGAACAGTTTATTTCTTCTCTTGGAGCAAATTAGCTGGAATAACAAGCAAACATCAGGCAAGAGGAAACACTATGCTAGTCTCCTCCTTGTGTTTCACTCTGAGAGGGAAACCCACCAGAGCAAGACGGAAGAGATGGGGAGAGATAACACCACTACAGCACTTCATTATACTTGAACGCTCCAGCGCGCTCCCCGCTTTGGCTGGGCTGCAGCGGAGCAGACGGAGGAGTGTGGCTGCCGTAGGAACCGCTGGTGAAGGCAGTGGGGGCTCTCAGCCGGGGGCACACAGCCGGTGAGACAGCTTTGTGGGCAGCAGGAGGAAAATCACTGCCCAGAGTTATCCAGAGGCAAAGAAAACTCCGGCACTCTGGCATCACATCATTAACAATGTTGAGGGAGGGCTGCAAAGGGCACACAATGCATGCAGACTGCAGTCACAGCAGCTCAGTTTTTGGTGAAATTATTCCTTATTTTCTCTAGGGAACAAATAAAAGATTTTCTATGGAAGGCACTTAGGGCTGCCTCCTGAACACCAGGCAGGACAGCTGCCACACCTCACCCCACCAGCACTCAGGCTCCAAGTGCAGGCCATGTTGGGATGGATGCTTTTTCTCTTGTAAGATACAGCATCCCTTTGTCTGTGCTTTGTTCTCCCTCATAGAAGACTGTGTATCTGGGTATAATATTCAATTTTCCAGCTATTTAAATTGGTGGACTTATAATGCACCTAGATTTTAGATTGATAAAATTACAAGTGACCACATCCATCATTACTGGGTTAATTCTGGATCTGAGACCATGTCACATGACATGGTTCTGACAATGATTTTTAGATGTAATAGACATGGTTTTTCTAGAATGTGATCTTGATCCTGATCTTACTGCTGTGCATTCTGCTTCTGTGGGCACTTGACACACACAGCCAACATAAAATAAGGGCTGCACTATTTGGCTGCTATTGTCAAAAAATGAAAGAGTACGGTGAAAGATGAGTGACTCCAGGTCTGTGAGGAACTGGTGGGGCATGGATACAGCAGATATGTTTATTGCTGTACTTGGGGGAATGATCATCATGTTTAGTGAGTTCATCGGATTCCCAGAACTGTAGTAGAATGTGGATAAACCTTCCCTCCAAGCAGATGTCTATACTGAGTTCTTCAAACACTGAACACTTCTGTGAGTGAAAAAGGTGCTTTTAAAAAAACCTTTGACTTCAATTTATGGTAAAAAAATCAGGCTCCTGCATTCCAGATGAGCAGAAAGGAACAAACAGACCAACTAACAGACCTTTGAAGGGATAACCATTATAGTCAAGGTTGTTATTCATTATATCATGGAAAGACAAACTAAGTGCTCAACTTGCTTATCTAAAAGAGCATTCCAGGAGGCAGCAGGAAAGATACAGGTAGGGTTTCTCATATAACTTCAAAAATAAAAGCTTCACAGTGGTATCCTGTGAAGGGCTCATCCTGAATAGAGAGTGGACTTACAAAGCAAATGCTGCAGAGATTTATGTAGTCTCAAAAGATTGTTATTTGTGTTTGAAAATCTCTTTGTATTATTAAATTTATATAATAACAGAAACGCAAGGACCTGGATGGATAATTTATTAGTTTGGAACAAATATATCTGTTGTACCATACTGTGGAACAAAGCCTGCATCCTTGGCATAAGTCAAAATGTTGGAAGTCAGGTTCAAACACACCTTATGATGCCTTTAGTGAAACAACAGATTGCTTTTTATAAAAAAACACCTGAAGGATTTAGCGAGTTAAGATTCATCTGGTGCCAAACTAAGATGTAGGTGAAGATAGATGATGGCTGCAAGTCCCTGCAATTAGAAGTAGTCACTTGTGGTAATGATGGATGATTTCCAGTGAAGAAGTATAGAACTATTCAAAGGGATGTTTCACTTCAAGAATATGTAAATTACTTACTTTTTAGTTTTATCCTACATTAAAAGGAAAAAAATATAGTTTCCGTCTGTCTGGAGCAAATCCAACAAAAGTGAGCAGAATAAGGTCATATCCAAGATAAATAAGGCTAACCCTTTGGATGATTTTATGTAAATCACTGTGGTTTAAGGGTGATAGAAAGATTGAAGAGGGCACGTTCTGCCATTCTTTACCTTAAAATTATCATTTATTCAAGATACATACCTAGTTTCTTTGTACTTAGCTATGTGTAGCATTTAAGATGTAGATAAATTAACATAAACCTTGTTTAGGGTGCAGTTAATCTCAAGTGATTTCAGCCACCTCAAAGTTTGGTATCATAGTTCAGATAGGAGTGAGTGGTAAGAGTTGCAGTTTGTAGGTCAAAATGTCACCTATTACATTTGTCACATGAAATGTCAAAATGTGAGAGGCATTCTTAAGGCAGCCCAAGGAAATACTGCACTGGCACCCATTTCTTTCTCTGTGTTCTTTAGATGACCAAGATGTCAGTTCTCAGGCAGTTTCAGGCAGAAACAGAAATCAGGCCTAAAGTGGAAGGAAATATGACTAGAAAGACCTTTCTCAGGAGAACTTTGCCTTTCAGCAGAGACAAAGGTTAGCAAGTGCTTAGGCTTTGTGACCTGTCTGTTGTGTCTCCATGATGCTATCGTGATCAGCAAAACTGCAGTAGAGCATGCTACATAATAAAAAAAAAATATTACTTTTATTCTTCTTTTGGTTCCTCTCCCCATCCTTGCTATGCTGAATAATTTTATCTGACCAAGATAGTGTTCTCTGCTCTTTCCAAGCAGCCACGATGTTCATTTTCATTCATGATTCCCTTTTAAAGGTAAATTCAGGAAGAATAAAGTATTTCTTTATTCCACCCCATCTTGCCTTTTAAACACATCAAAAATTAAGATTATTTTTAATTAAGAAGACAATTAATTAGGACAAAAATTATATTGAGTCCTGGGGTCGATTCAATCCAGTTCTGTCTCAGTTGCTAAAAACAAATGTCTTTAAGAGTGTATTTAAAGAACAAGAACAGGGTGATATTCCTCAGAAAACTCTCTTTGTAGTCAATAACTGGATTTTCAATAATTTTCTAAGTGAAAAGTTTATTTTTTAAATATAACCGACCCTAATAGATTTTTCTTCCATGAGCTGACTTTGGAATCCATGTACACTTTTACTACTCCAGTATTCTGCAGCAAAGCCTAATTAAATACACGGGGTGACAAATCACATTTATTAACTTGAGAGCAGAGTAAGGGTGGATTAAGAAGCTCATAGACTCAGACTACTGCAGAATACACTAAACCATATGTGCAGACTGTGTTGTCTGCATTGAGTGTACGTAGTAAATCCCGTGTGCCGTATTTTCTGTGAATATTGGGTTGGGAATGGGCAGTGGACTTGTTGCATCCAGCCCCGGATAGAAGACCAACTGACAGCTGGTTGTTGAGTCCTCATCTGAGCTGTGATCTAAAACGGAAGTCATAGGATCATTTAGTGCGGAAAATACCTTTAAGTCCATTGAGTTCAGCTATTGACTAATCACTGCCAAGTCCACCACTAAGCATCACGTCTACACTTCTTTTAAATACCTTCAGGACTGGTGACTCAACCTCCTCCCTGGGCAGCCTGTTCCAATGCTTGCTAACCCTTTAGGTGAAGAAATGTTTCCTAATATCCAATCTAAACCTCCTCTGGTGCAACTTGAGGCCATTTCCTCTTGTTTTATCACTTGTTACTTGGGAAAAGAGACTGAGACCCATCTTGCTATAACCTCCTTTCTGGTAGAAAATGTCTCTCCTGAGCCTTCTTTCCTCCACGCTAAACAACCCTAGTTACCTCAGTTGCTCCTCACAGGACTCGTGCTCCAGATCCTTCACCAGCTTCTGGACACACCCCAGTGCCTCCATGTCTGTTGTGTAATAAGGGACCGCAAACTGCACACAGGGTTTGAGGTCTGGCTTCACCAGTGCTGAGTACAGGGAGAGGATCACTGCCCTTTCCCTGCTGACCACACTACTGCTGATACAGGCCAGGATGCCACTGGCCTTCTTGGCCACCTAGGCACATGCTGGCTCGTGTTCAGCTGCTGTTGACCAGCACTCCCATGTCCTTCTCTGCTGGGCAGCTTTCCAGGAACTCTGCCTCAGGCCTGTAGCACTGCAGGGGGTTGTTGCGACCCAAGGACTGGAACTGGCACTTGGCCTTGTCAACCTCATTCAACTGGCCATGGTCCATTGATCCACCCAGATGCCTCTGTAGAGCCTTCCTGTCCTCCAGCAGATCAACACTCTCATCCAACTTGGGTGCAAGCATGTGAAAACTCATCTGCAAACTGACTGAGGGTGCCCTTGGATTGTTGATAAAGATATTAAACAAGGCTGGCCCCGATACTGAGCCCTGGGGAACTATGGTGCCCAGCTGGATGCAATTCCATTCCCCACCTCTCTCTGACCTGTCCATCCAGCCAGTTTTTCACCCAGTGAGCTCATCCAAGACATGGGCTGCCAGCTTCTCCAGGAGAATGCTGTGGGAAACGGTGTCAAAGACTTTACTGAAGTTCAGATAAAAGATGTCCACAGTCTTCTTCTCATTCATTAAGTGGGTCACTTTGTCATAGAAAGAGATCAGGTTGATCAAGCAGGACCTGCCTTTCATACGCCCATGCTGGCTGAGTCTGGTCACCTGGTTGTCTGTGTTCCAAACCCTTAACATTAACACAAAGCTTTGCAGCACACATTTTTTGCCGTCTGAAAGGCAAGAGAGACAAGCACTGTGTGCCTAGATTGGCATTATAATTACCTCTACCTCTGGATTTCTCCACTTTTTCAAGGAAGGCACAGTGCATTGCAAGCAAATTCCAGAAAGGCACTACAGTCAAAGGGAATGACCTGGAACAGAATTTCAAGATGACCAACAGTTTGGATAATTTTCCTGTAGCATCTTTATTATGGGAACTCACTCCATGAACTGTTTTAAAAAAACGTATTTTCCTTAAACACCATTCATGTCTTGACTCTGAAAACATGGAAAGATCACATGCTGGTTTGCACAATCCCTTTCACCATTTTAACTAGTATTATCCAAGAATTTTCTGTATACCTTGAAGATTCTGTCCTCCATCACTGAATGTTTACTCATCTTCTTTTTTACTGTTGCAAACAGGACTGCAGTCTTCAGAGAATTTATTTCTTTAAATTTAACAAAAATCTTTAATTTTACTAGTTTTGTTGCAGTTGACGAAGCACTTGTTTCTAGACAACAGATTTCAAGGATTTAGTGTATCAGTTTTCTCCCCTTGAAGACTCCTATAATTGAAGTTTCTTCACAGAGACTTTAGTGTTATCAATCATCAGTAAGCACTGGTATATTTTGGGTGCTTTTTTGTTATAAAAAAGGGTTCTTTAAATCAAGAGGAAATATAAACACTTTTGCTCTGTTGCCTGAGTAGCTTGTGGGTTTAAGAAGGTCAGGAAAAGAAGTCTGTTTTTGAAACAAGTACTTTTCTATACAAGGGGACATCTGAGCTTCCTGTTACTGATCTTTAATGATATAGAACCATAGAATCATAGAATATCCTCATTGGAAGGGACCCACAGGATCATTGAATCCAGCTACTGGCCTTGCACCAGACAACTCAAAGTCTTGACTCCAAAGCATGTAAGCATTCTAGCTTTGCGAAAAAACAGTTGCAAAGCTATTAGTTCCTTAAGTACAAACACTCATTCACCCCGCTGATATAATTTTCTTGCACAAAGCTGTCAGCCACTAGTATTCTGTAAATAGTGTATGACTTTTGCATAGGCCAACAAAGGAAGTCAGAACCAAAAAATCTTCCAGCTACCTGCTTTCAAAGGTGTTACCGTAGTATACAAGTAAGCTGGCAAAAAGCACAATTCTCCAAACTTATGTAGAAACAAAGCAAGTAATTAAGTATCCTTCATTCTGTAAGTTTGTTCTGAGCACCTTCAGTCACTCTGAGTTTGGCAAGCCACAGCACTTAATCAGAGGCCCAGGCTGCTTGGCTCCCTCTTCATTCGATACTGCCACCAACATGTCAGTCCCTACAGGCAGGAGGAACTGCCTGAGCTTTGCAATCCAGGGGATCACACATCGAGATCCAAATGGTTTAGTGTGCATGGAGTGCACTTACATGACTGGTTTTGCTTTGCATCTATTTCTGTTCTGCCTATAAAATCAAAACACTTTATTTTTGGAAGCAAAAAACTGCTGTTTTCTAAAATTCTGATTGCTTTGTATTTCAAGACCCAGAAAAGTCCCTGATCTGTTCAAGATAAAGCCCACTGATTTTTTCTTGCTCCCTTTTATGGGATGTTCTGGAGCTGGAAGCAGAGATAATTCTCTCATCCAGTGTGAAACTGCTGGTACCCAAATCTGGAGGATGACCATATGGAACAAAGGAAAAAACCAAACAAAAACCAACAAATAAACAAGCCAGAAAGTAGATGCTCTTCTTGCAGCTTGCTTTACTGCAATCAGATCTTCACTGAAGATGTTCACAAGAACATTTTAGTTGATCCAAGGGAAAATATTAAAGCTTAAAAAATATCAATTATTTCATGAGAAAAAGCCTTCTGGGTGGCAGTGATAAACTTGCAGACCTCTACAGACCTCTCAAAATCTTTCTTAAAAGAGTGAAGGAGATTTCCGTGGCAAGTCAGGGGAGGAGTGAAAAAGGAAGAAAAAATGCTGAGGAACCTTCCCTGCCGTCACTGGACACATCTTATGTCTGAACTTACCTTTTATAGTCATCTTCCATGAAGTCCTACAAAGCAGTCCATAACCTCATTCGGACTAAGAAATCAGATTTTAGAAGTCACCACTTCAAAGTGCTACTCAATGAGTGGTGCAAAGTGCTCTTTTCTCTTGAGGGTCAACATCTTTACTGAAGGCCCAAAACTAGCATGATTTGTGGGCTACTAACAATGATCTATCCATTAAAATCTACAGTTTCTATTTTGGATGAAATTAATAAAGTTAAGTAGGTATAATTTTATGAAATTGATTATATTAAAACTGAAATGTGAAATACAGAGCCATGATTAAACAGCTGTAGAATACATTTGTATTTGTGTGGTCTAAACAAATGAGGAAATCAAGAGTCAATATTTCTCCTCACCTCTGTCAGTTTCATAAGATGAATTTTCCTTCTGTTATTTCAAAATTAAAAAATGATGTGTTGGATTGGAAAAATTAACATTTGACTTGGCTTGGGTGAATAGCTGTGGTTAAAACAAGTGTCTTGCCAAAAATCAATTTCCTATGTCAGGTCCAGCCAGCATGGACATCAAAAACAGCTCTTGAGGAAATCCAAGCAGTAGCTGTTGCATTTATACAGGACTCCAAGGGATCCTCAGGATGAGTAATGTCTCTGAACTGGATACTTCTTTCCTTCTGGAGATGGGTTTCCTTTTTTTGTAATATACTTTTGAACTGAGCTTGGCTGAGAAGAAAGCTTTCTAAACCACTGTTCCTAATATAAATCTTTGACATATGCACATCTGTTTGTCAGTGTAGTTTCATAAGCTGGTTTGGATCCCAATAGTAGTCTAATTCTTCAAAATATTTTGTCATCAACAAAGATTTGTGATGACACATGAAACCCTTTTCAACACACATAATCATCTCTAAGTCAAAATAAAATAGTACAGAATGCTGAATTAAAATGTCAAGCTAAAGCTAAAAAAGCCTGTCCTGTTTTAATTTTCGCAGTTAAATAAACCCTTGTCTCTTTTCTGGCTTCACAAAACTATCCTGGATTGCATTGTCTGACTGCTGAAAGAACAAAAAAATTCTAACATTCAGTTTGGTTTCTCATGTGGTGTCTCACATTCAAATTCAAACAGGACATGTTTTGTGGTTGTAGAAATATAATCCATGAAGTCTTTGTGGCTGGTTGTCAGAAAGGATACGTCTTGTCGGACATGCATTGCATTTCCAAAGCAATTCTGGTAACAAGTTGTGATTTTTGATTGTCCATCCATTCATGTAAATTCTAACATGTCTGTTTAAACTGTCCTAAGCCAACTCGACTTAATTCAGTTCAATGAAATTGCTGCATACTGGGGAGCATTCTGAAACTTCTGTAAGGACCAGATTATCTGTTCAGGCAACAAATCCTGAGCCACAGTCTCAAATGTAGCTGAAAGCATCTCAAGTATTCTTTACACCCAGGCCTGACTTCTTGCATGCCCTTCCTCATTGCCCACCTTCAGACAGTGGGCAGGTTGTCCACATGGCAGCCGTATAAAACATACAGCACATCTGGGAGCACCCCCACCTTCCCTTTGCTCTTGTGTCTCCTCCCTCAGAGTGGTGCAGACATGGTTTTTATGGCCTGGTATCACTGTTTTTTAGTGCTTGTATTTTCTTCTCTGCTACCAGAAGATACATTTTTTTTCCCAATTTGGACAAATATTTGAACACCTTTTCCGGAACCTCAACGACCCTCATTGAGGGTCAGTCCCTCAATGGTGCCTGTATCTTTTAAGAGTCCCTTGTGTTGTGTCTCCACATCCATATATGTTCATACTTTGAAAATGGTTGCATTTCTGCATTTTATATTTTACTTTCCCCGGTTCGCATCTGGAGCTAATTTAGATCTCTCCAAGTTAGCCAGATGGATTCTATGAAAACAGGTGGATTTTTGGAAAGACCGTTCATTCTCATTCCTGCACTAAAAAAACGGCTAGTTAATTTCAAATTCTTGATGATACAGACATCACAGGCTTTTTAGAGAGTACCTTAAAAAAAGGTGACAAGAAATCTATGTAATTTTTGTCAGCCTTGTGTTTTCAGTCTATTGCATGCCTTCTTGCTTTCACTGTGCTTTCTCTCATCCTGTCTGGGACACACATAGACTGTTCTCATTCATTGACTTTCATCAACCATAATGGTGACTTCACTATTACTAGCAGTTATTCAATTTGATGTCTAACTCCCCTGCAGGTATTGCTGTTTCCACACAAGACAAGCATAATGAGCTACTGAATACTAGTGTGTAAATGCACTATCTACAGACAGTATTATTGTGTTGGTCTTCCACAGACAACTGTAAATTTTTCAGCATTTCATCCTCAGGACCTACTTAAAATTTTGTGTATTTTCACAAGTAAGTTAAAGAAAAGCTCATGAGTGAGCATCACTAAGCACTTGTGGAACTCTGATAGGAGTTGTGTTTGGTAGACAAATGGCACCATATTCAAAATTATAATGAACTATTTTTCAAGGAGGTGAAGAAAATTCACTTAGGATTTGTGGCTGAGCTGATTGACAGCTAATCCAGTATCCAGGTGTGTTAAAAGTTCCTTAAATGCTACGGTAAAAAGCATCCTCCCCTATAGGACACTTTATTGTCCCGCTCCTTGTCTTTGTTTCTCGAGGATTTCTGTTTAAATTCACTCCGTTTCTAACAGAGATTGTGTTGCCTACATTGTATGCTGGTCTTTTATTTCATTATATTTTTGGCAAGAAGCCTTTTTATTGTTTATGGTGTCTTATGTTGCTGTGAGGACTACACATACATCTACTGCAACATGACCAGTCTCAAACTCACATATATTGTATTAGCAATACTCACCATGCAACCATTGCATGACTTTTCCTCAGGGACAAAAGACAGCAACAGAGGTTTATAGGCAGTTTAAAGTGCATTGATTACAGGAATCATAACATTAATATAATAAAAATATAGTCCTTAAGATCTTTGGCTTGGAAGTATCCTTTATTTTTCAGATTTCGGGAGTCATCTTCAGTTAGGATTATGGAGTTAAGATTATATATACTTGAATGTCTATTAATCAATTACAGGAGACAGATCTTTGTTGTTTGTATGAAGTTTTTTATCTGAGTAGTGCAGGTGTAAACAGAAGGGTTTTGCCTTCTTTAGGAGATGCTTTTGCCAAGTTAGTTGCACACCAGTATAAAAACTCTCTATTTTATTCTTAATTCATGATGTGCCTTGCTTATTTGGTGCTTGACAGCTTTTGGAATATGTGATCAACCTCACACGGCACTGAACCACTGTTCTCCTGGCTTGATCTTTCAATTAAGTTCAAAATTATTTGCAATGATTCCTCCAACCTCTGTGACAACTGCTAGATTTTTCTGTGTGAGCAGTAACTATTTCTTAAACAGCTACAACTGTTTTCTCAAAGGGATCACCCTCATGTCTCTGCTTATGTTTCAGATGTCAGTTTTGTTTGTTCAACAGTGTTAGTATCTGCTCAACAGTGTCTTAGAAAGTCCTGCTGAGAGATGCTGCAGACTGTTTTGTTGCACAGTTCATTATAGTCTGCTAATGCTTTAATCTTACCTTTTACAGTATGATGTCTGTTCTTTAAACACACTTTCTCATCTTCCTTTTCTTAAAATCAAGCCGGTAAGATGAGAACAGAAGAACTTCCATTACAGTGGCTGCTCACTGCCCTGCGCTGAGAATGCTGGACGGAGGTTGGTACAGATCAGCAGTGCTGTTGTAGGCAAACATCAGACTTTTCTCCCTTTTTATTTCTTACAGTGATAAAATATGGCAGCTGTAGCAGGTGTTTCAGCTCCTGCAGTGAAATTTATTACACTGAACTGGTAGGTCCTCTACATGAAAAACAATCAAGAATTTTTTGTTAATTTATCAAATTCAGCACTCAGGTGGAAAAAAGAACATTCAGTTGTCTGCCAGTTATTCTGTAATGATGCATCAAAGCACTCATGGGACTTATTAATACACCACTTTGGACTATATTTCCAATTTGTAATGCCTAGCCTTGTGCAAGAAGGACAGAAACTCAAAAGAGAGGAAAGACCATCTTAAAGGGCTTGATCTCTTCTCTGTGTAATGAATTCTAATGAAGCTAGAAAACAAGGCTGCCATTATGGAGAAATGGGAAAGGACAGAAAAATAGATATTACCTTAGCACAGCAGAGAAAAGCTTGGAAGACGGCCAAGAGCTTTTCTGTTTGTGTTACCATTAAGGAAAAATTATTAATTGTATCTCATGAGATCTAAACTTGGGAAAAGATTAAAAAGGAGAGTCCCTAAATGCTAGAGAGCATGTGACATAGCAGTTGTACATACAGTAGGAATAGTCTGGAAAATCAATAATTTACAGGACAATGAAAAACAAAGGTTCAAGATAGATCCAGGATCTGTCAGTCAGAGGAATTTGTCGAGTTACAGCCCTGCACCTATTGATTAAAAATTGCTACTAGCATCCTGGAGAATGTTAAATTGGGAAAACAACACAGTAGGTTATTCTGCTGTAGTAAAATATTTCTCTTTTTTTATATAGAGACAATTTTACAGGTAGCTTTATCTCAGACTTGCTCCAGGTGTAGCTCCTATATTCATAAGTTGAACAAAATAATGGTAAAAGATTGACCGACCTTATGGAGATCTTTAAAGGTTAGTGCAGTTTGTTAATTCTTATATGGGAAATTCTTAAATATTAATGGCTATATTACTATGGGCATAACATCAATGAGGATGATGTAAGTTTTATCACTGATGCTATGTGGTACAAAGCCTGATTCCGTGTGACTTGTCTCTTTAGTACCATCAACTTTCAGGTTTCGCTAGTGAAAGATGATTTCACTCTGGTAACACCTGCTTGTTTAGTTGATGTTTAGCTCTTTGATACAGCTGAACTGTCCACTGTAAACAGCTGGAAATGCTGAACATTATTAAAGAGTATTAATGAGCTCAATTAAACTTCAAACTGCACATGATTGTCTCTGACCCGCCATATGTGCTGGATTTCCACACAAACACACTTCACTTTAAAATCTTCTGTACACTGATACCTCATTCTACAGGCAAATTATTATACTTGTAGTTTTCAATGTCATCACATGCCTAAGTCACATACAAAGAGGATATCCAATGATTACATGGATAAAAACTCTCCTGTATTTTGAGTAGCCTCTTTAGAAGCAGTTAAAATAATATAACTGAGTAAGGAGGCCTACATCAAATTTTATTCTGCAATTCATCTACTTTCTATAATTGTAATTATGGACCTACTTTTTCACCCTAATACGTTCATCCTATGGAAATTCAAGTAATTTGAATTCCAGTAATTTATTCTGACAGAAGAAAATTTGGCAGAATATATTTTTCTACAGAATGAGCTATTCCTCCTGGAGCCTCTTGTGTCTGCCCAAATCGTATACAGCCTAGAAGTTATGTCCTGATTACGAAAATCAGTAACAAAACTTCACTCTATATCACACCTAACACTGAAGAGTACATGAAAATAGCAGCAAGAATTCGTGGGAGAAACCAGAAGAGTCAAGTGGTAATTTTGCATTCAGAATCTAGTAAAATGATAATTTAATTTGTCAAACAAATAAATAATGTAGAGGAAAACTAATGTGCTTGGGCATCTGTAATGCTTCCTAATCCGCACTTGACTTTTCCACCATCTAGTGTTTACTCTGAAGATACATTATTGATGCAGCAGGAAGCAGAGGCATTGCCTAAGTTCAGTGTATTGAACACTCTTCAAAGCTGATCTGAAAAATAAATACCAGATAATAAGCTTAACATTTTTTATTGAGAACGATATGGAGCCTGACTACACTGACAGTGATTAAAAATCCTGAGAGACAGATCTGAGACATGTTGAGAAAACTCAGATTTTGAGAACATACACCTGTCTGCCAGATGTGTGTTATGACTAGGGTGAGGAAGGAAGACTGCTGTGATAACCAAGATTTGGATTTTATTTTCAGACTTGAAAATGTAAATTACAGTGAGTGCATGGTTTTGATTCTTCATAAACCCAACTTCTTTTCATCAAACTTTTCTTAGTTTCGCTTCTTGATTAATTCACTTGTAAATACATACATGTGAAAACAAACATATTTTAATCTGTTATGTACAGCATCCCTAACAAGTTAGACACATATATTTGAACACTAAAAGAGCTGCAATTAGTTTGAACATGTTTGTGCAGAAATTGAAGTTTATTATTAAAGCTCCTGTGCAGTAAAAGAGCAGAGATTCCATGGAGTCATTCATGAAGTGAGGTCTCAGGAGTGAGAATGGCCACATAACAAAATTCACCCACGGTACAGTACAAGATGACCATATTAAAAATGTCCTATGAAGACTTTGTGGACTCCAGCTGGCCAGGACACCTCACTCTGAGGTGTTGCATTAGAAAGTAATTTTCTAAACAGAAACTTCAAAGTAATTTGTGTTGCAGATTTTGAAGCCCTACCTGTATCACACATTTTGTGTGGGGATTCATCTGCTCATGACTGACAGACAGCATAGGAGTTCCTATGAGTCACAAATGTGGTTTCCTACAAAGATCTGGTGTGGTTTGCTAGCAAACTGAGCTCCTCACAGGTCAATCTAGTGATCTCCCTGAAGAACATCAAGTCATCAATGGCTGCAAAAACCATATTTGCTGGTTGTCCAGGAGGACAGAAATATTATAGCAACAACTCCAACCAGCTGTTTTTATATTTTTCCTTTGATACTGCTTGAAGACTTGCATATGGCCAGATCATACAAGTACTCTCCTGGGTCCAACCCAGTAACTGGAGGAAGATGCTCTAGCTCAGTATTTCTTCTGTGACAGTGTATGAAAGTGCATTTCTAGAGAAGAGTGTAATATCACGATGATTATGTACAAAATTTCACATTTTACTAATGCATAGCAAGGTAAAGACTGCCCAAAATCTTTGACTGAGGAGAACAAGGGCTAATTTCTTCTGACAAAAAAAAAACCAACCAAAAAAAAAAAAACCAAACCAACCAAAAACGATAGAAACAACAACAACAAAAGACTAACAAAAAGGCACTAACATTTCACTCCCAGTCAGGATTTAGAGAAGGTGAGCCTCTGCTGCCTGGAAACTCTGGGGCATGGCACTCTTCCCTCTAATGGAGTGAGCAATACACTAAATATGAAATGAAGCCTAAGTTGCCTAATTGGCTTAAAGACATGGCTAGCAAAGGAACAGAAATCTAATTATTAGTAATGCTTAGTAAATAGTTCTTGACTACTCTGACAGTTTTTTCTGTTTGTCAAAGAAAAGGTATCCAGCAAGGGTGAGACAAAACTGAGAAAGCAAGACATGTTTCAAACTGGATTAGCAGAGGTATCTTAGGTGTGTGAACAGTTCATGATCATGTCTAGAATATTCATTTTAGCATGAAAATGGACAACGAAGTGTGCCTAAACCTGAGTCAAGAAACCCAGTCTTCAGTGGAGGAGGAATTCCAGGAACTATTTGAAGCCTCTGGGACACTTAATGTGATTATAAAGAGCCTAATCTCACAAATGGTGAGGAGGAGATTTTATTTTTTTAACTGTTGACACTGCAGAGGTACCAGGACCACTGAAAGTGTGTTCAAATGCAGCTGGAAGACTTGGTGAAGAAACAGAGCTCTGGGACATGGGGAAAGGAGAGAGAGAGAGATGGTGAGTAGGTAGGTGGTTGGGAGCAGTTGCTCTAAAGTGGGGGGGCTCAAGGACAATTTTTAGGAAGGCTGATAGTACCAGATGCAGGCAGAAGCTCAGGAAGTAGAAAAGGAAGAACAAAAGCCATCGGAAGAAGGATCAAATTGAAGACTTATGAAGAACAGAAGTCATTTAAGGGAGGAACAGTGAATTAGAAGATAGCATATGGTGCTTTCAGCTTTTTCTGGGGCATAATAAACCTTGTCTTACATTTAGATTACTAATTTCCTCCTAAAACATGCAACTGAAATAGGCAAGCTGACTGGCACATTAATGGCTGTACTTGTCTTCATTGACTCTACAAAGATCTGGTGGTGATAATGTGGATATAGTAGATGACTGTAGGGGTAATGTACAGGTTTGAAAGCAAACCAGTGAGAGACTCCAAGTCAGAATTACAATTTAATAAGAAAAAGTAAAATAAATGCAATAGTACAAAAAAACCACTGACAGAGTCAGAATACAACCTGACATCCTGCTAGTCAGGGTGTTGGTAGCAGTCCAGATGAAGTGGTTCTGTTGAAGCAGTGATCTTCAGAAAAGAGTCTGGTCTTCACCTGAAGGTCCAGTGGTGTAGCTCTTGTCCTCCGGGATTCCTGTAGGTAATGTCTGGTTGTGCTGTTCCAAACCTCTGATTATATACAGGTGGCAACTCTCAGCTCCTCCTCCTGGGCGGAGCATCTCACAATGGGATGGTGAGTCCCAAGGCAAGGCATTGATGGGCCCATTAACAGGAGATAGTCCGGAGTGAGTTATCTGAGTCCTGCTGCAGGGTCCTTGATTGCCCATTAAACAGAGATAGCTCCCGGAGGGAGTTATCAAGGATGAGTCATGGTAGCAGATAACAAACACTGCCCCACCTGCTTTAACAGCTTATGAAGATGATTGGTTACATCTGACATTGTAACCTAGGACGGGTAACTACACTAGAGACACTTAATTTTCAGAAGAGATAGAAAGCACCCCTTATTTCGTGCACTAAACTCTGTCTGATTGTGATCTAACTTAGAAAGAGCTACAAAACCTGCCACACAAAGGATCTCCCTTCCCTTCAATAGAGGGACAGCCGTTTCAGAAAAAGACTGACCAGCTCTGACAAGAGGGAAATATCAAGACAGGGAAGCCAAGCCACGCAGTCTCCTGAGCCCCTAGTTATCTCCTACAGGATGAAAGGGAGGGGGGAAGGAGGGAGGGAGATGCTCTGTAGCCGCCCCTCTCAGCTTTCCAGGAGAATGCTGGCAATTCAGCTTCTCAGTTATAGTCACGCACTACTGTCCTGTGCAGAAGGGGCAGCATTTGGAGCAGAATGGCTTGAGTCACTCCTTGGAATTATCCCAAGTGCCAACTCCCCAAGTTTGAGGGAGGCACATGCATTCAACCTGGGTCACTGGATGTAATTCCATGTTTCTTTATCTGTGAGAGGTTGTTACGCACTTGCAGCTTTAATAGTCTTTCCAGTCCTGATACAGACTGAATCCTTTAGCCTACCTCTGGAAAAAACAAAAAAGAGTTTAAATTCATTCCAGCAGCATGCACACATTATCCTGTTGTGCAGTCTTAGAGCTGAGGCTACAGAACTATGCTGAAGACTTGGTGTGTTCCAACTCCCCAAGAGTTCCTTAGGCCCAGGGGTGATAACAACTTTCATCTCTTTGCGCTCTAGATGAAGCACAGAGGTTGTAAATTCAATGATGTGGTTTGGAAATATGAATTTTTACTCATTTGGGACAACTGCCATCATAATGAACTGCAATTTTACATTTCTATGAAGCAGAAGCATATTTGCACCAGCTTAACAAATTGAAGAATCTATCCAGAAACAGAGTCGGCTTTCCCAAAATAAAATAAAATAATAAAAAAGAAGCCACTAAGATGGTTCTGCAGTCATTTATTTTGCAAAGACAGCGAAAGAAAGCACACTGTGTTACACTGTACACTGTATTTGGATATAATTGTACCATTTCATCCCTGCTGCTAATGCAATTAGGGTATTAAAATATTGCAGCTTTCTCCATTTCCTCTGACATAAGTGAAGGGGTATGATCAGGTGCAGGATAGAAGAAGTACATTTACTCAAAAACTCCATAAAAATTCCAGTCAGTTTGTTTCTCATGTAGTGCTTATACTGCCACTGGTATATACAAAAGTTGTGCTGGGTCCGTAAGGAAACTGGTCATATTGAAATTATTAAAGCTGACCAGAAGGAGAATTAACTAAGAAATCCATAGTGTTTCACGGATGAGCTGGCATATATAGTATTTACCATATCATAACTCATATAAGTCTTACTTACTATCCTAATGAGTGACAATAGCATATCTGGAAAACATCTGCCCTGGAAAAGGACACATCAACTACTCTGTCTGCTTGAAAAATGTAGATATAGTATTACTCTATGTCAGCCATGCATATCATATGTGGTATGAAATGTCTTCTGTGGTAAAAGAATAACGAATGCATGCTTCATCTCTAAGTGCCCCAGAATAGACTCTGGTGTCCTTTCTCAGCATGAGTACCCCTTACTCCCTGAGTAGTCTGATGGAAAAAGGGGTACATGTTTTCTGCTCTGCAGGAACTCGGGCTACTTTATAAATTAAATCCCAGCAGGGCTAAAATAATTTTCCAGCAAGTTACTAAAAAGGCATATGCAATTTACTATAATTATTCTTCATGTTCTTATGAAGACATTGGCAGTAGGAGAAAGAGACAAAATCTTAAAGAAGGTATTTATTTTGCAAATTTAAAAGAAGGCACTTAGGTTATCATGGCCGTTTATATAGCTGCTCTCTTTTCCTTTTCAACTGTCATGCATGTTTTGGCTGGCATGATTACAGTATATTCCTAATCCCCAGAAGAGCATTTTTCCCATCAGAACCAGCAGCAGCTGCGGCTTGAACATGTTTATCAACACACCCACCTGTGTTTTTGTCATGGACCGCCAATGATGCCGTAACTCCTCCTGTGCTTTCCACTTTGTAGGTGTTTGTAATGTCTTTCCAAAGCAGTGAATTTTGAGAGCCTGGATGTTTCCCATTTATAGAGTATTTTATTCAAGCAAACTTTGCTTTAGTGAAAAAACTCCAGAAGGCTCAGACCTATGACAATTACAAGAGGCAGAAAATACATCCTGCAAGTTTTAGAGGAATGTAGTGTCCAGTCCTCCACTCTTTACAGAACATCTATTTTCTGCAATCAGAAGAAGTTTTTTTGTTTTTACTTTGGACACTGCCCTCTTTTTTACATAAACTGCTAAAATACTGAACCCAACAGCATGTTATGGTTTGTTTTCTGGCTCAGGATACAGATAGAGTAATGGGAAAAAGTTAGCATTGTGGGCATCTTGAATGCTTGCAATAATTCGCTTTCTTCAGTAGTTATGCTTTGTCATTAGAGAGTGTGAACATTTTCATTCTTATTAACAGAGTGATCTTTAGCCAAGGAATTACCTAATAGAACAGCTGGGACACTTTGAAGCAAACTGTGAACTTAAATGAAGTTCACGATTCAGAAAATTTTGCCTTGGTGAAGATTTTTCTTTTTCTTTCTTTCTTTTATTTTTTTTTTTTTAATAAATGTGGTAGTGATCTAAAATATTTTTCACCAACCCCTGTGCTTATCAGGTATTCTTATATTAACTGAACTAAGGAATGTGAGGTGGACATAAAAATCTGTGGGACAGATGTGATGCTGGTGTTAATTTAACCCAAAGTTCCAATTTATTTTGTTCCCTAAATGTAGGGTTTCATGACTATCTCACATGCCTTTAAATGATATTTTTCATCTCTTTACAGAGGTCTGTTCTCAGATGGAAAATGCTGGGGTCTAAACTAGAAATGTGAGAAGACTTATATTTATTATCTTGTTAGTTCCAGAAGAGGAATCTACCAGCACTTACAGAAGACTAAGCAGAGTTTAATGGCAGTTTATGGGCTCTGTCTCTTAGCAGAATCATGTACTGTTTACAACTGTTTCCAAGACATGCAGGTGCATTGTGAGAAAATGAGCCACTACTGAAGTCATATTATAGACACTTAGTTACAAGTGTTTCAGTCACATAGCAAGAAATTAACAATGCTGCATTTGTTTTCTTTTTAATATTTCTCATATTTCTTATTCTCATTCTAAAGGAATGCATTCTAATCCAAGGACACATTCTCATACATTCATTAATCCTGCTGCTCTAAAATGTTTCACATGAAAACTCAAAATCAGATGGCTTTATGCGTTCCAACTGGGCTTTTGTAAAACAGGGTCATCCTTGAACTTGTCATCTGCTGAGGTATTAAATTCCAGATTTCACTCAATTACATGATCTTAAGAATGTGGCAAATTGCCATTTCTTTCTCGACTTTGAACAAATGTTATTGCATCTAACTGTTTAATTTCAGGAATCCCTCAATTATAAATGGCCCTTAGCAGGAAGTTGTACATCTTCTAAAAATTTACCTATGAAGGGAATGTAAATGTTCCTTATTGTGTACATTCTGCAAAGACTAAAAGACCCTATTTTTCTTAATCCGGAGTTTAGCAAACATGATTTAACAAATTAATATTTATTTGAGATCTGTATGCAGTTTGATTTTTCTTGCATTGAAAGACAGTATTATGAAATCTGGAACAGTGCCTTTGCAGAAAGGTTAACTGACCATTAATGTGATCCATTTATTGAAGTTACAAATCACTACAGCAAAAAATATCCTAATATGGGTCAAAGTCTGAAATAAACAAACACTTCAAATGAAAAAATAAGTTAGCAAAATAGACTTAAGCATGTTATATTAAAAAGAGTTGTTTCAGATAAAACCATAACTCTGTCCTGAAATAGCTGTATGCAATAAATTCCTTCTTGGATAGCTTATTTTTGTTTTTCTAAAAACAACTTTATGAGATGTTCTCTATGTCTTTGCTTCTGTATCTGCAGTCAAAAACTAAGTTTACTGGATTTTTCTGACTGAGTTTACAGGAGGTATCTTATTGCAATAGAATCTGTATTAATTATGCTATAATTATTAAAAGTTATAAAAATTAACACAATTTCACACTTTCGCTCTCTGATTGTATGCAGAACACTGCTAGCCAAAAAGGGTGTATCCCTTATTAGAGCAGTTTATATTTCACGTGAGAGGTTTTAGATCAGCAGATCTGCATTTCAAACTTAAATTTCTTAACAGAAGAGATAAATTATTTTTCAAGATTTCTCACATAGCTGTCCTTTCTCTCAGTTTGACTTTCTGCTGAAACAAAATGCTCTGGACAAGTGTGTAACATTGGACAAGATCACATAGAACTATGGCTGGGACCCTTCTCGGCACAGGCAGGGAGATGGTGGCGTTCCAAAGGTGGTGAGTGAGCTACAAAGGCAGAGCCAGCTCCTTGCTGACTGGCTGTGGAGGGAAAGGGCTTGAGAAGTGGTTGCAGAAGGAACTGGGAAGAGATAAGGGATTGGGGCTGGGACTTGGATAGCTTGGGGAATGGGAGAGGGCAGCTGGTGAGAAGGACAAACCTCTCCCAGAAAAGGGAGACCAAGAGAAGTGAACAGCTGCTGCAGCCGCAGGGATTCCAGGAAACAGTAGCTGGGAAAAGACTGACTTGAAACGGGACCTACAGGAGCTAAGCCAGCTGAGCAACTGCAGGAAGGACTCCTGGGGATCTTCCCACTGCAGGTAGAGGGCAGCTCAGGCACCCAGACACCTTCAAACCTTTGCCAAGCACTAGCAGAAAACATCTTGTGAGTAAATAAGACATGAAATTAACAGATCAGTCTTTTCAGTTATGGGCTTGTGAGAGGGAAAATGGGCTTCTGAACTGTCACGAGTTGGAATCCACTCCTGGGTATAAAATGAGGAGGCCAGGAACAGCTTGGATATTCTCTGGCGAAGTGCACAAGTCTTCCCTCGGTGCTCCTGCTGTCTCAGGTGGAGAGAGATAAGAGGAGAGATCTGATCTGTCACTTGGCATGGAGCTATTGGAGACATCAGACCCCTGTCAGATCATCTGCATTTCAATAACTCAGATGTTTTCAAGACCAAAATATTCTAAGACATTACTTATCACAGAGAATTACACAAAAATGTTCTTACCATGAAGCCAACTAGTGCAGAGTAGCCTGTGTCCATGCTATTAAACCTTCTCATCCTTCAAAAGTCTAATGCAGCTGCCTACCAGAAAGTGCCCATGACCTACAAATTTTCCTGAGTGATGCCAGGAAGTTTTCTGAGGGAATGATCTTTGGTCCAGATCAGAACCATTCCTATAACCCTTTAACCACATCATCTGTTGAGTTTGACTTCTTGGGAAGATTTTCTAAAGCTATTAATTCACTAGAATATTTAATTTACTAAAATAGACATAGCCTAGGGGCTCTTTCCAACCGAGCTGAAAAAAACTGAATGGTTCAGCCACACTGGGTACTAAGAAATAGTTTGGGATTGAGGATACTTGTTCAATAACTGGTTTTACACCCATTTCAGTCATAACAGATCTGTACCAGTGACCATATTTCCAAAAGCATGTGCAGATTACTTTCTTTTTTTCCAGTGTCAGTAATGACAAAAGGAAATGCTGAGGTTTTGTCTTGATATGTTGAAATGAATAAAAATAATTTCAGATATTTCAAGCTATGTAGACCCATGGGTCTTTTTTATGTAATGACCCATTTTGTCCCTTGCTTTGATTAGTTTTGTCACGGTCCTGCCAGACAGTTAGAGAAGAGTCAGTTTGCAGTGGATTAATTTTGCTGGTATCATCTGCCTCTGTATCTCCATCACCACAGAATCACAGAATGATCTGGGCTTGAAGGGACCTTAAATATCATCTAGTTCCAAGCCCCTTGCCATGGGCAGGGACACCTGCTAGAGCAGGTTTCTCAAAGTCCCAACCAACCTTGCCTTGTGCCCTTCCAGGGATGGGACATGTGCAACTTCTCTGGACAACCCGTTCCAGTGCTTCGCCATCCCCACAGTCAAGAATTTACTTGCTTGACTGACTGGGCCTGTAGTAGTAGAGCAAACTACTCCTTCCTGGATGTATTAAGCAAGAGTCAGCTAAACTGAATCAGAACTAAAATCTAAATAATGCAGAGGCAGCATTATCAGGAGAGGAAGGTAGATCAGCACTACTCCAGAGTGACTCCTGTCACCACTGGAACACAGCCCAGGGTAGGGTACTGCAGAAAGCCCAGGTATGAACTGCAACCACGGCACACCTCCATCCAGTGTTGGCAAGCTCCTGCTCCAAAGTGAGTGCTGCTGTCCCTAACATGGTTCTCCACACAGTTTTAACTGCAGTCTTGGATTGGTGCCAGGCACTCTAAATTCAGCATTGTACTCGGAATAGTTTGGAATATTGCAGTCCATTTGGTAAATAAAGATGTTGTGACTCCGTTAGACTCTGCCTGATAGCTTTGGCTTCTCTCTAGCATCTAGGTCGAACTCAGATTTTAATTTAGAAATCTTGAAGTCTCTTCCCTTGACAGTGAAACACCTCTCTCCTGATGATACAGGCTCATGAAGCTGAAGGTCTTCAGGAGGGAACTGCTGGTGGAGAGTTTGGTATCTTCTGTTTTAGTAATTCTTCTCTGCTAGCCTTTGGGTGCATTGTGAATCCTTCTGTTACCATCACTGATGAAAGATGATGATGTGAGTGTGGACTAAGGCAATTTTTAAAAAAACTTCATGCTGAGCTACTATCAAATTTCAGAATTAGAGTTTTGAGCTGGCATCCAACATGAAAGACTAAATTCAAGAGGTTCTTCTAAGAAATAAATAAATGAAAAATAAAAGCCATCAAACTTGTAGGAATCAATAAGTTTGTTTAGAAGAAGCAAAATTTAGGGGAGTAAACATGAGCAATAGCATTGCTGGAAGTTTTCCAATAGATAGTACATATATATTTTACCAAAGTACTTTACCTGGGTGTATCCAGGATTGTGTTTTTCTGATTGCCCAAACTAGCAGAGCACAGGGAAAGGTGTAGGTTGTGGGGGGTGAATGCTGTGCGTGCTTTGAATGGAAATGAGAATAGCAAAGAAAATGGGAAATTTCGTGCATCTAGGTTTCACATGAAAAGAGCACCATGGCACTAAGCAAGAAGAAAAGCAGAACTCTCTAATACAGTGCTCTGTGTCTGCATTAATATTTGCATTTCTGCAGTTATTTAGGAGTTTTCAATGGAACAGATGCATGGCGGAATTCGGATATAAGCACAAACCTTTGTTCAATAAGCCTTTTACAATAAAGCATTAATCCAGGAACAAAGATTATGTAAGTGAATGTTTTTGAAAATTCCCCCACCCTAGTATCAACCATGTATTTTCTGTAGGCTGAAAATTCGTGAAGTTGCAGAACCTGGTTATGGGAAAGGTTTTAAATACTTGCTTCAAACACTGGAACAGGTACAGACCACCTTCCTTTAACAAATCCATAATCCATAGTAAACTATTCCCTAACCACTCACATATTCAGCACAGCTGGTTTACTTAGTCTCTCATTCATAAGAAAGCAGTATCACAGCATGGTAGCAGGAAATAAAAGGGATTTACAAAGAACTGGTCACAGAAGAGGTTAAGTACAAAATCTAATTAAAATCACTTTGAAAAGTTATTTAGTCTCTATGACAGTGTAGTGGATTTCTTTTGGGGAATACTGAATGCTTCACTAATTGCTGAGAGAAATGTATATTCCCAGTTTGTCTTGACTATGACATATAAGCTTTATGCTTTCATTCATATGAAGATCTTATTTTATTAATGGTTATCTAAATTCTACAAGAATTTTCATAGATAGATTTTTTCCTCCTAGATTGACTGTTTGTAAGATATTAGGAAGATCATGGTTTTAAACTATAAAGGCTACTGACTTCCCAAGTGAAAGTGTGCAAACTGCCTGAAAAGGATTGTTTTGATAAACTTAATGTAGGGTTTTCTTCTTTTTTTTTTTCTATTTAAAGACCAAGCTCATGTGTTCATGTTATAATGAAAAATAATTCTGCATCAAAGCTGTTAAATATAGGAACTGTAGAAACTATGTGGCAGATATTTTGGTCTCAGATTTTTAAGCTTTAGTTAAAAAAAGCCTAGGTCACATTCAAAGCAGTCATCTAGTACATTGCTGTGAACCAACCTCATGGAGATTAGATGTGTGATTATATGTATGATTCTGATTCACTTCATGTGCAAGTGACTTTTGAGGAGGCACAACTCTGTGACATGCCTCTGTCACTTGAGAAAGATATTGCCAAGGACACAAAGTTCTTAAATGCTCAACAGCAAACCCAAAACTTTCCAAAACAACAGTGGGATGGGAAGCTTCCAGAGCTGACTTGTAAACCAAAGGGAGGCTATGTCTGAGCATGAGAAATGAACCAAGAAAACACAGATTAATTCATTTCCACTCTGATTCAAACTGGTTTTTTTGAAGCTGTAGTCAGTAGCAATCTCTCTGTAGTCTTCCATGGCCCCATGTTAATTAACTAACACGAGTTAGTTTCTCTAGTAAGCTTCCCTGTGGTTTTTGGCTGCTTTCTGCAAGCCATGCAGCCCTAATAAAACTGTTTCCAGTGATGCCAAAATTAATGATATCCTCTTTTTCTATTTTTTGTGATGTATACATGTGAAATAAGAAAGAAGAAATTGCAGCAGGGAATGTTCAAATACCACACAGAGCCATATGAGGCTGGAGGTTGCAGGCTTTTACCAACCAGAATGGCTCTGGGTTTTCAGTTCCCCAAGAACCTGAGCATTGGGCCCAAGAACTTCCTGCAGAGCTTGAGACGTGTAGTAAACGAAGAAAGTTTAATGCTTATTTTAGATACACATAATTATGCTGTTGCTTTCTTCTGTTCTTTTGACAAAAGATCCAAATGTTTTGAGTCATATTGTTTTCCTTTCTCTCTCTCCTTATTTCTTCAATTTTTTCAAGGAAAAAGAAGAAAGAGAACTGACTTTCTACCAGTTAGGAGGAAAGACACATATTATTTTGTTCCTAGTTTTTAAAATGAGATGAAGGGATGGGAAGAGAGAGTGAGAAGTCACGGGCTATTCAGTTTTCCGCTCAGTTCTGCTTTTGCATGATCCTTGTGTGTTGCATTCTTGTCTTCTTTTTCCTTTGTCTTATTGCGCCATTTTCTTTTCCTCTGTGCTTTTTGTTTACTTAGTGATGCAAGCATCAAATCTTAAGAGTGGTTTTATTTGTGCTTTACTGATTAAAATTAGTGTAACTAAGCTCATTGTGTAACTTTGCCTCATACAATGCAGAGGTAGAATTTGGTGAGTGGGAAATAAGAACTTTTTATCCCAGAAAATGCACTTAGGTATTAAGAAAACACACATTTCATACACTGTATTAAAACTAGCTGTCAATTTTTTTCGACATTGGGTGGTTCTTATTTCCACCCTAAAGTAGAAAACAAGAAAAAGTGATGTTGAAATAAAGGCAAGCCCTTTTAACAAATACAGTTTCAGTAGTTCTTGTATACTGTTCTAGATTTTTATATACTCATTCTACTCTTTGAATATGTCCTCCTGATACACTACAATCCAACCTTGGCAGCTGCAGAAACATTCAATTTATACAGATTTAAGCAAAAATAATAGATTCTGAACCTAATTTTCCTGTCTCAGGTCCCTCATTTTTCCATAACATTAAATAGGTGAATGAGAAGCCTTTTGTATTGTCCAGGATCAGCATACACAGGGGTAAATAGTACAACTTATAGTTCATTTTCTTGGAAATCTGCTAAACTTGAGTGCAACTAAACTGAAGTCACTGCCACAGAAATTCTCACCCACTGCTGTGTGAATTACCCTCAAACTATTCCCTGCCCAGATCTGATCTTCTTTGAGGTTGTCTTTGATAATAGTGAGCATAAAGGAACCAACTGCATTTATACAAACTCCTGCCATATCTAATGGCTAATGAGAGAAAATTCAGCAGGAGGGTTGTTTTCTTCAATTTTTTTTGTTATCTTTCAAGATTGAATTACCTAATTCTTATCCCTTGGTCTGACAAAGAATTTGCCGAAAGCTGTACACTGGTACAAGCATTAACACAATTTGTATATTAACAACTGTATAATAATATCAATATTGTCCATAATGTCCGTCAATAATGTCCATCAATGTCACAATATCTGCTTCTTGCATTGAACAAAGATGAAAAAAGAAATTGTCGAAAAGATAAAAAAACCAAATGTTCTTCAATAACTCTTGGAATGAAAATGCAATAACTCTACAATACTGTAATAAACACAGTAGAAGTGCAGTGACTGACACCTGGAGTGGCAATCAAAGTCACACAAAAAGTGAGCTATCTGTTGTGTACAAGTTTTGCATTGCATAATTGTATTTTGCTTACAATAGAACCAAAACCACACTTCTCAGTTCCCGAGGGAGTTAAAATTATACTATGCCATTCTTAAATAAATTAATATGGTGTTTTATTCCCTCATAATTCATTCCAGGCCATGCTATTACTGAAATTGTCCATTTTATTTTTACTGCTGAACAGGCAAAACTTGGGTCTGAAATCGGATGCAGGGCCCATGTGTTACACTTTGGTGAGCAGCTCAGGAAACCCCCAAGGGGCTGTGGGATTCTCTGGTGCTCCTGCAGCAGGTCTGCAGTGGAGCACCTGCACATAGTAGGGTGTGCCCACCCTGGATCTACAGGCACTGGAACCTCGATGTCACTAGCCCTGGGACAGCCTCTGTGGATCACCAGGGTTGCACATCTGCCCAAGGTGAGAACTGACAAGCTCCTCGCAGCTGCAGAGCTGCAGATACCGGCTTTAGGATATTGCTGTGTTTGGGGAAATTTGCCAAGAGCTCCCATCAGCAGCTGCCTTTGACTTGGCCTAATACAAACAGAGCCCTTTTGGCTCACATCTGTGCTTTAGGTGAGTCTGACCCCCTGTCAGACAAGAGAAATCAGCTTCTGTCCTGGGGAGCCTGGACTGATGGAAATAAATAGACAAAGCAACAGAATGAAACAGCAGTTTAGCCAAAACCAGAAGAAATGGGGCAAAACAACAAGCTTACCAAGTGCCCTGAAATGTAGAAGTTCACAACACTGGAATACAAGAGAAAGTCTCCAAATGTCTGGAAGATTTAACAGCAAAGTGAGAAACTACAGAGAATGCAGGGTGCAGCAGTCGATTTAAAACAGGCCAAAGAAGGTTGAAGGTAAATGAAGCTGAACTTTTGCATCTTGGCTCAAAATAATAGTGGATCCATGAATCTGCCAATGCTCAAAAGGAAGATGTCAGTAAATTAATAAGAGGTTAAAGGAAGAGTGTGTGAAGAGGGCATGGAGGAGAGTCACTACACACAACAGGAGTTAATAATCAGGAGAATCCTCGGGATGATTGATGAGAGAAACTGAGTCTTGGTACCAGCAAGGGAGTCAGTATATAATTAGCTGGCTTTCCTCATGGGGTTGATTTGCATTGCTGTATATTTAATAGCTGTCAGTGGATCTGCAGTCACAGAGTCAGAGTCAGTCTGGGATGAGGATGAAAGAGAAAGTAGAAGATCATAGGGGAGCAAGCTGGCCAAGACCCAAGAAAGAAGTTGCAGAACAGGGAATGACAGAAAAAGAATCAGTGAGAGAGGAACTCAGAGGAAAGATTCCTTCATCAAGAGCTAGAGGTATCAAGTAACAGAAAGAAATTGTAAGAGAACAGGGTGGATGATATTGATGATTTACATATTCTTCAGGCCACCAGCTATTAGAAAGAATTATCTCATGGAAAAAATCTCCTGGAAATAATTTTCCTGTTTCAAAGAAAATTCACAGAGGTACAAAAGTACCTACAAAGATCTGCTTTTGAATACAAAAATGTTCTATTTTATGTACAAATTAAGTGCTCCCAAGCCTGGGAATATGATGGGATAAGGACAGACTAGGGGCCCAATTCAGGAAAGGAATAAGCAAATTCTTGGGGGCTTTGTAGGAAAAGTAACTGAAAGCACGCAAGAGAAGCTTTGAACCAAAGAGGTGAACATGATCAATCATCTCTGAAGTAAGGAGGAGCTGATATCTGAGTATCTCATTTAAGGGGGTTCCCTCTCAAATTTTTCTTTATCGTGCAACAGCCCTAAAAATAACAGTATTTTCTCAACTAAATTCTGAACCAGTCATTAAAGAGTAGGAGGGAAAATATCCAACAGTGCATAAATTCTTGTTTCATTGTGTCCATTCAAAATCTCCATAAGCAGCAAAATAGTTATGGCACAGTCACTGCATCAGTCAGTTGGTAAAGGATCATAATTAAGACTATATATACACTAACTTATTGATTTTTTTAAACTTCTGTCCCTAGGATAAACCCCTCAGCATTTAAACAAGGATTTCACTTTCATGCATGTACTCTGCTGCTGAAAAAAATACAGTTGGGTATTTTTTTTAGTAGAGAGAAACAGAAAGCATGAACACAAAAATATCTAGTTTGCTTTTGCACAGACCTATATCTCACAGAGAGCAAAGCACGTCTCTTCCCTGGATAACATGTTGCTTATCAAATTTCAGCCCAAATAATTTTTCTAAGGGTGAATTATACATTTTGGAAGTGGGAACTTTAATTACAATCAAACAATGAAAGAGGTAAAGGATGTAAGAAGGAAATTGTATCTCCCTGTCCAGAGCCCAGTGCTGTACAATCTGTGCTGTGACTGCAGAATACAGGAGTGATGCAGAGACATAACCACACCTTCCAATAGAAGTGCATTTCACTTGGAAGATTGTAAGAGCAAAAACATTTTCCACAAGTTCCCTCAAGGTTTCATATTTGCCATTTAACAATCTCCATTTTCCAAAATGGACTTTAGAGTAATTAAGTCTAATACTCTGTCAAGGAAAACAAAAAGATGTGTTAAGCCAGGAAGAGATTGTCTTCTTAAGTCACTACAAGTGATGAAAAAATTTCTGTCAAATATTTACAGTTAAAAAGATTGAATAAAAAATTGATATAGTGCAAAATCATTAATCTGACATAATCTATCAGATAGGTGTTAAGCTGTGACTTAAAATGTCAGCTGTCAAAATTGTGTTCAGAATTGTATTTCATAACAGAATCACAGAACCACAAAATTAGAAAGGCTGAAAGGGACCACTGAAGGTCATCAAGCAGGGTAGCCTAGAGAATGTCACTCAGGATTGTGTCCAGGTGGTTTTGAATATATCTCCAGAGAAAAAAATTGCACAGCCTGTCCAGGAAACCTCTTCAAGTGCTCTGTCATCCTCATAGGTATTTGTCATGAAATATAAAATATTTTCTGACAGAGGCTGAGGATAATTCAAAGTATATGGGAAGCATTTCTTTTTCTAAAATACAAACTTGTTCGCACAACATTCGATGCTACAGCCTGTGAATTTGAAGAAGAAACAAACAAGAAATCAAACTAGACTTATGTCTTTTAATCGAAGAATACTCAAACCCCAGTCTTTCAGATAGCAGTCCAGACATGAACAGGAGCAGAGGTGAAGAAGAAGTTAGAATTTAATTTTAAATGTAACTTTACATATATTTTAGACAATATTGGTTATATTCTCTTGTCCAAATACTCTTCTCTAAGTTCTTGAGTCTTGATTTCCCTTCTTTAAACGAGATAGCCTTTATTCTTGATAACTCAGACACAAGATCATAAATTAACTATAATACATATATCATCATCCAGATTAACCTGTGAGTCTCTAATTTGAACCAACTTTGAGCTGATTACAAACCTTCTCCTTAGAACTCTGCTGAAACGTATTTTACAAAAAATGGAAAATCCTGTCAAGCAGCAGTGCATATCCATGCTATGTTGTTTAACCATTGTCAAGATGAGGAGTAGGTAGAAGAGGACTTCCAGAAAAAAAGAAAAAAGTCTGAGAACTGAAGGAAGAAGTCAAATCTCTTGCACTAGCTGTAACTCTCTGTGAATAGATTTATAATTGTAGTTGAAGACTCTGCAATGCAGACATGTACATTACTTACCTTTTGCTCTGTATTGCAGAGAAACAGGCGATTCTTGGGCAGAAGTACAACCTGGTTTAACAGTTCACCTTAGGCTGAAGTTCAACATGCATTAAAAGTGCCAGCCAGAGAATTATAAAATCATCCTAAGTTGGAAGGGACTCACTAGGATTGTCCAGTCTAGCTCCTGACTCCACAGACGGCAACCTAAAAGTTAAAGCTTAGGTAAAAGAGTGCTGTTCAAACACTAACAAGCTTGGTGCCATGACCACTTTCCTGGGGAGCCTCTTCAAGCAAACACCCTCTCAGTGAAGAACATCCAATCTGAACTTTCCCTGGAACAGCTTTAAGACATTCCCTTGAGTCCCATCACCAGACACCTCTCTGCTCCCCACCGTGAAGAAGTTGTAGAAACAATGAGGTCTTAAGTCTCCTCCAAGCTGAACAAACCCAATATCCTCAGACACTCCTCGTAACTTGAGCCCTCTGGTTCTTTCACCCATTTGCTCTACTTTGGAAACATTTTAATATTTTTATATCCTTCTCGTGAAGTCAAGTTCAAAGCTGCAGCTAGCACTCATACCAAGGCTGCACCAATGCTGATTGTAGAGCAACAATCACTTCTTTTAACTGGTCTCTCAATGTTAAATACAATGGGAGTCTAGAACACCATCTTAGACGAAGGCATCTGATCTGTAGGCACCTCCACTGGGAAAGAATAATCCTTGCCCTTACAATCCATCTCAATAAACAACTGTAGTAAGGTTGGACTCCTAAAGAGGGCATCCACAGCCCAGCATTCAAAGTGAAACCCCTTGGGCTGAGTCACACATCCTTTCGAGAGTGAAAATGGTCACTGCTCATACGTCTTATCTGATGGCTGCTTTGGAAAGTTCGTTCAAACAAATCTGTGGGACTGCTTTGCATACAAACAATATTACTCAGATGGGCAAAATAAAATCTCTTGCAGAGGGTGAGATTGCAAACGGGTTGCCTTTTTCGAGAGGCAAAAAATTAGTCCTGAAGGAGCTGAATCATTAGGGGTCAGAATAATTTTCTCCTTTTACCTACTGGCCACAGAGGAAGGCAGATAAAGCATGAAAAGCTTAACTGGCCCATTGGTGACACCTATAACAGTCAGGTTCACCATAGCTGACAGAGTCAAACTCCTGGCACTGATAACTAGGAGTAATGGATATGCATATGTACAATAAAATTACCAGTTCCAACAACTATTTTAAAGTTTTAAGTGGCACTCAAGTGGCAGAGTAATAAAATGACGAATTAAGTAAAGGCTTTCTTAGCTGGCATAATTCCCATAATCTACTGTGGTAAAATTTTGATTGGAGATATTAGCAGGTGATAATTTTTGGAAAGATTTCTGACTATTTTTTCACAGCCTCTGAACAAAGAGAATGCCGAGCTATCAGAAAGAGGGAATAATAAATTAAAATTCTACCCTAAAGTAAAAGTGCTTAGCTTATGCTTTCACTGGAGGTTTTACTTCTGACATACCAATGTCTCTGGATTTGTTCAGAGAGTAATCAAGATGTCCTGTGTGTTTCTAAAAGGTAAGTAATTACTAAAAGACTAATAAAATCATCTCAAAACAGCTGATGGGTTTTAAGAGTGCTAGATGAGATTCAGTCAGTCTTGAAGCTGAAGGGATTGTTGTGATATTTGTGGCCCTATGGAGTACACGAGATGGCCTGAAAAGAATTTGCATGTAAAGTGTTACATTAAAGTCTTCCCTTGTGATGAACTTTGTTGAAATAAAATAGCCAACTCAAAGGATTTCTTTCTGCCTGACAAGTGTAAATAAAAAGCAATGTATGAATCAGAATTGCTCCCACATATATGCATGGGAATTCATTGTCTCACACCACATATATATATGGGAAATCATCATCTTACACATATATTCTCCCTCAAGGCTTGTTCTGAGAGCTCTTACAGCAGGTGTTGAAGAGAAGTTAAACTGAAGGACTGTACTGAGAAGAAGAGTCTGGACAATGGTAGTATCCTTTACAGTTGTGTGATCCTCAAGCCCCTGGGAAAAGAACCATAGGCATTCTCTTGACTAAACTGGAAAAAATTGCTTGCTCCAGATTCTGCTAAAGGTTTATGTCTGTACAAAATGCAAAAAATGCACACCAATAAAATCATCCATCCCAATAACTCTGCACATACTCTCTTATTGCCATGCAATAACTAAGTGCTTTTTGGCAGATGATGAATGACCTTTTGTCATGCTTTAAAATTAAGCCTATTTTACAACTGAGAAAAATAAGAACCCAGATACAATTTACTAAGATTTAGAGGCTGTGCCTGAAGTGTATTCTGGGATGAGTGTCCTCCTCCACATATTCCTGGGCTACTACCCAAACATAGAAAATTTTCTCTTCTCTTCTCTTCTCTTCTCTTCTCTTCTCTTCTCTTCTCTTCTCTTCTCTTCTCTTCTCTTCTCTTCTCTTCTCTTCTCTTCTCTTCTCTTCTCTTCTCTTCTCTTCTCTTCTCTTCTCTTCTCTTCTCTTCTCTTCTCTTCTCTTCTCTTCTCTTCTCTTCTCTTCTCTTCTCTTCTCTTCTCTTCTCTTCTCTTCTCTTCTCTTCTCTTCTCTTCTCTTCTCTTCTCTTCTCTTCTCTTCTCTTCTCTTCTCTTCTCTTCTCTTCTCTTCTCTTCTCTTCTCTTCTCTTCTCTTCTCTTCTCTTCTCTTCTCTTCTCTTCTCTTCTCTTCTCTTCTCTTTTCTCTTCTCTCTCGAGAAGGGGATCTATCAACTTCCTTGAATTTTCTCTTCAGAAAGTTGCTTGTACCCCCAAAATACCATTTTTCTGTGGAAGTTAAAAAAAGAGCTCAAAGGAGTTTAAAAGCTGCTAGGATTAATTTTTCTCTGATAGATATGCCTTTATGCTTCCCTTGATCCATTTGGTTACATGGTAAAGTCCTTAGAGCAGAAATCAAGTCTTCTTAGACTTGCACAGGATTGAGAGTATAATTTGAGATGGATGAATAAAATAACATGACTCAATTAATATTTAATCTAACTTTGATTTCTAAGGCCGTTTCCCAGCCATACTTTCTTGTTCTCTTTTTATGATACCACATACATGGCTTTCTATTTCTGACGGAGGGGAGTTTATTCATGTCTTGCCCCTCAATCTACAGCACCAAATGGACTAATGGTTCCTGGACAGGAGACTGGAAAATACTGCTTTTGGTTTCTGTTTAGAAATTTCTGAGGAACTGTACTTCCTTCCCTGCCACATAAGCGCTAACAAGAATTAATAAATGCATAAACACAGATATTTGTAAATGCACTGTGATTTACTGTGGATGACACTACAAGCTTGAAGCTGACATTCTCTTCTCTACTGTTACACTCCAATTTTCCCACAGATAACTGGGAGAAAGATGGGCATGTAGACATTCAGATGCATGCCCCTAGAGTGGAGAATCGGGGAGCACTTTTAGTCTTGGGGGAATCTGGTTTCATACAAGCCATAGGCTGATCCAGTGAATGAGACTCAAGGTTAGGTGACCTGCAAGCTGTGTGGGTGTTATGGGGCATTTCAGCAAACCCCCAGTCTGAACAATGGGAGAACCAATATCCCAGAAGGTAGAATGTCACACACCTGCAGATCAGTCTTACAGTCTGAACACTTTGGAGAACTGTAATCAAAATGATGGGGTTTGTTTTTCTTTTCTTTCCTTCTGCAGATGCTTTCCTTCACTTCTGCTCCTTTTTCTAGAGAAGAGTTGCATGCACACCTGTGGTTCTTAGTTTTGGTGAGTGACAGGTTCAGAAGGGCAGTGGTCATTTATGAATGACAAAATGTGTATTAAGGTATTAAGGTAAAGTGAGAAGTTTTGTTCTTGATATTTTTCCCTGGTGCATTGCATTGTAATCTCATGCCATGGAAAGGCTGGTACTAGCAGAACAAGACTATGAGAGAGTTAAATTTAATAAAAACCAAGGTGCAGAAATTCTGTGCTAACAGTTGATTAACAAATCAACTATAACCTGACTAACAAACAGGATTAGTGAAGCCTCACTGCTGTAACTTGTTTCATTTAAGCAGACCCTGGACACAGTCAGACAAAAGGTCAGTGAACACAGCAGGCCTCAAAAGAGAGCTCCAGAGGTCACACACCTATGTTTCTTGCAACTTCTTGTGTATAATGTAGCTTAGATTTGTTCTGTGGTCTTTTTAGGTAGTAGGGTATTTTTTCCACTGATCTTTTAAATCTCATGCCCTGTCTGTTAGGTGCAAAGAATGAAATGATGTCATTTTAGAGTGAGGAAAGGAAAACAAATGCTGAACAAAGTTTCAGATGTCCTCAGTCATTTTGCAAAAATGCACTGATTTGCTGTCAAGGCAGGCTGATCTTTAGCACTGCCTCCATGTCCTCCAGAAGGTTCTGCAGTCTGTGGCTGACCATCAAGGTAAACTGTTGCTTTGCGTGCTTCATATTCCTAGTGTGTTGATCAATAAACCTTAAAGTGAAAAACTGGAAAAAAATAGCTAAGATTTCTCATCTATCCAGCTGTTCCATGCAAGTATCGTATGTGTATCCTAGAGAGTTAGGACAGCTGTTGAATAGGTAGTTGGCATGGAATTGACAAACTAAGGCCAAGAAATTATGAGCTTTGTCCTGGCATTTCATTTTAGAACTGGCCATCCTTTATGTGGCTGAGAAGTTTTCGTTTTATTAGACATTTGACTTTTAGCAATGTGCATTTATTTAAATAATGTTCTAGCAAGACCCAGGTCTTGGATGTTAAGGGTTTGCACTTGCTGGAATCAAAAGGGTTCAGCACTTTGCATGCTCATAAAAAACCCCAAAAAACAATAAGAACAAAAGCATTTGAATTTGTTTGTTGAGTCGCTCTATGCGTAGACTACTATGGGCTATCATAAAAATTTTCACTGTATTGCACATACAAATGACTAACTATAAAATGTAATATTAACCATCCAGTCCATATAAATACTCTTAAGATTAAATTGCTGCATTCCTAACTGATCTCTTTACCCTGATTCCTTCCAGCTTTAATGGGGAATTCTTTGCACTGCCAAATGTAGTGATAAAAATATATTTACTTTGCAACTTTAAACAATTGAAATTAGAACCAGATAAAATTTCAGGGTGATTTTTTGAGCCAAACCAAGCTCACACTTTTTTTCCTAAAAGTAATAATAATATTAACCAATAAATCCAAAATTAAATTACTACTTTGAATGATGACCAACAGCATAAAGGAGTGTGAATAGGTTAATAGTTTTCCTTCTGAGATATAAGGTATAAGCAGGGTCAGGATATTTTCATAAGATTAGTTCATACTTGGTTGAAATGAAGTCTAAACGGCTTCTAAATATATCATGGTGTTTTTCCATAGTGAGATTATCTTCTCTGTCACAGTGCTGTTTGATAATTTTTGATATCAATCTGGTTAAAATAAATAGACAGACATCAAGATTTCCACATTGAATTAATTTTTATGTCTATATTTAAAAAGTTCAGCCCTTCAGGATATGCTTTACTGGGTGGATTGAGATGGTAATTATCTGAGTAGAACAAGTTTTTAGAGCAGAGAATATGTACAAAAATCCTTTCAAATACAGATTTTTACATTTTGAGCTGACTAGCAGATTACTTTCTGCTAATAATCTCTATTTTTTTTTTTTATCACAGAATAACCAAGTGGAAGCAAAAGATGTATTGCTAAAGGGTACAAATTCCTGACTTATACAATGAGAAAATGTTTCTCAGACTCGCCTCCAAGGATATTTACTGTGAAATCACTGGGGTGCAACACAGAATGACGAACATCATGTCCTTTAAAAAGAGTGTTTACGGGAGCCAAACATTCACTTTGGAGTTTGGAACTATTAATTCTCTTACTAGTGCTAAAGGAATGGGAGTAAAAGTAGTGTAGGAGAAGTTTATTGAGACTCTGCTCATAAAGGCCAAACTTGAAGGTGCAGAGTTCATCCTGCACTACTAAATCAAAGCTTGAAAATACAAGACTTTCTTCCTTTGCCAGTTCCCCTCACTTTCTCCCATCAAAGGCAGATGACTGACACTTCAGTCAGAAGTCCCTCAAACAAGATCTGTTGCAGCCAGATTAACAAGAGCCAGCATAACCAAATCCATGACAAAAAAGTAAACTCACCTTAAGGTGTAACAATTACAGTTAGGAGCTTTGGAGCAAAGCATTCTCCTTCCCCACGCACTAATGGTTTCTCTGTTTGGGCTGGGGCTCTAGCTAAACCCATCCCCTGGAAAACCTGCCCTTCAATTAGTTAGCTACCAGAGTTTACATGCTGTACTCTCGCAGACTGGTCCACCCTTCCTGTCCCCTTCAGCAGACCTAGACACCAATTTTAAAGAAGTTTCACAAGCAAAAGTTTAAAAATTGACTTCCAAATGGACAAATTGGGAGGATCACATTTGTAGCAGTTATCTTCAAGTGACTGAAAAATGTCTTCCCTGGGACTTAGTTACCAGAAATTTGAGTACCCTGGCAGAGGCTGCAGCTGTTGTACTCTCAATTATTTCCCGTCTTATCTCCCTGGTTATAACTGTGCGGCTGCAGCAAAATAGAGTCTGAGTAATAATAGGATGTGCAATGGGAGCATCCAGCTCCTTGTGTCGAGCGTGAGGAGAACCAGAACTCCTGTAAACCGCCCAACAGTCTGGGGCAAGGTTAAGGAGGGAGGGAGGCGCTCAGGGAAAATTATGCCCTTCTCCCTGACCCCTCTATTTGCAGCAACTTGAAATAAAAGATTGTTCAGCTTGCTCCTGATTAGGTGAACTCTTGTTAAGTAGAAAAATAATGACAGTTGTGTCCATGGCAGATACAGAAGGCTTCCCATGTACATGTCTTCAAGAAAAGGAATGTTAAATGCTCATCTATGAAGTCCCTATGACTTTGTTTTCCCTTTATTAATAAGGTTGTATCACAGTGTTTTTAACTGCTCAGTTAAAATACGTATGAGTAAGGTGAGGTTTTTTCATTTGAGAAATTATATTTTAAATTTATATTTTTCTCCTTCCTTTCTGATTTTTTGACCTTAATTTATTTTAGTGCAAGTTTGTTTTCTAAGTATCAGTTGCATTTTGGATTTTAAATAATAGAGTTTTGTTGAAAATTTTTATATTTGAAATGTTCATGTAGGCATTAAACAAAAGCTAGAGGCCTAATTATTTTCATTATGAGGAAAACACACTTTCAGACATAAGTGGACTTAATCTGTGTACACGGTCAAAGCTCTTTCCCCCCCGTATAGGAATTCCACAGTTATAAAAAGCTCAGATGTTTTGTCTAGGCCTACTTTTCCTTCAGGATTTTAAGAGAAAATAGTATCCTTTAGTTGTGTGAGATATGTCTCCACAGCTCAACACTGAGGAGCTTGATGGGGAAGTGGGTGGTGTTAGTGATACAAATCCACAGTGTTCATCAGCCCAGTGACAAATACAGCATTTCATCTGGGAAAAAGGCGTTGATGAAAACAGTTACATCACTCTGACACCCCTAAACAGCACTCACTTGGATTCCTATATTTGGAAATTTTGTCCTGGATGTACACACAGAGGCACACACATACACACATATATATATACACACTTAGACACATATTTATACATATATACATTTAAGTTACAATTCCATTGATTTATTTAAAGTTAAAATAAGTTTCATCATTGCTAGATCTGAAATCAACTTTCTTTTGCTTTGACAAAAAATAAGAAATACATTTACTCCAGATACAGCAACACTTACATAACCATTCACATGAATTTTATATCTTAGAGCACTTTCATTAATTTCAAGTAAAATAGTCTATCTACAGAAGCCCAAAATATATAAACAGACAAATGAAAACAAAGTAAAAGCATTTTTTTATTAAAAAAATTATCCTGAATTTTACTTCAAATTTCTAAGCCTGGAAATTTTGAAATGATCTTACAAATGCTCAACATACTTTCATGCATGCAGCTAAAGATTAAAAAACTTCAAATTCACCTCTGATGTAAATCAGCGCCTGGACTTATTTACCCAGCTGCTAGCCACTTTGTCATCCTTCAGTGAAACATTTTCAATATTCTTCTTGCAACAGGTAATCTAATTAAGATGTATAACATAGCAGCCAGGACCATATCATTACTCTATGTAAATATATATCCTCATTTCCAGAGGTGCTGAGATCTCATCATGCTTCTAATAGGATCATTTTTTATATTAAATTATATTAGTTGTATATTATCTCCTATCTCATTGCTCAAGTGCCGCATTCCCTGACACCGCAGCGTGCATGTAGTTTGCTGCTGGTTCCCTGGAGTATCACTGTGAGCTAAACGTGAGCACTATACTTCTAACAGGATACACTTACCAGCATGAATTTTTAATTGATAGTATGAGAAGAACTGATTTAACTTAACTAACATTTTGGTCATCCTTGTGAAGATTCTTCAATGTGAAAATAAAATTCCTGTTCCCAGAAATCCTTAGCTTTCTACTTCGCCTCTCGTTAATATCTGAATCAGTCAGATTTTTGTCAACCAGCTCTGTACAGCAACCAGTAAATTAGCAAGGGCAAATCTGGTTCAGATGACTCATTTTTGGGATTTTCATCCAAAAGTTGTTATGAGAAAGACAAAATGATCAGCTGCAATGTAGTCAAAGCTGAAGGTTTAAACAATAAAAGTTGGGAATGAGCCGGATGTAAGTAAAGACAAGCATTCTTGGGAAAAGCAAATTTTTCCTGAAATGGCCAGATGCATGTAGAGAGCCTACAAAATAGCTTAGTGCTTGCAGTGGAAAGCAAGCTGCTGTTTAGCATGGGTAGGGAGGGGAAGAACACTATGTGAATACAAGCAATTCTGTTCCGGATGGAAGATAACTAGAAACTCACTGGGATAAACTACCTCGTAAAAACAAAAACGTATAAAAAGTCATTTTTTATGTGATATTTCCAGTCCAGGGACCAAGATGAGAATTTATTGTGAACTCATCCATCTGGTGCAGAAATGGAGCAAGTGTGTGACAATTCTGCTGCCGAGCAGATTATATTTTGGCTGACTGACATCATGGTAATGAGAAATTTCTGAAGATCCAATGTGTACTTATATCAACTGGTAAAAAAACCCTCCCAAACCCTTGGCAATGGAATGGATCTGTTAGGCCTTTGGATTCACCCTTCAAATTCAATGTCAAGTAAAAAAAAAATGAGCCTGATCTTTCACAGCTGTCTGGCAGCTGAGTTTTTGGTTGAAGCAGAGCACAGTCTAGATAAGCTAGTAAAGCTTGGTATGGTCACTATTCTCCTGTGGGGAAGACCAGAAAGTTGTTTTGTGTTATGGAGATGGTTCATAGTTCTGATTTTGCCCATTTAAGCTCCCTGACATATTTAAATTGAAGCGCCTTATCAGCAGGTGCATTTCCTAATATTTCTATCTAAAAATGGTATAGTCTGTTTTCAACCACTCATAATGAATACAGTCTATTATAAGAATCATGATGGATTATCCTCGCTCAATACAAAGTGAATTTCCCTGAGCTTATTCCCATTGATTAGATCTGGTGTTAGCACAAGACCTAAATTTCACACTGGAGACATTTCATTGTGGATATTCCCTAATATTTAATTCCTATCTGCCGAGTCCCACACACATTTAATTGCTGATTTTAAGGATTTTACTTTCCATTTCTTCATTTGCAATAGCAATAATGGGCTCCACTGATTTATTTTATCACTGGAGCACCTCATGCTAGCAGACACTGAGGTATCACTGCTCAGGTGTGAAATCTGCCATGGTTATTCCACTGCCACTCACAACTGCTTTGAAAAAACATTGGCCAAGAAGTGAATCATAGAAGCACAGAATCGTAGAACTGTGACACCTACCAGCTCTGAGGCAGCCCTTATAAATCTCCATACCCCAATGGCACTAAGGAACTGTACAATGACAACATGAGTCCTGTATTGAATAAGCTCTCGTTCATTGCACCATCAAAATAAGCTCTCACTCTGTCGTAAAATACAGACAGTGAAATTATTATATGAATTAGAAGAAATATAATTTGGCTCAGAACCAAAGTTAATGAGAAATCTTTTTTTCATGTGTCACCCTTTCACTGTATTTCAAAGAGATTTTTCTTGACATAGTTTAATATGGTGTAAGTGGTTAGCTTTAAGTCAGCAAGAGTAGACAGTGGGAAACATTGCGTATTTCAATATCAGGAAAATATTTCAGTGATTCAGAGCTAGGCCCTTGCAAAAGCGGAAAGTAAGTGCCGTTTTTAGCCCTGGCTTGATCGCTCACTCTGGGGAAATTGGAAAGCAAACCCTGATCCTGATCTCAGTTCCAGAGTTGTACCTGGACAGCTCCAGTACTGTGGAGGTGACCTGTTATGACTCTGCTGAGATATTAATTCAGGTTTCCATAATTCTCCACCACAGTGATTAAAATTGAAATCTGTGCCATATTTAAGCAAATATGGGTCCTCTCAGCAGCCAAAAGCTACGTTACGCTGAAAAATAAGGATACACAAATATGACATTTTTCTTATTTCGGGAATGAAAATCCATTCTTATAGTCTCCTCTGCTGGAATATTTATTTTCCACCTTTCTTTATTGCCAGCAATTCTAAAATAATTATACATAAAATTAACCAAAAATAATAAAAGGGTGTCAAAGAGTAGCAACCATTGGTTTTAGCTAGAAACTCATACCATACATAAACGTATGGAGTAGACTGATAATTTGACTGAGTAAAGCTGTCTAAATTGACACATAAGTAATTCAATACATATATTTGTGGCTATCAAAAGCACATTTTAATGACACACTAAAAAATAAATTGGTTGAAAGAAAAAGAGGAATCCAAACTCTCAGAAGAAGCAATTATATGAAAATTTGTATTGTAAGTGCTTAATAAGCCGTTTTTAACTCTCAGGGAATCCCACTGCACAACTCTGACTCATAAACACTCAGCAAACACAGGATGCGATATAGAGCTTTATCTCACCAAGTGGCTTCCAGTATGTGTTTGGAATTTTTTTTCCTTTTCAATCATTATATGGGTTTTTAATAGTGAGCAATCTAAGTTTTAAAGGCAATGAACACAAAAGCTATGTTTTACTGCAAGGGACAATTAGGAATTCCAAACAACTTGGCTCATCAATCAAAACATTCTCATTTTTTAAAAAAAAAAAAACAACAAAAAACCAAAAAAACCCACGTCTAGCTGAATAGTCTTTTCACCTGGGGCTCATTAGTGCTGCAATTATTTCTCTCTCCTGTTTCTGACTAATGCACTGCTGGGAGTCCAGGCCAGGTGCTCCTTTCAGTTCTGTCTGCTCCCAGCAACTCTATCTGAGAACTCCATGTCTGCCCACACCAGGCTAATGTAACCTTTGGCTCTGCCCTGTTAAATTAGAGCACCCTCCAACTCCACACTAGCAAATGGAATCATTAACAAGTAGCAAGTCAGCAACACTTGGGTGACTCAGATATATTTTGAGAAGGCATATGCTTTGTTTTGTTTTGTTGAAACTGGTCACATCAACAGGTTTATGGATTTCTAAAGGGCATGTTAGAAAAGTTAATAATTATTTAATTTCTTTTTTTTTTTCCCCAGTGGTAGACTGGATTTATTTAAACAAACAAACAAACAAAACATGATTTGGAAATGAAAGTTGACCAATTCCCATCCTTTAGCCCATGAACATGAATCTGGATTAGTGTTATTTGACTGAAACTACAAATAACCCTATGGGTTTTAAAACAATTACCTAAACATGCCAGGTAATAGAGGACAACTGTTGTAAGCATCAGGGAATCTGATGCCCTGAATCTGAGAACTTTTCTTGATTTATTAATTTATACATATAATTTCAAATAGCACTGCATCATTAAAAGCAAAATTCTAGGTTTTTAGTCCATTACCTTTTGACTTTTGATTTCTGAATGACAATCAAATAAGAAATGAAGTTTATTGAGGCTTCCTGGTTCTGCCTTCATGCAGTAGAAATACTCTGAGGGACCACTAAAGGCAGGGAATGATTATTTCAGAAGGGATTCCCAGATCATTTACGGACTATGAGCTCCAGTAGACATTATTTCTTAAAGTTTCCGCTAGTGTATTGTATCATAAAGTGACGTTGTTTTTAAAACTGTGCTGTCCATCAACATCACAGCTACAAGTTTAGTTCCAGATGCCCCCTCGTGTTTCACTTCTCATCAGGGCATGAAGGTGCTCCAAACTGCTTAGAATTTAGACAAAAAAAGTTCATAGTTAATTTGTCATTGGGAGCTGCACAAATAGACAGACAAATAGTTGGGCAGTCTACTAGTGTATGAGCCATAGCATTTACTTTAAGATCTAAAATGGGCAGGAAATTAGGTGAAGAGAGAAAACCCTGTCAAACACTAACACAGGCTGATCACATATCTTACCTTCTCATTGGCTCTACTGCTTCCCATGTTCACGTTTAAACTATGTACATATAGATTCCGTGGAATAATAGGATGCTTTGAACAGAATTCAGTGGGGAATATGTCATTAGGAAAAGATTCTCTTCTACCTCTTCTTTTCTGAAGTACAATGTAGACAAAAATTTGCATTTATATTCTTGTAGTTTTTTGGGATTGCATGAAAAAAATCACAACAGACCTTCCTTATTTAGCAATTAAGAATCAGGATCATGGTTAAAATACAGTCATCTTTCAGTTTGCATCCCATAAGGAATATGCTAACTTTTTTTTACTGTTATCTTTTTTTTCCCTAGTATTATTTTCAGATACAGGAAATAAAAGTCCAGTGAACTCTGATGAAATATTTAATAAGAATGGTGTTAAATTTTTACCTAGAAGAACATAAAAATAGTGTTTAATTTGAGATTATCAATCAGTTTTCAGAAAGAAAGACATACTTTTGTCATCATAGACAATCATCAAACTTAGATCTACTATTTTCAGTAGAAAGTTCAGATTTTTGGCTTGGTAACCATGCTTGGCAGCCCAATACATTGTCATGTCTCCTGTATTGGATGTACCCGATAAGAGATATTGCAGGGATACACAAGTTATCATAACTGTTGAAATATGAAATCCAAAAGATTATCATGGATTCCTAAAAAACAAAGAAAGAATGCTTAAGGTATCTCTAGTTTTATGTTGGATTTTGGGTGCCTAGAGAAGAATGTATAAATAATGTATGCAGATATATTGCTATGATCCAAATCCAATAAAGAATCTGGTAGAGGTAACATAAGAGATACTGAGAGTAATCTATAGCTGAAAAGTGATCACAGAGTATTAGGTTTAATAGTAAAAACGGCCATTAGTTGCATGTCTGAGTGTAGATTTAAATCCAGTTGTGTATGTAAACAGGGCAGAAAATTTCCCTTCAGGATATGTATCAAATCAAAACCACCTGAGCGCCAAAATCCTTTCAGTTTAGGGCAGTTCAAACTCAGATCTGGATTCCAGCTTTACAGACAGAGCTCCTCATTTGACTTAAGCTTTGCTGTCCTTAGCTTTTGTGGATTTCCGTTTAATCACATACTTCCTGTTCTTTCACAAAAGCAAACATAGTAATGGGTTTCTTTACCTGCTAATCTGACTAGGACTAAGCACACAAGAAACACTTCTAAGAGCGTTGCTCTAGAACTAATTGTTCATTTCATCATGATGTTGCTCATTTCGTCTCCATGTTGCCTCTCAGGCCTCAGTCATAACATACACCGCTTGTTATGCAAAGACCCTGCAAGTGATTTATGGAACTCAGCATGTGTTTTATTTAGGGGTAAAATAGCAGCAGGGGCAGATTCCATGCCTGTGTGTGACCCTCTGTTAGATTGCCTATTTGCTGCCTCACAATAAATGACACATGTGCAACTCCAAACATTTCTGTGCTTTTACAAAGTATTTGTAGCATTTATGTGCAGGCAAATGAGACCCCTGGGTACACTTCAGAATTGATGTTTGTAAATTTAAAAAATTTCACGTCAGGTGACTGTCATAAAAAACACAAAGAAATTTATATTGAAGATTTTCTTAATGAAATGGGAATGAACGAGCAAACTAAAAAGCTGCCGAGAAAAGCTGATGGTCTTTGATGCGTTAGAAATTACAGCTGCAAACCGCTAGCATTTTTTACCAGACGTTTTCCTATGTAGCAGGGCTGAAAATGGACATTAATATTCAGAAAGATACTAAAAGCTAGTAGACTTGAACTCCTGCCACACCAAGGTTATTAAAGTTTAATATGTAAGGAAAGCACTGAGAAGGACCTGAATTACATGGCTGTCCACGGCCGGAGACTTTATTCTGTGCTGAGCAGAGCTAGCACCAGTCCCTTTCAATCAGTGGGACTAATTGACTGAGTAAAGATGGATCTGGTACCTGCAGACAACAAGTCAAACACAGGGAGATTAGAGGCCCCTGGGATCTGTGGAAAGAGGCTGAGTAGCTGTTATGGTTTTCAGTTGGTCTGAGCATGGTTGGTTATAATGACCCCAAGGTCGCTGGTCTCCGTACGAGCCATTCCCTTAAGAGGGTAACTCAATGATCCTCATGGATCCCTTGCAGCTCAGAATATTCTGTGATTCTGTGTAATCCTGTGATCTTTCCAGAGAAGTTCTGAATGACACAAAGCAGGTGAACTTGGTTGTCTCTTGATACGGATTGTCAACACACAAGAGCCCTCCTCTGAAAGTACTGCTGGAACAGGATATAATTGGTCCTGAATAAGGAATGTAAGTGGTGAGGTAGGAAAGGCCCCTTTGCTGTGTATACAGTGCTGCACAGGAACAGGAAGCTGGGCTGGATCCCTCGAGTCTGCCCAACTTGGAGGCCATGCCCACTGTTCCTGCTCTGGCATGATGAAGACAGCATCCAGCAGAGAAGTGAGTCTGCCCTCCCTCCTGTAAAGGCCAGATACTGCCCACTGCCAGATAAGATTTGCCATAGTAGTCAAGTTGCAAGCATGCTCATGCAAACCATGATGGCTGTGGATGACCCAAATGGGCCCAAAATATTCCTCAAAATCAGAAGGTGCAAGACGAAATTAGGTTGGTGAATTAGTCAAGCCAGGCATGAGAAATGTCGATCTTTACTCAGTTACACTACTAGAAAATAGAAATAACTCTCAATTTACAGCAGTCCAAGTGAAAGAGGAAGCTGTCCCAAGATAACAGAAGAAGATAATGTGAAAAGCAAAGTAACTGTGAAATGTGTCAAGCAACCCCATGCTTATACCATGTTACTGAAGCAATAGCTCAGAGCTACCATAAAACATCAACCAAGGGCAGAGGAAACAACACTGCTGTGTTCTTGCCAGCAGTTCTGGGGAAGCTGTGCACAACCTGTACCAGTTTTATTCACTCCCCACACAGGCGTGGCTTGGAGCAGTGAAAGAATGCTGTAAAAAAGGGAATACTAACCAGAAATTAAGATGGGTTTGGCAGATGCGAGGGAAGAGCAGAATTGACAAGATTAATAAGGTGCTTTCCGGAAGCAGACTTTCAGAGTATTTGTCCAGGAAATCGTGATACCCAAAGGAGTGAACAAATAATATGAAAGAAAGTAAAAGAGCAATAATCTTACCTCATTAGTGCTCTCAATACGTTGTATATTCTCTCTGGTCTTTGATAGTAGAAACTGGGGGGCAGCCCACTTTAAGAGGGCTATTGGGACTTCATATAAAAGAGAAATGCTTCACATGCTATAGATACAACCAAAAAATATGTGCTATAGCATATGAATTGTTGCATAAATAATCCCTTTCATCTGTTCGTCCTGTCACTATAAACTGAATCAAACTCTGTAATGCACTAAAGCAGCAGGGTAGGGGAATGGCTTTCTTCTGGAGTAAATTTCTGAAGCAATTTCTATGAAGTGGGACAAAGACTTTAGGAGAATGAAGATTTCTGTCCTTAAAAGCACATGTGCAAGCAGGTAAAATTGATTTAAATGAAATATTGAATGCAAACTTTGTGTAGGTAGACTAAACCGGGTTTCAGAAATCTTGTTTGCATTCATAGAATTGTAGAAGCATTTAGAATGGAAAACACATTTAGATCATTGAGTCTATCTACAGGTAAGGAATATTTTGAGATATTGATAAAATTGCTTTTTTCCCATAAAGTGGTTATCTTGGACATCTCTGTTTTCCTCCTCATTCACAAAAGAATATCTAGAAATAAGCTGTAGGATGGGAAGTGTTGATTTATTGGTGTTATAGAGTCATAATTTTTAAAGGATGGATACAAAGTTCCTAAAACCATTGCTCATGGGGGTAAATAGGACCCTACTCAAAGTAAAGTGCTGCTTAGCATGGGTAAGCATGTCCAGTTTGCTTTGGGCCAGCAAGAGCATGGTAACGGTGGCAAAAAGTAAGGTTGGGAAGACTGCTCACCCTCTCCAAGAGATGGGAAGAGAGAGTCTGAGACTCACAGAGTTGATGTAGCTGTCAGGTAGGATCCCATGAGATCAGTTTCCTACTGCTGCAAGTGCAGATGCTTCTGGGGACTTATTCCTTCCAATCCCCATCTCCCTGGCTGGCATGCAAGTGCCAGAAGCATCCTCACTGGATGGTGGTGCTTCCAGGAGTGCTGTTGAGTACACAGGGATTCACAGATAGGTTGCTTTCAAGCTGTCTCCACATTGCAATGCTGAGAAGCAGTCTGTAGATTTTGTATAAATTAAAATTTATCTCTATCAATAATCAAGTATATTCATATTTAACACAGAGTTCCTACTATTGATGTATTAGGCAGAGGAAGAAATGGGAAAGCAGGCTTCCCTAAGATGGTAAAAGTCAACATTTTCAATGTGATTTTTATTTGTCTTTACATACCAAATCCATCAAGTTTTCAAAACTGCTGTTATGTTTTAGAGAGTCTTAGAATATAAATCTCTTAAAAATATGGTATTTTGAAGGATTTTAAGAGAGCTGGGACCAAAGGTCTCAGCTGAGTTAATTTCTATGATTTTTTTCCTTTTAGATGGCTTAAATATTTTTGAGCTTCACAAACAAATGTTAAGATCTGTTTAAATTTGACTAAGCATGAAGTATTGGGTGCATCCGTTTAAGGATTTACACTGATGTGGAAAATCAATAGACCTGGACAATCAAACCAAAATTTCTGCATGATACAGGAAGTTTAGAAGTTTACCTGCTTTTAATCAGAATCAGTTAAAAATTTAATTTTCATTATAATTACGGTTGTTGTAATATTTTACAGAGTCTAAAACACTAAAATAGCAGAAATATGAGATAAAAGCAAATTGCAGAAGAGATTTTTAAAAATTATTTGTAAATTCTTTGATCTTTTCGATTTGTAAGTCAGCATAAATAGCACTGTTCTTCCCTTTGCTTTTTCAAAGCATATAGTTTATCTTTCAGTTAAATAAGGTAAATGTTTCTCTGTTTTTAGCTGAGCAGTGCTTTTCCTTTAAAAAGATTTAATTTGTCCTTACCAATTATTAGCAACATCTTTAAATGGAGTTCTGCTAATTAATCAAAAACTTCTTGTGAGCTCAGACAAGCCAGCCCCAACTGACCTTGAAAGTATATGAAAGCACACAAGTAAAAACAAGAATTTCTTGGCCAAAGAAAACATCTTTATTCTTTTAATAGGCACGGAGGAAGAGACTGCTTGGTGCGAAGAACTCCATACTGCTGAGCCCTTTTACAGTTTTAGATGGAGCAAATGAGTCCGCAAAAAGGACACACTTTCAGAAGTATTCAGGCTCTCATTGAAGTTAGTGGAAAATTTCGCGTTTTTTTCTGAAAAGAGCAACTCTACCAGGGCAGATTTTGTCTCAGACTGTGAGGATGCGAGGTTGCAAACAAGAGTACTCTGAGGTCCTCGCTGTCTAAAGAGAAGAGTGAGGGTGTCCCAGCCAGGCTGTTGACAAAAGTCACCATTCCCTTTACGACATGCCAGACCAAGCACTGCCTACCTGCTGAAAAATGGGCAAGATCAGGATAAAAACTGTCTCTACCTCGCCCAGATTTCATACACACAGGGTAACTTTTATTATGAGACTGTCATCCCCTCACAATTTTCTGCCAGCATTTTCTTAAGGAGACAGCACACACATCCCTTACTCAGAACTATCTATAGCCAAGACCGAACTTCAAACCACTGCAAATCATTCAAGTACAAAAACAATTTTTGAAGAAAGGCATTCACTTTAAAATAACACTTTTTTTCTTAAGGAAAGATATGAACCACTTTCTTTAAAACTTGAAAAAAGTTGCATTTTCCAAATATACAATAAAGACTTAATTTGTCTAGGGTTTTTTTATTATTCTCTGTCTTTTTGAAAGAAGTCACTGGAGGCTCCAGACATATTGAATGAACTGTTCTATAGGTCCTCATATTTTTCCCACTTTTACTGTATCAACATCTAAAAATAATAAACAAGACTGCAATGGATGAGAAGAATAGACTTCTGAACATTGTGTTTTCCTTTTTTTTCTCTTTAAGCCTCCTTTTTATACAGTAATTGGCTGACTAGCCTTGAAAGTACTGCCTGATTAAAAATTATTTACTGTTATGCAAACAGTCATGTGGCTTCCTCAGACTTAATTTAGAGTATTTATCCCCAAAGAATCCAAGACCCTAAATTTAAGGATAAAATGAGGCTGTTTGTTTCCCTAAGGATTCTGCTCTGCAGATACGGCAGCAACTGTGCACTAAAATGGCAGCAGTGTCACAAGTTCATTTGCATGCCAGACTTTGTCTGGAACTGCAACATAGCAGCAAGCTGTTGTCCAGTAATAATCCAGTGTATTGGTATAGTCAGGGTAAGGCAGTACTATGCTCACCATGAAAATGTACGTTGAAAAATGCTTCTACTTTAGTTATGACACAAGCACTCATTATATAATTTATTTGAATAACTCTGAGTTTTTTAAACCAAGCTCTGGAGTGGCAGTGTTTCCTCTCAAAAAGCCCTTCTAAGATACTACCCTGTCAGTGGCATTAATCTCTCATTGCCAACTCGTCAACAAATAAAATTATTTTGCCACAATTTTTAGCTCTCTTTTCTTTTCCACTTCTGATGTAGATTAAAGCCCACAGTCACAACTCTGATAGCTTGAAGACATTTGATCCTACAGTATTTATCCATTATTTGCTTTGTTTATCCAAAGGAAAAGTAAGTGCCGTGTCTCGGAATGGTGAGATCCGTAATACACTGATGCCTTTGGTGATCTCTGACAGATGTTAGTCTTTGGCAAAAAAAATGGAAAACTGCATCAGTAACTTGGGAGGGCAGTTTTGATAAATGCCTGCCTTTGCAGGTGCACATCTAATAGTTGGTCACTAGAAAGACAAGAATGTTTCTGATGAAATGATGATTCAATGTTATTTTAGTTAACAAAATATCTTTTACAGTATGGAAAACTCATCTTCTGAAACACAGGAAGTTTCACCTGAACATGAGGAAGATGTTTACTGTAAGGGTGACTGAGTACTGGAACAGGTATCCCAGAGAGGGTGAGGAGCCTCCTTCTCTGGAGATATTCAAAAGCTGTCTGGACACAATCCTGAGTAACCTGCTGCAGGGAGCACTGCTTGAGCAGGGGGGTTGGACTAGATGATTTCTAGTGGTCACTTCCAATCTTACCCATTCTGTGGCCCTGTGATTTTGTCTTTCATTCTCCTCATTCTCACTCTCCTTAAGTAATCTTGTAGGGCGCATCTAGGAATATGCAATTTGCTTGCCGTAAAAAATACAGTTTTTTGAAAAGAACAACACAGAATTTCTTTTCTCTCAGAAAATGCAGATTTCTTTAGGTAGGAGTAGGACATGCTGACACAAAGTTCCTCTATAGCACTGTGCATGCTTGTCTTAAAGATTGCTGGGAAATAAGAATGCCCGGTTTTATTAGGGGTAGGTCTTAAAAATATACTCAGTAAATTTCTGATGTACCTTTAATCATTTTTCACATACAAGAGTGTATCTAACATATATCTTAATGTTGTAAGTAAGTAATATTTCCTTCTTGCAATACTTTGTAGTCAGTAGGGAAGGGGTTTACATCATTACCGTTTAATCTGAATATAAAACTGAAGAGATACTAGATGGAAACCTGAAGCCCTTCAGGACTACATCTAATACATCACTCTGTCACAGGAATAAACTAAAAGCATCATTTTGCTAACTTCTGGCAGACAGCAGGTTCCCATTGAATGTTTAAGCTCCTCAACACTGCAGATTAAAGCCCAGGAGAATCTAACTCCAAGTCACCCTAAGGGAGTTTGGCAGAGCCTGGAGTAACCTCTTCTAAGCTGATTCATGGAATAATACGAAACATCAACCCCACAAAGCTGTTCTTGTATACTTGGTTAGATGGCAACATGATATATTAATGGCCTGAATCATTACAGCAGAGGAGCGGAATAAGCATAAAGGATGCATTAAAATGTAAAGCCCTGACCTACTCATATTTAACATAGGAGAGCTGTTCCCCGGTATTAAGTTATGTGATCAAAATCCTACTAAAAAGATTGAGGTGATTTACACAGCATTGGGCAAAAGATCCCTAGAAGTGTTATTATGGAATATTTGTTTCCAAAAAGCAGGGAAGGATAGAGGACCAAAACTCTCACCTTCACTTATACTAAGTATGACAAATGCTGCAATCCCTGTCAATTTGAGACAGGACTTGAGCAAAGAATTTCTGTTAATAGAGGAAGAGATCATCTTGAATGTTTTCTCCTGACATTTGAAAATTCTGTAACTACTTATAGGAAAGCCTATGAATAAACAAACCTTCAGGCTAAGAAATGCCATAAGAAAATGAGATCAGAGCTTGACAAGCAGCCTACATCAAAAACATATCAATAGGAAGCTCATCTTTTTAGAATTATGTAAGACTTGAGTCAAGAACAAAAAAAAAAAAATCTCATTTTTTAAAGGGAAAATATAATCTGAGTATTAGAGCTCAGATCTGTAGCTGGAATAGGTTGATATATCTTTCCTGGAATCAGCAGAACTATGTCAGCTGAAAGCCAAAAACCTGGTGTGGAAAAAAAAGGGTGTAGGAAAAAACAAGCATGGCAAAAAGCCTGTTTGTTTGTATGCATATTTAAAATTCTCAGTACTGGCCCATTAGTAGGAATCGACAGCTACTTCGAAGAAAATATAGGTTTGCTCCCAAATACACAACTCAAGCTAGGCTTGGTTAGCCAAGCAGACACTTGGAGGCATTTCTTCTGCACAAAGTATTGTAATTGCTTTCACATATGGCAAATGCAATTATGTATCTCACCGGTAGGGTGGATTATAAATGCAACCCATGAACAATGACTTATATTTCAGTAGATAGCAGCTGCATTTCTGTAAGGAATGTTACAGAAACTTGTGGCTAAAGCAAAAAAAAAAAAAAAAAAACCAAAACAAAAAACCAAGAAAAAGTCAGGTAAAGGGGAAAATGGAAGTTCCTGATCCTGAGAAAAGAAGGAGCTAGACTTAAATTAGCTGCTCAGCTGGCTGTACCCAGCCCTATTTAAATATGCAAGCATGATTGATTTAAGGGAGTACGCAAAACTTGTCTCTCTCAGTAAGGGTACAGTTACTATTGAAACATGTGTGCCTTGTTTTAACCAATCTCCATGAAAGAAGGGCACAAAATGCTCATTTGGGCTAAAATTATTTCACAGATTATGGAATTTACTGTGTCTTATTTATAAAAGTGGCTACCATCACAGATGTGAACTGTACAAATGGACAGAACTGATTGATTACTCCATAGATAAACTCATTTCACACATAATTAAGAAAAATTAACATTTGAAATATGGGAATAAGTACATAATCAATTCAGTTTCAAGCATAATAACAAAGTTGTTTTAGATGCATGAGAAATGCAACTAAAAAGGTGTCCCAAGTAAAAAGAAAAAGGTTGTTATGAACACTTTTTCTCCTTAACTTTTTGTTTTTCTTCTACTATTAACAGATCACCTTACATTAGCCATATACCATTGCTGCTCCAAAGAATATCAGCAATTGAAGTTCAAGACAGTCTGTGAGCACAGCAAGAGAATACTATGCTAGTCTCTGTCTTCACAAAAGCATGAAAAGCATGATATAGTGGTCTGTGACATAAATCCCAGCAGCAAGATATAGTCAGACTTGCATACACTAATAACTGGTTGGGAACACAATTTAAGATTTAAACCATGTTGAAAAGAAAGTGAGTTTCTTTCTAAATATTTTACCCCATTAAAAATTAAATTTTAAATTTAAAATCCTGACTCCATTGAAGTCAAGGAAGTTTAGCCATCATCCTTCAACTTCTGTGACTTAAGATTTTTCTACAGCAGCTTCTCTATAAAATTTTACTGACATATAATGAGCATTTACACGGCAGTAGTGCCAAGACATGCCAGCAGAAGTGAGAACCTCTCTGTGCTCTACCTGCTACGAAAGACCATCCAGCCTTGGAAATCCGTAATTTCCATCTATTGTCATCTGCCTAGGCAAAGGAGACTGAGGTCATTGTAACAGAGGCAGGAGAGGGATTTGCTGGAGATCATGCAATACAGTCTAGGTATCCTCTATCCCTTTTTGCTCCCATGGCTATTGTGTTGTTTTGTCCCGCATTTGAGTTTGTCCACAAAACACACTCCAAGCTACTCCCAGAAGTAGAGCTAATAAATAGTGGTGAGCTTCAGAATTTTTCTTGTGCATTTTTTTTTCTCTATGATGTTCTAGGGAACTACTTTTATCTGTAGTTGTTGGGTTTAAAGAGAAGACAAACCAAAATTCCCCAAATTTAATATTTCCCAAAGGCTCCCACAGGCTGTACTACTACTTAAATTCACACGAGTTGGTTTGTCTGCTAGACAACATTTGTACTTTATGTGGTTTGAAAATTCTGTGAGCAGTGAAATTTCCTCTCCTTACAAGTGATATTTAAGAAAGGATTGTTTGCCTGGGCTCCCAGGTACTAGAACCCTCCTAAACACCCACACACAAACTCCAGAGCAAGTAGGTCTGATCACACATCTGAAGGGTGAGATTTTCATCACCAAACGGAGGAGAGCAGTGGGGGCCTCTGGCTGTGCTGCTTCCCAAGTTCCATCCAGCCTCTTTTATCACTGCATCAGACCCTAAACCAGAAAAAAAACCTCACTTCTCATTTGTGTAAGATTTATCGCATTAAAACAAAAAACCCCACTTTCACTGAACCAATGTCAGAAGTGCTTTTTGCCCTGGCTTGGTCCTGTTCCTGTCTTTTCCCCTCACCCTGCTCTGAGAGGTACATTATCTTCAAATATATTATGGGATAAGTGTCACTCAACAACCAGTCTTAGGCACTTAGCAATCCCCTCTTCTGAACTGCAATCAATCATGACTCCACTTCAGCTCAGATTGAGAAGCAGGTCTTGGGGAGGTGAGCTGCTGCCCTCACACCTTGCTCTGGCTGCAGCCCATGAGGTGCTTTGCCTTGGGCCCTCAGCAGGCTCCACAAAATCGTGTTTGCCCGAGATTCTGTTCTCCTCCCCCACCAGCCATTACCTGCATCTGCATCACCTTTCAGACCCAGAGATATTGTTTGGGTGAGCCTCAGAATAGCTTTGGATATGTAACCTCACCTTGTCCCACAGAGGGAAATAATCGTCCAAGATAAGAGAAAAAATTTCACAAGCATGATACATTTCCATAAGTCTGCTGAAAACGAGGAGAGGAACCCAGCAACTCCTGGACAGTGAAGTGATCCATGTGGAATTGTACTGGTGCTGTACAGTGCTGGTATCTTTGAAGCACAGCCTTGCCCTGTGGTTGGAGTAGTCTCCTAAGCTCTACCTGTCTCTCATGTTAAAGACACCAATAATTCTCCTAGCAAGATCACTGTTTTTAACACACTGCTGAAAAACTCAACTGAAAAAGACAGTCATTATTAAAAATTTAAAGCTGGTATAAATGTTCCTGAAGGATAAATATCTTGTGAGAGTAAGTATAAATACCATAAAACCTTGGCTCATGCACATGGAGGAGACTCACAGGGAAGGAGGAGGCTGTTCATTATTCACATGCATAGGACAAGGCCAGGGACAAAATATTGACAAGATCACAGCTAACGCTCAGTTGTGCAACCCCATGGGCTGTTTCTGTACTTTTTTATGTGTGGTACAGATCTTTGTCTCAAAGTGTTTTGGGAGATCACCTGAAAGTTGTAAATTTTAAGCAGTTTATCTGATGCTAAATCCAGACCAAAATTCAATCTCGCTCATCGTCTTTGTGGTTACGAAAGCTAAAACCTTCTTCTTCAGGACAAGGGAAGGAAGAATACCTAAATTATCTGTGTGTAATTAGTTCTGTGAGCATAGATCTGACCAGTTCCCCATAACAAGCAAAGTGGTGTTCTTTGAAGAAAGTGATGGCAGAAATGTTGATGTGGGAAATTGTGCTACACCATCCTCCCAAAATTTTTGTTGCAATGTTTGCCTACTGTTTGCTGGACTGTTGTGAATCCTAAACCGTATTTTATATTTGTCTTATAGGCAAAAAAAAGCTTTGACTAAAGCAATTCCTGTGTGTGGTCTGAAGCTGGTTATCGCAAGTCAATCAGTCACACTTTCATACACCTCCTCTGTAAGTCTCTGGGGTATGGAGAGAGTTATTTTTGTATAAAACAACTATATTTCCCTGTACCTCCATTAAACACAAACTGTGTCTCGTACTTTTATCACAGGCATAGGCAAACCACGATTCCCTGCAGCCCTGTGCAAATCATACATTGAGTGTGATGGAAACTCTGCAATTTACTGGCATTTGTGAAACCAAGATGTATATCCCTGTACCTTATTTTCTCCATTTTTCGGCTAAGACATTTGCTCAAACATTAAAAACTTTGTCAACTCTATGGTGAATTATGCCTATGAAGTTTAGCTCTTCTGCAGGGGAAAGTGTTTTTGGGGTGAAAATATCTGAGGGAAACAGCATATAAAACATTCACAAAATCCCAGAAAGTATTCTCATGCAAACCTGTAGATATTCTCCAGAGTCTCTTAAAAATGACTAAGGAGGTGCTGCCTTCACTGAGTTTGTAGAACACTTTCAACTTCAGTCCCTGTCTCGAACACAAGGTGAAAAGTCCTGTGATGTTAGCTACCTACCCACATCTAATTTGAACCATTTAGCAAGGCCTCTAGTTCATTGTTTTAAAATCATACATCTTAAAATTGCACAGCTGTTCACCTCTGATTGCCAGCTAGATAACAGCTATAAAATACAAGCCATAAGACAAATATTTCTGCAGATTTGCTAAGTTATAGCCATCCAAAAATATTCCCTCTGCTGCCCAATATGCAAACACCCTTTCTACTGTTAGGTTTTACGGCTGCCAAGGATGGAAGTTGTAAAGAATGTGATACCATTGTGCTCTATTATAAACTGCTATTTCACTAGATTCTGCGATTTCTTTAGGGAAATCTGGTACACACATNAAAAAAAAAAAAAAAAAAAAAGGAGAAATCCCTAATTTATTACAAATACCTTTCTTCTCAGATACAGTCTAACACATTATCATAATTATGTTTTACAAATATGGTGCTCTGAGTACAGACCACCCTAACTAATGGCTGTGTATAGAAACCTAGGGTTTGCCTGCACAATACTACTTCTCCAGTTCTAACAGTTCTGCATTAATATGGTGTGAAAAACCTATATATAGAATGCTTTTGTTAAAATCAGATTATACTAATTCTATATGAAGTGCTTTAGTGAAAAATGTTTAATGGCTGAAATACTATAAGACTGCAGTTAGAGTGCAGGTGCAAAATGATATTCTACACTCCCTGGAGAGCAAACTTGTACATACTGTGAAATATCAATTAAAGTTTATAGTTGCCTGTACCGGTTAAATGTATTTTTCATGGGAAATTTTCATCTTCTCTTATGAAGCATTCACTCGGGTTAAAATGTGTACTGAATTATGTGGGCATTTTGAGTTATTAAGGAATAGATTTGTTTTACAAGCAAGCTGTAAGCATTCTTTGCAGTTTTTATGAGGTCATCTACATGACTTTTAAATGGTTCTCTTGGCCAACCTCAATTCTCAGATCAGTTCATTAATTCACACAGCTGTCTTTAAAAACTACAAGAATAATATATACTGGAGTCTGGAAGAAAGAGGTGGATTTCAAGGCTATATTTCAATCAAGGGGCCTGTTGACATCATAAACTATGAGAGGACAGCCTAAGCTGTTTTGTGAACAGCTCACAACTGAAATACAGCCTGCTTAATTAATTAATTTAGAATATGTGGAGAAAGTATACAAAATTCACTTTCATGTGAGCACACCTTCCAGAAAGTGTCAGCTGGGACATGTGCAATGCTCGGCGTTGGCAGAGGTTGTCCTGAACAAAATCTTATATTCTGTGGTATGTGCTACGGTAGTCAGCCTGCTCACATGTTTCTGGATCTGAATGGGGAAGACCTGGATTTAATTTCTGATTCTGCCACACTTCCTGGGTGGTTTTGGACAGGTGTCTGACCTCCCTGTGTTTCTGTTCCACATTTTTACATTTTGGGATAGTACATCTTCTTTTTTCACTTCTAACCTATCCTTTTTCTATCTTGTTAACTTTAAAAAGTTTTGTGCCATGGTCTCTCTGCCAAACAATGTTTATATCACAGTTAACACAGACTCTTGAGATCTCAAGATGCTCTTGAAGAACAAATAAAATCTTAAATATATTAATACAGAAAAAACCTGTCACGGGGATGTTTAGAAGAATACAACCCGGGCTGATTGTATCCAATTTGTATCAAAACTTTCCAAAAACAGCATGTGCTCCCCATTTTTAATATGCCTCTTGATAGTCTGGTAGAGAGCAAAAGTCAAAATCTAAGAAATACTTGCAACTTAGCAGGTATATGGTAGAAAATGGATTCATTCAGAATGTGGTGACTGAGGCAGTGAGGATCCACCCAGAAGATTTTAACTCTTCCCCTTCACTGCAAGTAAAAAGTGGCACAAAGAGTAAGTACAGAGCTAGAAATTGAGATACATTTATACTTGGCATTATTTATTTTTTCAAGATATTTGAATTAAGCCTGATAAAGTTGTTTAGAGGCATACTTGAGCTGAATCTCCTGCAGCTGATTCATGGATAATGTTTTAGAATTCACTACTGTTTTCTGAATGTACCTATAATGAAAGCAGTCATCCTGCAGTGTTGATTCCGGGTTTAAGCCGTTTCCTTTCTTCACCTTTAGGATCGAACTGTATTGAGAGCTGTTTGCAACTCACATTTTGCAGCCTATGTGGGCAAGGTGGATGATCTGAGACACCCTTCAGTTTAGAAAACCTGCTGTAACCTCTGTTCTACCTGCCAGCCTCAGCAGGCGGCTCAAGGCCAGCGCTTGGCCACTGTCACTGCTGCAGAATCAGAGATCTCCAAAGGTCTACTCAGGAAAACAGAATAACATCAGCACCGACAGGACCTTGCACTGTTGCTGGCATATCCATTTGCCAAGTAAATACCTGGATTTCAGCCCTTGTGGCTCCTCTCTTTAGAGACTTTCAGATCAGATTACCTGATTTCTATGGAAGGAACTGGAAAAGCACTGGCAGTGACACATTTATCACCACTTTACCTGTAAATATGTGACACACAGATTATTTACCTTCGGTTTGCTCTCCATCTGGTGGCAGAGACTGAAGCAGGAAGAGATGACAGAGCAATTTTCCTGAGGAATTGTGCCATGGCTGTGCATTGTGACTACTGACAATTGCCTGTCATCGTACTCAGCTTGACCCAGGACAAAACATGGGGGCAGGAGACCAAGGTAGCCCAGTGGGAATGAAATTTTCCCTTCCAATGTGGTGAGAATCATAATGAGAATCAAACCATCAGCAGCCTGCTGGTGCATCACAAAGGTGCAATAAGAGTCCCTGGCAGAGGCACTGCCAACCAGGCAGCACATGTGAGACACTGGAAAATAAATACTGGCTGCTAACCAGACCTACAGACTTTGGGGAAAGAAATGCAATAGTGTCCTTCATTTAAAACATGGTGCAGTTAAATACCAATGAAGGAGGAGCATGAGGGATGCTGGACAAAGAGAAGCGGAGTTCCTATCTTAAGCCTCCAGGGCATGACTTTATTAACCAGCCTGAAGAGGAACACTGAAAGAAGATAGCTGAGTCTCTATTACCACATCCTGCAAGGAAGTCATTGTGCACATTAAATGTATAGAGAGCCCATAAATGACATTGTAACAGTGGAAATCACTGAAGATCAGATATAGCCTGCTTTTTAACTTAGAGCAAGGAGGAATAGCATAAACCATCAACGTTGACTAAAGAAAGGTCTGAAAAAAATGCAGGATATGTGCTCTGAGGAGTGTGGAAACTACTCTGCCCCCATTTTAGTCAGAGCTCCAGGGCGGGAAAGAACAGAGCTTTGGGGTCCCACTAGCTACACCACTGCAGGACTTTGGGAAGGGCGATGATTTCCTGCAGTGGATATTCTTCCCTCTCGCTGCCTGTATGAAATCTAGAACTGTGTAATCTGAATACCAGCTACCTATTAATAATATATTATTTGAAGAATGCCTCCTCCCCTGAAGAAGCATGCTAAGGGCTGTCACTGGATTTTGGCCTGTTTTTGCATTTTAACCACTTTATTAGTTAATTTTTTGTTTTCTGAGCCTCTCCCGTAAGACAATGCTACTCAGTAAGCAATACGCAATACATGGGCAGCCAGTCCTACACTTTGTTTCCAGAATTACCTCTCGAATATCTCATTTACAGTATCTTCAGTTCACAAGTGAAAAACACCGTGGTTTCTCAAAGTCCTCTTTGCCAGTTAGTAGGAAAGAGGCAAGTCTTCGATGCATACCACCTCATGCAGGAAACAAAGAATTAGTGGGTCTTCCATTCCTGGAAGCAGTCAAGGCCGGGCTACATGGGGCTTTGAGCAACCTGGATTAATGAAAAGGGCCCACGCCCATGGCAGGAAGGTTGGAATTGATGATCATTGACGTCCCTTCCAACCCAATCCATTCTATGATTCACAAATAAAAATTTGCAAAAGCCTCTCAAGTACTTACTTAGAGTCTACACATCTACTTTCAAATACTGATCTTTTAAATTGCATCTCTCATCCTCAAGTCTGCACAGGAACCCATGACAAGTATACATGTGTCTAGAATGCCCTTAAAATATCTTCAGAAGTGTCTGGAAACAGCTGTAGGCTCTAGCCATGCCTCTGGAAACCTCATTATGGTCCTGACTCATTCAAGGCAAGCAAGCAGGATCTCCATCATCGTAGAGAGTGTGATGAAAGCTGGATGGTACACGGATGATGAAATTCCACACATTGCAAAACCTGTGCCTTGTCAGGATAAATGGTTTCCTCTTCCAGGACAAATCCCTTTTTCATTTTAAACTAGAATCACTGCCATTGAATACACTGTAAATAAAAACAAAAAGCTAAACCCTGGATATAGGGCTTTCTTAGTCCTTGGCAGCGGTGGCATTTTGTGGAAAAGCAATCAAACAGGTCATAAAATACTTTGTGCTGTAGTAGGCCACATGTAACTGTGAAACAGCAAAGGCTGTGACAGCACATGAGCATCCTCAGATGTTATTGGAAAAACTAATCCTTGCTTCTCGTGCTTCTCTACGTTTTCTGTTAGGAAAACACCTGATGCATGAAAAAACCATAAAGATGCAATATCATTCCCTCTTCAAGTCTTTACATCCATGGCTTCTTCATGTTCCAGGAACTGGGTAACATTGGCTACGGTTGGTGGTACAGTTAAGTTCTCTTTGCAGTCTTTGCTATGTTTGGCTGGTAGATGCCATTAAAAGGAACGGAAAGAAAAATAGGGCTGCCCAGTATTGCTCAGCTTGCCTGTTAGCTCAGCATAACTGTCCACGTTTCATGATACCTTTATTGTATAACTCCAACATACAATGTTCAGTTGTTTGGTCTGATGGGTCGCTTCTTGGACAGAAAATACACCTTTCCAAAGTCACTTTCTTCCATGGATTATTTTAGTTATCCCAAAAGCATTCCTTGTAAGACCCTTGGACCTTTAAGCTTGCCACATATAGCAGTTGAGAAGACAGCACCATTTCCAGTATTTTTTTTTTTTTTAGCACCACTGGCTTCCAGGAACATTTGAAAGTATTAAAATCACCTGCTCCCGCTTTCTGCCAGTTCCCTTCCAAACTCAGACTTCTTCAGTTATTCCATTTTTCTCACTTATGTACTTCATTTCTAACACTGTGTGAAAAAGACATGACATGGGAGTTTTGGCAAGGATCCTCAGGGCTTTTCCTCCTTGGGTCATTTCCAGGACATAGTCATGTGATTTTAAAAGATTTGTCCCTGCTTCAGGCATGAATTGGCCACAGCAACAGCTGTGCTCCACAGATGCTTTTGCCCCTCTCTCCTCCTTAACAGGATTTGAGGCGATGGAGCAAAGCAGAAGGTCCCTAATTGTTGTAACTGCTCCTACATGACTTCCTCTTCTACTACTGCCTAGAAGTGAGCAGGAAAAGCAAATGGAAAACACTTCTTTTTTGTTTGTAACAGTTGTTCTAGTCTGCAGCTGTGTTTAATTAATTACTTGGGTAAGTGAGATGGATAAAAGAGCTTTTCAAAACTGTTGAGAAGAGAGCTGTCTGCAGCTAATTATACTGTTATAATAATCCCATGGCATTCCTTAGACTTTTCATCCTCTGACTGAATAACAGTTTAGCAAAATATCCAAGGATCACTTATAGTTTTGAATAAACAACCAGGAAGAGTGGTAAAGCAAAATAGGATTCAGCTAGTAACAACGGAAAGATTTTCAGCTTGATCACAGACAAATCATAAAAGATCAGATCCCAGGAAAATACAAGCAGGATTTTCAAAATGTTTCTCCTCCCTTGCCCAAAATATTTATTTAAGTTTGCTTTCTTGTGCTTTAGATAGTTGACATGATTCATTTTAACAAAAATACTTAATACTTATCAGAACCACTTGTGAAAGTTCCTTGCAACTGCCAAGAGGGAAAACCAACCAGAATATCATGTAACATTCTTGCTTATTTTGGGAAAAAAAGAAAAAAAACGAAAACTGAAATAGTAATACCACAGAGCCAAAAGAAAGATTTTTCAAGGACTTAATAGCATGGGTCTTTTTTTTTTCTTTTTTTTGCCAGAGCATACTTTTTGTCAACATCTTAGGTGGCACCTGAGAAATCAGATTGGGGCGGGGGGGGAGAAAAAGAGAAACATTAAGTAGCTGGTGAATTGGGAGAGCTGTTATAACAAAATGACAAGTTGTTTGATTCTTCCATAAAATGCTGTAAGACAGTTTCTTCTTTTTCGCATGCATAACTCCACATTGCAAAGTGCTCATGCAAGAGACAAACCACATGAATCACACTGCGAAAAGTAAAGAATAAAAATGGAAAAGATTTTCCAATCTGTGGCCACAGAAAAGTTTTATTTCAATATGTTGATCTCTGCATAAGCCTCAGTGAGCTGCCAGTGCATAGAGCATTTCTCAATGCTGTTACCGCTTATAAACACACAATACCCCAAGAGGCATATTTCTCCTGAAAACACACCTGAAAAGAAAGTGCACATATGCAAGATGAGCAAAATCAGCGCCTAATGTCTAATGATGCCCATCAGAGTCACTTTTACGAAAGTTTTCTGTTTGCTGAGCTTCCATTCAAGCAAAAAACCTTGACGGGAGATGACGCTTACTTAACATCAAGCTATATCTCAGTTTAAATATAATGATTTTTAATTTTGCTGCCTCCCAAAACATGTTAGCTCTGAATGTTCTCTTTAGCGTGACAGGTCTAAATATTAATGGAAGTGTTCATTCAGCTTTCATGTCAGCAGTCCAGCTAATTTTGCAATTGCAACAGCCTTTTTCAAAAGAGACACATATTTGTAGAACTGAGTATGCAGCAGCTACTACTTTGACAATGTGCCAGTAGCGGACACTGTAGGTAGACAGTGGAAAAACATTTCACTTTTGTGGAATAAGCCTGAGTACGGGCAGGCAGAAAGGAGACATCAGTGTCATGCACAGACAGCCAATGCAGACACAGCCTGGAGATTTCATTTGGCTGCCAACTGTAGACAATTTTCTGCAATGGTTCAGAGCTCTACACACTTAGCAAAGACAATATTTTTCCAAGCTAAATTTATGCCTGACACTTTCGTTTAGGACATGTCATTAATAATCTCACCAAAAGGAAGAATCTGAACAGTGAACATCCACAAAAATATCCTTAAAGCAGCTGTTGCAATGCGACAGCTTCAAAATCCTGTTTTCGGTTTTCTCATGTCTTGATAAGCCCCGCTAAGTGGGAGACTGAGCTTCACAGTACTGTTTTTCCTCTCTGCCTCTCACCTTTCTCTCAAAGGAATAGGGCGGCAATTTTTTTTTTGGAAGGGGGCGTTTCTCAGTGAGGATAATCAACAGTTGAAGCTTGAAGCCCTAGAGATGCAGCTCCATCTCACCGGAATCATGTGTGCTTATAGTTTGGCCCTCTGGTGTCCTCTGAAGGTGACTTACAACTGTCTCCTGAAGGGTCCTAGTGGAGGTAGACTCTGACATGGATTTTCAGAGCTGCTTTGCATCTCTTGATCTCTTATAGATGATGCAAAAGGGGATGGAGTATGGGGGGAAATGATAAATGTGCATCAGGTAATGCCATGTTTCTTTCTCTGATATTTCTTTTGTAATTATATTTTCTTGGTTTATAACATGACCACATAACCCTCTCAAATGAGAAGACACCTGCAAAGTCAGCACATGGGATTAAGTACTTGTCATGGAAACAGAAGTCTGGATCCTGATGGGACTGGATCTCAGACCTCTGTGGAGATGTGACCAATTCTGTTTAGCTTGGTCAGGAAGAGAGCTTGTCTCCAGACAAGCAAAATGACATCAATAACTCAACTGTAACAACAAACCTTTAGGCTTTGTGTCATCTCCTTTAACTTAGTCCCTACAGAGTTTTCAGTGGTCTCTGTCTTTGCAGTTCTCAGCTAGAATGGTTATGTTTAGCAAATACAGGCATGCACATAACAAAAACTTTATTTATGGCTTTTTGTTGGCAGTATTTGCTTTTTTGTGTGTTTTTCACTTAGGGGTTCAATTAGTCCTGCTGAGCACTTGAAAGATCAGTTTCCAATTTAAATGGGAATAAATAGGGGTCTTTTGAATTCTACGGTCTTCCACAGTCTTCTGAATATGAAATAGAAAATGTTGCCACAATCAAGTGCAGAGGGTATGATCACATCATGACTGTGAGAAGCATGGCACTCAGCCCCATCTGAGGCAAAAAAATGTGTAATTTTTATTTGATATTTCCACTGCTAGTTACAGCTGAAGTCAACCAACGACTGTGTCAGACATTTTCTACAGCATGCTGCACGACCTGGACTCCCCAGTGCCAGTGGGAATAAAGTAAATGAATTCAAAGGATTCCAAGATTATATCAGGTAAGCTACTTCACATGGGATTTGCACACTGAGAACCTTTTGCAGTGCTCTGGACTGACTCTTGCACTAGTGCTGCAATAGTTGAGTTACAAAGAATAATCTGTCCCTCCTTGCACCCAAAAATCCCCAAAGTGATGGAACAATAAGAGATGATAAAATTTAAAAATGGAGAATGGAAAGAGGAAGAAGAGGACGGCAGACTAACATGTTTCTATAGCCACAGATGTACAGTGTCTGGTGATCCCATAACGATGTAGAATATATGGAGTGTACTGCATTTTCTGTCACTTCTCTAGGGAATTTCTCATTTCAGTGACATATTTCAATGCTGGAGACACCTCTCCCTGGAAAACTTTGTGCCAGTCGTTCTGGGCCTCCAGTTCACAGTGGTGAATTAATAAGATATGGGAGAATCAGAAGGTAATATATGGCCTCCCTCCCACCTGGCCTTGAGATAACTCCTTCAAAAGATAAAACTGCGAAGTGACCCCTGAAATGGACAAGGCAGCAAATGTAAAGGCAGAAAATGTATTTCCCTAACAGCTCCACCACTGCTAATCGCACGTGACATTTATAAATGAACTGTATATAATACAGAAAGGCTTTGTTGATTTGATATATAGCAAGGGGATTTCGGGTTTTCTATCACACCGACATAGTTTATGGACCAGTTGGCTTTCCATTACTGATTGCACAGCATTCCTGGTGCAGCAATGAGGGCTTTAATGGTAAATCGATACTCAGGCAACGTTTGTAGCACAATTTAACTTTCTTTTGGCAAAAATATCAGATGGAAACCATGATAGGATTCAGCAGCATGTGACCAGTTAGCCCACCACACTCGGGGGCTGCCAGCTGATGGTCCCTGTCCTGTGTCATCCATCCACCACATGGAGGATCTGCCATGTCATGGTGGTAACACCCTCTAAAATAGGACTATGTTATTTTGATATGTGCGGTGCTATTTAAACCCCGTTCTGCTTGTTTCAGAGAAGATCAGTTGCAGAGAAATCAAAAAAACTGTGGCAACTATAGCATAGAATTTATATTAATCCCAGGAAATTGAAGTTATTTTCAAAGGCAGTCACCCTGTGCTTCGTATCTTATGAACGGCAATGATTTAATGTCCAGAAAGCACAATTTATTCTAATAAAATTTTCTTTGGAAATGAAACTTATCTTCCAATGGGACTTCATAGATTTTACACATTTCAGAACTTGAATCATAGATTTTTGAGCTGGAACTGAACAACGAAAAATCCTACAATGGTATTAGGTAATTTTCTCTTTAATTTTGGCCAAAAGAACACTTCTTTTTGAAATGCATTCCCAAAATCTTTGTCTAATACATTTTTAAAGTACTCATATGATGGAACTTCCGGCATTCTTCTTTAGGCAATATTCCCAAATCTAATCAACCAATTAATATCTTTCTTCTCCTGTTTAAATGAAATTTGCTGCCCTTAAATATTTTCTTTGAAATTCTGCTTCAGTTCAGGATTAATATATATTATAGTAACAAGATAAAAAAATACTCCTAATAATGATTGTTATGCGCATAGTTTGTTGCAGTAGAATTGCTCTCTGTTCAAAAAAATCTGATCCATATGTCAGATGTACCATGATGGACAGTGGAATCCTTGCAGCATGGATGCTGTCAAGGAGATTGGCATCCTGTCAAAGCCACAGCACTTGGGGGCAAAATGAGGAACAAGCAAGAGGTCCACAAACCCAGTGAAATGTGTTTGATTGGCTGTGCAAGATCTCTTTATCTTCTAACTCCTTCTAGATTCTCCTCCCCTGCAAGGTCAGGCACTCGGAGGAGCAATTTATAAACTCACAGTTCATATTCTGGTTGCAGTTCCAGAACTGACACAAAATTAAATCAGTCTTGAGTGCAGTAGGATACAAAAATTACCTTCCCAGTCTACTGAGCCCTTCAAGACTTCCAATAAATCTCCCAGCGGCAGCATTCCAGCGCTGGTTGCCTATCTTCCTTGCCTTACAAAAAGACCTTGAAATGGAAACAGAAGGGTTTTCTTTGAAGTCATATTTCATAGCACAAAAAGACATGCACAGAAGCAGCTGACTTAAGTGGTTTCCCCCTCTTGTTCAAAGTATTTTCTGAAAAGTCTTAAATGGGACTTTTTAGTTAATCCCCAGAACTCTTAATTGCAGGGGCCACAGCACATATGAAAGCAGGAGCTGATATCGACAAAGGCTCCTTTTAAAAAAAGATGAAGGCAAAACACTTTAAAAATATGCAGGCTAGAAGAAACATTATTAGACTTCATCTAATTGCATTCCTCCCCTGAAAATTATAGCACTCCTCCCTAAAAAATATTAAACTTAAGCAAGTACATTCACTTCGTCTTAGAACTGGCACTGAGTGCAAATGAAATATATCCCTGAGTAATTATTAAATTGAGCAAGCCATAATTATCTCTAGTTAGATTTGCTGGGCTTCAGTAAGAGATGTGCTGAGTTTTAGAGCAATCCTTTCACTTACTCTTGTGGAGCAGCAGGAATAGGTCTTGAGGCTGGCTCTGGTCCTTCCAGAGCCCGTTTTGCAGGTGTGTGACTCGGCATGGTCTGCCTGCACTATAACTGAGCTGAGCATGCCTGGGGAAGAAAAGGCTCATCACGTTGGCTTGTTCCTCTTTCCCAAGAACTCATGGAGCTGGAGGACTGGCAGGGCCACATGAAGGCATGGTCCCTGAATAGAGGGGCCCAGGAAGTGCCCCACACTGAACATTACCTGAGGATGATGCCACTCGAGAGAGGAACTTCTCCCAGCAGAGAGATGGTGACTGATCTGACATGGGTGACCACTGGGATTCAGAAAATTTTCAGAGCCTTCATGAAGGTCACCCTATCCTTTCATAAAGACCTGCTGTGGTTTCTTTAATGTCAGGCTTTCTATTGCTTGAACCAGATTAATTACTGCACAGTGTACGTGCACACCAGCCCTGGCAGCTCTCAAACTTTGGTCCCAATGCTGATGCAGGCTTTAGCCTGGGACCCACTTCTATTTTAGATGTAGAGCCCTCTGAACCTGTCTGTGTGCGAGTGGGCTCCAGGAGGAACTCCCACATGAGTGACCCATGAGGACTTCATTTTGTTTAAGGCTGCTTAAAGTGTTATTGGAAAATTCTGTAAGGCAGCTCAAGTGAGTGAAAATGATTTGCTTAGGATGAATGTAACCACCGGTGCATTACTTCACATAATCTAAACAGAGTTTCAGGAACACTTCATCTATCATTCCCTGAAAGAGGGAGGCTGAGTTAATGCTCTCTGACAAATATTATGTTTCTCAGGCATCCCTGGTGCTGTCTTCCATGTTTCCTGACCCACTTTGATTAGATATATATACAAACAGCACGACTAAAACACAGGTTGGATTTTTCTGTTGGAAACGCAAGATAAGGATACCATAAATGCTCATCAACACCCCAGCCCTCTCTGTAAGAGACACCCAGCACTCATGAGATTGGAGATTCCTTCTCAATGCTGTAAGATGAGTCACTTGGCTAATAACTATGATTTATAATAGCATTTTAATTGCTCCCTGGGCTCTCTGACGAAGACAGCAGAGGGCAGAGTGTCACACCTCGGGACGTTGTCCTTTAGGGCAGGGGGAGAGGGGAGAGCAGGGCTGATGTCCAGCAGTGAGTGAACATCGCTTAGAGGGCAGCTGGAGAGGCCCAGGAGGAAAGCAAGGAAAGAATGTCAGGCAGAGCCACTGATGGGCTCCTGGCAGCTGGTTTGCTAATGCTGACACTCTCCTCTGAATCTAACATGAAGGTTAGGGATAGGAGTTGGAGCTGGTAATGAAGAGGGAAAACCCCAGCTCTTCCATGTTCCTTTTGCTACAAAGTGTGTCTAGCAAACCTCTTGGTGCTACAACTCTATAGTGGATGTATGAGTAGGTTAAATTTGCCTTAAAAACACCCCAAACCCCAAATGTATTTATTCATTAGCCATAAGTGGGCCCATAGCCACATCTCTGGGCATGTATACAAAAAGTAATCAGAAGAAAATTAGGACATTTCTTTCCAAACATGTAAACCTCCCACATCCATCAAACTGTGATTCCCCTAAAGTCAGTCCTCACTGCTCACTTTCCCAGAAAGAAGCATCACAGAGCAACTTGGGAGTCAGCAAAAAATGTACAAGGCGCACATCCTCACTATATTGCTAATCCAAAGGGCTCAGAGGTTAACTGAGAGCTGGCAGGAAGAACAAAAGAGTTTTCTCTATCTGGTTTCCCTCATACAATCATGCAAAACATTGGCTGGAGCAGCAAAGGCTTAAGACAGCACTCCAGAGAACTGGCCTTGTGCCTTATCTTTGGATCTTCACTCGTTTTTTTGAGGAGGGTAGTACAAACTGAGCAATGCCACCTTCCTCAGGCTGTACAGAGAGGTATCTTTCAGGCTGCTAACTGTCATGTGTTATAGCCAGCTATACAATCTACGTATCCTGATTAACTAAAACACAGGAAATAAGAGTCTAATCTTACTGTCTTGTCTATCAGACCGCCAATTTACATTTCTACCAAATGTTGAGATGGGGAGAAGAGCATCCCAGGGTTAGTGGTATTGTCTTATGTGGATTTTATTGCATTTGGTGAAATCTTTAGATAAAGAGACCAAAGTTTTTTTAACAGGAAAAAGGAAAAAAAAATAGTAAACACAAATTTTGTCACTGCTAGGAAATAAAAAATGGCTATGGTTGTCGGCCACAGCAACAGAGAAATAATTAAACTGGTTTTACCTGCTCCCAGAGATTGCCACACCAAACTGGTGTGGGTGGGGATCTGGCTACAGACATCTTACGTTTGGCCAGGTCAGGCAGAACCCCACCAGGCAAATCTGTTATCAGGAAAAATTTACGAAAGAGAGGACAATTTATCAAGGGTCAGTTTCTACAGTTAGCAAGGACTCTCCAGTATGTGATGGGCTGGTGCAGCAGCACGGGAAGAGGCCTGACAGCCCAGTCCACGATCAGGTGATTGCTTATCTAGCCCTGCTGTACCTGCACAAAGGGTAAATTGGATTCCATGGAGCCTGCTTTAACCTTCTGTGGGTGAACATTAGTGTCTGAAGCTCCCTTCAGAGCACAGCAAGGCTCTGTGGTGAGTGTTACTGCTCTGTGCAGGGACAAGGGAACATTTGGACAACCTGGAGCCTTGGTCAGGGTCAGAATAGCAGAGAAAGAAATTAAGGCAAATCTCAGTCTGCAATGACAACTGAATTAATTTAGGGATGATGAGGAACAGGCTAGTATTTTCTATTCTTCTCTCCTTCTCCATTGGAAACTTGCTTTCCCTTAATCTACCCACTTTACTGACTGTGCTTGAATCACCTTCAGCTTGCTGCCTACACTGAGCCCCATCTGGAAGCTGACTTCAAGCTCTCTGAAGTAAAAATGGAACTTTGTTTTCAATGACCTGTGGGACTTGCTGCCATGGTCATTATTATGTTGTCACTTCTGTGCAGTTATTAGTTAGCCTAACAGCAAAACATGAGTGGCAGAATGAAGAATCACTGGTGGGTTTGAGGCAGCTGCACCATCCCTCCACTTCCATGGTTGCAAGCTGTGCTACAAATGCTGGCAGCATGTGACATTACAGAAAGGGCATCCACAAGGCTCCGCAACCCTGAAGGCCCCTCAGGAAACATCGTATGGCTTCAATTGGGAAAGACCACACATATTACAGTATTTGTGACACCTGCTACAGGTCTTTCCAGTCACTGCCTTGCCTTGCCTTGCTGGTTCTGGTATAGAAGGTGATCTTGAAAAATATCTTCTTATTTTTATAATACCACAGTAACACATATTCTTATAAATGTCCTGAGGTTGCATCGCAGGAAGAGCGCAAGCCACTAAACCAGCAAAAGCCAAATGGCAGAAGCTCAGTTTCTACAGAAAATTAGAAGATTCTAATTGATTAGGGCGGCCACCTGGGCCACCACTGCTTTGGGAGGTTATTTTTGTCCTAGAATATATAACTCATGCTGCGGCACCTGTTGTTTGGTTTTCCTGGCTGCTGGTTGTTAAGTGCACCCCACAAATGGAGACGAGAGGTCTGGGGGTGTCTGGTGCAGCACTGCTTGGATTTCACATCCCTGTGACTCCTGCTTGCACTGGATGACCTGAGCTTGCTGATAGAAGCTAAGAGGCAAGTGATGTCCTAGCATGGAGGTAGTGGCAGTGAACAGCAATTTGATGTATGTTGAACAGCAAAGGACCATATACTCTACTCATGCTTTGACAGAAGTACAGGTTTGCTGCTTCTTCATATTAGAATGGTCTTGGTGGGGGATTGTGTAGCACAGGGCAAAATGGCGTAATTTTCTGGAAGGTTTGCATGAACTTCTCCAGCATTTCTAAAGTTTTTTTGGACCGGGAATGCCATACCTTAGCTAAGGTGCAAGTACCTGTGTGTGTCCTGTGGCAGGGACCAGGATTGCCACCTGCAATCAGAAAGACCTTCAAGCATTTCCTAAATTCCTAGGCAATGTGAAGGGTAAATGTGGCAGCAAAGTGGGGAAGACTCACTGCAAAAACCACCACTTATAACTAAAAATTGGAGTATCTGAAGTAAACTACTCTAAGGCTATCAGTTCCATTTGAGTAACACAGCAAAGCACTCTCTTGGGGCGCAGGTAAACAGACAGACCTGGAAGGCATGGGACGGGGCTCAGAGCAGGTTGCCCGTGCTGGCTGAGGGCTCAAGTCCCATCACATTGGTGTGGCATTCAGGCTGCACCTGGAGTACTGTGTCCAGCTCTGGGCTCCCCAGCACAAGAAAGACAAGGATCTACTGGAGAGGGTCTAGCAGAGAGTTACAAAGATGTTTAGGGGACTGGAACATCTCTCTCATGAAGACAGGCTGAGGGAGCTGGTCCTGTTTAGCCTGGAGAAAGAACTGAGAGGGGATCTTATCAACACATACAAATATTTATCTTAATGCCCAGACTCTTCAGTGGTGCCCAGGGCCAGGACAAGGGGCAACAGGCCCAAACTAAAATGTAGGAAGTTCTATCTCAGTATGAGGGAAACCTTTGTTTCTCTGAGGGTGACAGAGCACTGGAACAGGCTATCTAAAGGTTGTGGGGTCTCCTTCTCTGGAGATATTCAAAAGCTGTCTGTATGAGATTGCTTGCAACCTGCCCCAGGTGAACCTATTTTAGCAGGGGGTTGGGCTGGATGAACTCCAGAGGTACCTTCCAACACCAACCATTCTGTGATTCACTGATGTTAACTTTTATTTTCTTCAGCCTCTCTTATTAGAGGTTTTAACTTTTCTTAAAGTCTAGGATGAAAACGTCCACCAGCCTAGTCGTGTACTATTGCTTTGTTTCAAAATTCAACAGTAAGCTCTTTACAAATTATTCAGTCTTTATTTAAAGGCTATTTTGTCAGTTAGGATTTTAGACATTAAAAAGCAGGCTTTTACATCAGAAAATATGCATGCTGGAACTAGGATTCCATTGTTTCACTCTAGAGTCATTAATACATGTTTTATGAGTTCCTCAGGAATAATTGGTGCATTGTTGTGTTTATTCAGATAAGTGGACGATGCTTTTATCTCTTCTGGAAAACAAACAAAACTCCCTTGTGACTCACAGCCCTTGTTGTGGACTCTTGGCTCCATCTTTAATTCCCCCAGCACCCCTTGCATTTCCTTTCACCAGTGAAATTTAATAAGCTTTACAGTACTGATAACTCCGCTGTTCCAAACCCAGAGGTCACAGGTGACCTCTGAGCTAGTGTCAATAGAGCACCTTCCACGTTTTCTCTCCTCCTTTAAGATCTGCCATAATTGCCTGCAGCCCCCTGGCTGGGTCAGATATGCTTTATATTTGCATTTCCTCCTCCTCATCTGACACTCACTATTCCACACTGATTTTTCTTAGCCTCTCTGTTCATACCTATAGATTTCACAATTAAGAAAATAACTGTTTTAACAGTGCATGTTCATTTGCTCATGCTTTCTGGAGAAAGTGAGGTTGTGCACCTCAGGGTGTGCCTCAGTTGTGCCATGGCCAGGAAGGGGGACTGAGGGGCAGCATCCTCTGTGCCACCTGTGTCTGACCTCTCTGTGTGATGACATCCACCACACAACTGATCTCAGGCAGAAAAGACATCATAGATCCACCTCAGCTGCTGTGAAGAAACAATTAGCCTGGAGACCAGGAACCACCAGGTCATGGGAGACTTCCCAGCTTCAGACCACAGCTGATGTTGTGTCTTGGAGGCAGCAGAGGTGGACTTCAGCAGTCACCTTCCCTTTCCAAGCTCCTTTTACAGGAGCTGTTTAGAAATGCATATTTCTGCCTTACCTTCCTGTAAGAAGTTTGTGTGGGAAACACTTTCTTTCACTTCTCCAAATGTTTTTTCGTGGTTGTACCAGCCTCACTTTTGTCCCTCAGTCCTTCCGCAGGACCCTACTTGTCTGCTGAGTGGGAGGGTAAATGTGCACACTTCTGATTGTGGTCGTCTGTCTCTGCTTTATCTGACATAATTGTAGCATGTACTTTTTTTACCCTCAGCACTTATTTGCTTATGTTACAAAATATTAGAGATCTTTTCAAAGCAAAACATCATTTATTTTGAGTCAGATGAAGGAATGAAGAGAACAGAGAAATCTTCTGGCTAGTTTTATATATTTATGAAAAACATGAAACAACAAAGGAGTTTCTTTTTTATGTACTCAAAGAGAAAGTTTTATTGTAACTAGCAAGGGAATAAAATCTAATGAAATGAAATCAGTCCAACTACATTAATTATCAAAGTTTTTTGGGTTGAGGTTAAAGGCTGAAGTGATGCAGATTCCCTAACTTTTCCTTTGTGTGTGAAACATGTCCACAAAACATTTTACAGGACTATCAGCCAGCTTTCTTAAGGGAGAAATAGTCAGGGCCCAAACTTAGACCAGCGTCCTAGGTTACAATGTAAGATGTGCCCAAAAGTATATATTCTATCACCATCTTCATAAGCTGTTGAAACCAGGTGGGGCAGTGTTTCCTTCCCTCGTCCCTCTGGGAGCTATCTCTGTTTAATGGGCAATCAAGGACCCTGCTGCATGACTCATAGAAAACTCCTACTGACTATCTCCTGTTAATGGGCCCATCAACGCCTTGCCTCATGACTCACCATCCCATTGTGAGATGCTCCATGCAGAGAGAGGAACCAAGCATTCCATCCTGGATATAATCTGAGATATCGAACACCACAGGCAGCTTTTTCCACTGGATTCCCAGAGGACAAGAGCTACACAGCCACCACTGGACTTTCCGAGGAAGACTAGACCCTTCTACAGGATCACTGCTTCAACAGAACCACATCCATCACTTCAGGAGGACTGCAGCCACCATTTTATCAGACTCCTACCGCCACCCTGACCAACAGCATGTCAGGTCATATTCTGACTCCGTCAGTTTAAACCAGGGGTTTTTTCCTGCCTTTATTTTTAATTTTCCTAATAAGTTGTTATTCTGACTTGGTGTCGCCCCCTGGGGTTTTTTTTCAAACCAATACAACCAGATACAGATTTGAAACACTAATCCTACCTCTCCTCAAAACTAAATGAGGTAAGCATATTCAGATCACCCTACAGATTCACTAGAGCCATCTGATATTCAAGCTGTTGCCTTTCCTTTTGCTGCATATTGACACCACCACAACTAAAATCCAACAGGATGAGACATCTCTCTCAGATGGTCTTTGGAGTGCCAGACTCCAGCCTGTTCCACATAGCTCAGGGGAGAGGTGCCCCTCTGCCCATGGACTACTCTACCTGTGGTGGGAGCCACCACACGGCCCTGTGTACTGATTGCCACTCTCACAAGTATGAAGTACCCGCCACCTGTTTTTACACCTATTTGTAGCCATATGGTGCATAAATGATACATATATTAACTAAAATACACATTCTATGTATTAAGTATACTTGTGGGTAAAAATGAAGACTTTCATTGTAAGTGTGAGGCCTTGCAGTACACAAAACAACCCTGACACTGTCAATGCCACAGGCAAACTCAGTACATTTCTCTTTCTACTCTAAAAGTTGAATATGATATAAAAAATTAGTAAGTATATTACAATTTCCTGCGCTGGAGAGCAATGGATGCAGCTTATTACTGCTCTGCTTTTGGAAGAGACTGACCATGCTGGTACCCAAAACAACTTTGGACCAACAGAGGGATAAAGGAACAGCATTTTCCCATATTATCTTCTTCTTTACGTGACACACATCCCATGTCTCTTAGTACATGTAAGAAATGAGCCTGTGCTAAATGACAACAATGCTGGTTTTTTGACTAGAACAAATATTTCTTTGGTTCCTCTTCATCACACTTCCAGCAAAACTGACTTGAACATGCAAATACAGACTTTTTCTTCTAGCTATTTTTTTGCAAGAAGGAACCATGTATGTGGGTTCTATCTGTAACACCCTGGATGCTATACTTCAGCACAGACCAAGGAAGATGCTGACATTTCCCAGAAGCAAAGCTGTTTCTCTCCTGCTCTTGTAACTGCAATGAAGAGGTCATACTAAGGCTCTGAAAGACTACAATCCTGTCATCACCATGGATATGTGAAAGCAAGATTGCTTTCTCTGCCACTGGAAAAAACTGCAGTTCTAGATTATAAGAACTCTCTGCTTCTCAGCTTTTATCTTAAATGCAACATACATATAAAAGAAAATGGTTACCTACAGATATCTTGCTCTCACGACAACGAAATAAAGGTGGTAGTGCCTTCACTGAGTACTTTTATGCCCAAGGTCAACACATGAATCCAACTCTTTTCCCTCTAACTCTGAATTTCTTCATTATTGATGACTTGCTGGAATGCTCTTGGCAATACTTGTCTGCTACATTTACTTCTTCCGGTGCATGAAGGACTCACCAAACTTTGTGTAGCATTTTTGTTCCTGTAGCTTTGCAGACACTTGGTGAGCACTGAAGACAGCTGGACGTGGCAGCAGATACAGTTTTCAACAACTATTTCAGCCCAGGAAAGTGCATCTGTTCCTCGCCTTGGGAATCCCTTCTTCTTGTTAGGGTGAAGCCACCACACTGCAACTCTTCACGCATTCAAGGCGTGGACACTAGCTTCAAACTGAAATGAAGCAGACCAAATCCTTTGAAATACACATGCTACTTTCCTCACAACCCAGTAACATGGCCAGTGGCAGCCTTTAACCATGATTACTTTCAGCCATTTAATGCAATTGTAGTTATCTCACAGACTAGGCAGATATGCCAAGAAATGTTAAAACCTGAATCTGCAGGAAGGGAGTCAGCTCAGGTGATGAGAAATGACTCTGAGGTACATTATGGCTATCTCTCACGGCATCACTTCCATGCTGCCTTGCTGAATCATTCCCATGAACATTGCCAGCTCCAGGGATTATCATCAGGACTGAGTTGAGAAGAACAATTTCTGCTTTTAAAAGTTTAAATGATCTTAACTCTCCCTATCCTTGATCCCACGTGGCTGAATGCAGCTGAATTTGACATTGCTGTGAGCAGAACTGTTGTACTCAGATAGGGCCAGTGGTACTTTGGGGCTTTCTGTCCTTTTTAATGTGATCACACTAATGTAAATGTTAGTCCCAGTTCCTCGCCCTTCATTTTTTACTCAGTTACTGGCCTGTTTGAACCTTCTGTTTTTTGCAATCCTCAGTTCCCTGCTGGTGGTCAATTTTTAGACTGCAGTCACCTCTCCGAATAAATAAATACGAACAACACTACTATAAATTTCTGAAACTAATAGCTTCGAACTTTGCTCTGCTTTTTAAACTATGATTCCCAACTATGAAACAACATAAAATACATCACTTCCCATCACTTGCACTACTTTCCATCTTGACTTCTAAACCAAATCTTACTGTTGCTGAGATTTTTCACTGCTTGAATGTCCTGGTTTCAGCTGGAATAGAGTTAATCTCTACAACACTGATGCATTCAACATCTGCAGCACCTTTTCTCATGATTACAGTGACATTGTCTTGGTGCATTTCTCTAAGGATGCGAAAATCTCTACCTAAGAGGTTCAGGTATGCCTGAGTGGCCTGTGCACAGACCAACTGTGCCCTGGCTCACGCAAATCTCTCTTGCAGTTCCTGTGTCAGTACGGATTTACACCTTGGCACCACTCAGTATCTTTTTACTGCTCTGAATATGCTGCCTTTAAGCAGTGCTCTCACTTTCGGTATCAGAGATTTTCTCAGCTCCTGTGTAATTCTTTGTGTCTGCTCAATCATTCAAAAGAGAAAGCTCAAGAGACTCTCCTACTGACTGTAACTCCAGGGTGAGGTCTGCTACACTCCTATACTTTGTCTGTTCATTACATGGGCCTAATTACTGCTCACATTGAGATCTCTTGTCAGTCAATATAAAGACAGCTTACAACTGATGCATACCATGGTGTAGCCTAAGTGACTCCTTACACCTACATGGCAGGGTAAAAGGGCACTAACCTTAGGGAAAATCTACCTCTGGTTTCTTCTCTTGTGTTTCTTCTCTACGGGTTAAAGATATTTTCTCATCTTTTCTTTCTCTTGCTACATGTTCTGCTTATGGGCATTTCATCTTAAAAAACAAAAATCTCACCCATGAGAAGGACCATCACTTTGTTCATATAGACTCCTCTTCTTTCTTGGTATGTCTAGCCCTCAAGGGTTTGAAATCATTCCCAGCTGATTTTGGGGGCGTGGGCAAGTTCTCTACCAGTTCTTTGTAACATAATTCTTCATACAGCATTTTGTTGTGAAACGTTTCACAAAGTCACATTTTCAGCATGTTGCAGATGACAAAACGGTATTATACAACAGAACAAGTAGAACACAAGGCTATTTCTTTGAAGAAAAAATGTGAGTCAAAAAATGATGGAGACTTACTAATAGAGTGGCTGTGTCTCTGTTCCAGCAGCATATCATGGAGAACGCTAATATGCACACCAGACAGTTCAAAGCAGGTTATCTCCTACCTACTGAAAAGAGTCTCACTCTAACCCACTTCAAATTCAGGCACTTCAGATTTTCTCCTAAGGATGTATTTTATTGCTCTAGCTAATTTTAATTTTACTAATTTTAATTTATTTTAAAATACTTTTGGGCAAAGTATTTTTCTAGTCCATTCTTATCAACAAGAATCTGATGCTAGAAAGCCAGGCATCTGGATTTTTGGTTTCAGCAAAGGATTGCCACCTTGTTTCAGACTACCAACTCACGCAGAAATTTCATTTCTTCTCCCAAATTTTGACCCTCCTGTGTGTCACACAGATGAGGCACAAATCAGTCTTCCCAACAGGAACTTGTGGGAATGGTATGGTTTTGGTAGGAAGAGATAGTGCCATTGACTGAACCATATTGCCGTTCATCTTGAGGAGAAAACAGTGACAGCACTGCTGAGCAGCAGGAAATGAAACGGAATATTTACCCTATCAGCAATATTAGACACAAGGTGACTATGTATACCTACAGAACTTTCAGTACCCCAACTGAAAAGGTGTTGCTTCCATACAGAGTAAAGGGAAGTCGGTGAGTATTGGGTACAGATATACACCCATTACAGTTTGCAGGTACTATAGTCACACCCAGAGGACACATTTCAGTTGAATTCACCCATATGAATTCCTAAGTGTGAATTTAAAAATTCACATTATGACACTTTTGGTTAACATATATTTGGCTGTACCTAACATGCAGTGTATCTAGACAGGTGAAGATTGGTCTCTTTTCCCACACAGCAAGCAATTGGACAAGAAGAATTGGCTCAAGTTGAGCCAGCAGAGGTTTACACTGGATATTAGGAAAAATTCCTTCACTGAAAAGGTGGTCAAGCATTGCAACAGGCTGCCCAGGAAAATGAAATTACTGTCCATGGAAGAACTAAAAAACCCATGTAGATATGGCACTTAGAGACACAGTTTAGCGGTGGACCTGGCAGTGTCAAGTTAATGGTTGTACTCAATGGTGTTTTACTTTACCTTACTTAGAAGTCTTTTCCAACCATAATGATTCTAACAGGATTTCTTCTAGAGACTGATGAAATGGCTCAATATCTTCAGCTCAGTCTACACAATTTTTTAACTGTGATTTGTATTCCAATTTTACTCGTACTTTTCCTTAATCTCGACACCTCCTGCACTTAAGCTCTATTAGACAGTTCTATCACATGACAAATAATCTTAGTCTGATGATTTCCATAGAAAGCTAAGTAACTAATTCAATGTTTTCATATTAGCTAATTATAAAATAATTTATTTCTGTCTTTCTATATAAAATTGGAAAGGAAAACTTTTCTCAAATTGTAAGTTGAACACTCAGAAAAGCTGAGAGGCAGCTGTATATAAAGGTCTGAGTTCTGTTTAAAGAGGCTTAAAAGGCTCAAACTTTAAAACTATGAGAGCTGACTCCTTTGCTTCTGCTGTAACCAAACTACTGTTCCTCTTCACTCAAAATAATGCATTTAGGTCCAATTTACTTACCCAAAAGTGCTATCGCTCACTGCCATCTAGTGTTAATGGCACAGACTGTCAGGAATTTAGAATTACTTTTGTTATGACATCTTTCAAGTTGGGCCCTATCCTGAGAACCTGGGCATTCTTTCTACTGACAGAGGGAGCTGCAGATGCACAGCAGTGCAGAAAATCCGAAAAATTTATTCACAGGAATAGATCTGGCTTTAGGGGCCACAACAATTTCAGTGACTATGGTTATATTTTTACTTTTTCTGCTCTGACTCTGCTTACATGTTCTCTCCCTGTTTCACAGTGTCACACCAGGCTTGGCCCTGGAGCAGAGGTGCTCCTCCAGCAGCCTCCTCCTTTCTCTATTTCACCCGGCACAGATTTAAAGTCTCAAAGCTGGGATAGAGAAGTTGGGTGAGAAAGAATTTTGCCTACTGAATATCTGTAGCAGTTTTAAGGCACAAGTCACACTAATTTCCAGTGCATCTTCCAGTGTTTTCTGAAGACTGGACAAGTTCTGTACAGTGTGAGTTACCTTCTAGAGACTATCTTCTAAATAAACAGGAATCATAATTGGTTTTTATGAGAAGAATTAATGTATACTAAGTTCTTAAAGAAAACATCTGAATTCAAAAGCAGACCATAGAGCCTTACTACCATGTAGAGTCATAATTAGTTTATTAGCACTGGTTTTGAAACAAATATATTCGGGTACTTAAACACATTTTAATTCGTATTTCTAAATTTAATATATTACCATATGTTACATAATGCACTGAATATTCAGTAAATGAATAATAAAACCAAAGGGCAGATTAAAGTAGCAAGATCAGTTTTGGGTTATCAGGAAGGCCAAAATCACATTAGCAGTATAAGAACAGCAAGTTGTAAATGACTAATATTAAACATGTCACTCTATCAAAGGTATATGCATGCCAGTACAAATGATCCCTCTGTGAATTGCTTCCACTTATCTAGAAAAGAAAGCAGTTCTTCCCTTACATTACAACTTCATGATCCTTAATTTCCTACCTTTCAGGCCTGATCCTGCAGTCCCTACTCAGCTAAACTTCCAACGCTTTCCGTCAGATTAGTTTTGTACTTTGTCTTTAATCTACATAAAGCCCATTGGCTCTCTCCAAACAGCTGAATACTAAATTACTAGAATCTAATTTCTAAAAATTTAGAAATTCTAAAAATACTCGTAACAGAAAATAATGTAATTACATACAGACCTAAGTGTACTAGGGCCAAATCCAGGAACAGATCTAGACAGAAGCCTTGGGAACTGCCAGGACAGTAAGGTTGGCCTCTGTTGAGTTAGGCACTTTCCTGATTAGCCAGTCACTTTTAGGATCACAGTTTTGGATGTAGACATCTCCAGTCTCCTTAAATACTGCTGTGAGCACCTGCATCCTGCTTTTGGATCCGGCCTTTTTTATACTTGAGTACATGATATATCACATTAACATTATGCAAAGACAGTAAGAGAAGTGACCCTAAAGTAGAACAAAATGATAATATAACATGATATCATAGCCAAGTCTAGAAGAAGCTATTGTTCTTTTCTGTGCTTTGGTTAGGCACATTTGTTTTAACAGCTTTTAACACTGTATCCCATTTACTATTCTTGTGCTCTAACTGTCTTTTCCTAAATTTGTGCTGAAATAGATCATTGCTGTCTTCATCCTCAGCCTCTGACACTATCTCCATTTTTTGGATAATCAGTTTAATGAGGTCATGTTGCTTTTCCAGCAATGTTGATATATCTTTGAGCCTAAAAAGCAAACAAATAAACAAATATGCATCAGGCTTTGTCATTTGTTTTCAAAGGACATTTAAGTCATTAAAATTACAGATGCAAAAATTGACAGTACCTAATTTCACCCTTCTGACAGGACTTAACTAAACCCTTCTGCTAACAAAGACTATCATCTAGAATACATTTAATTCTTCAAGCTGAAGTACTTCTCCATGCTACAGGAAATAGGATTAAAGAACAAATCTGTGGTTCTTGTGAAAAATAACTTAATATATAGTTAAGGTAGAAGCAACTTCACAATCAAAATAAGGTTGTTGACTGTTCTATCAAAAGTTTTTCCTACTGACCTGTTTTCTTGTCTGGCAAGAAAAAGGCCAGAGTTGCAATGGCAATTAAGGAACCAAAACATTTAGTGAAACTCACTACTTTTACAGCATATGAGAAATACTGATGAGGCACTTACTGCTCTTTCTCAAAGTGCTATCAAAAGTGCAATTGATGCAATTAAGTGGTTAACCTAAGCTAGCATCACACATACAGAACACAGTATCTGTTATCTTTAAAGAAACAACGAAAGAAATGGGAAATGTGTCTAAAACTGTCTTTATAAAACTACCAAACAGGAGTTTCGAAATTTTACTTTTCTGAATGTCTAGACTTACAAAATTACAACATGAAATCTTGTGACTGAAAAGGCTCTTTGTGAAGAACAGTTAGGGGGCTATAGACGTACGTAGGGGGTATTTTGAAGGGGTTTTTGGGAGGATTTTTTTAAACAAGAAACGGTAATACATCTTGAAATATGTGAAAATCACAAGAATTAAAATACAAAGCAAAAGAAAACCCCACCCCAAACCAAAACCCAAAAATGTATACACCCAGAGCTGACTGACACTAGCTCCAGCAGTAACTGAGCTCTGTTTTGAACTCTGATAATAAAAACATACTGGCAACATAGTAAGAGTTTTCAGTCAATATTTTCAGAGTAGTAAAAATAACTTTCCATAATGATATGGTTACAAGTTATTTTATTGCAAATTATTTTATAAAATTATCGTTTTCTTTCTCCTCTGTAGGAAAAAAATCCCAACCAGGAAAGAGTCTGTTTTATGCTGTTTTATAATATATTGATGTAGAATGCATTTGAAGAAAGACTTGCTAAAGTCCATAATTTGCCTACATCTGTAGGGTGTAGTCTCACCCTCCTTCAACTCTTGCTTAGTCTTTCATGCAAGAAAAATACTCAATCTGAATCTGTGCAGGAAGACAAAAATTCGGTAGATGAAAGAAAAAAGGGGAAGAAAAAAACGGAGGGGAAAAAAGTGCATGGGAATGTGAGACTGAGTGAGAAAGAATACGTTTTTCTAGCTGTACATTCACAGAAAGCTTTTTTGAAACAATTCTTATGTTGGTATGACGAGTAAGTCAAGAAAGTACAGAGAATTCCTTCCAAGGCTTTGGGGAACATGACTTTTTGAAGGGAGAATCAAGACACCAATCCATTTTTGGGGAAACAATCTGAATCTGATTTACCATCAGTGAAATGGTAAATCTTTCAGTGGAAAGTCAGTAACAGAGCGTGTATACTTGCAAACCAACTGGAACAACACCACTTGGGAGTTCCAAACAACCCTTGAAAACCTCCATACACAAATCTCTAAAATGAAAATGCATCTTCCCCATTACTTCAGATTAATGAGCAACAAGCTGTGCTGGTTTGGGCTGGGGGACAGAGAATTTTACTTTTCAGAGCTTTAGAACGCTGTTTAAAATCGGAGTATGTTTGTAATATTTGCTCTTATTATTATTATTACATCAGTAAAATATTGCAAGAAATACCTGTATTTCTGCTTCAGAACTTCCAATTCTAGTGTTGTATCAGGGCTCTGTGCATACGTGGTAGAGTCCTCACACCCAAAGCAATATTGGAACACGCTCTAAACAAAACATGGAACCAAACTTAAATGGATCCTATGGTCTGACAATAGATTAAACATGTGAATGGTAAGTCTTCACACAGTGTTAACACTGGAAACAATTTCTGTTATGATGTTGGTTTTTTTATATATTAAAATATTTGTTTTACAAAATTTGTTTTATAAGAAAATTCAGTCTATCAACAGCAGCTGAAATACAAGTAAACAAATAAAAGAAGAAAAGCCAAAAGGGAGTAATTCTACATTTTATCTGAACATCTTTTGTAGCTTGTCTCACTTAATAATGTTACAGTTCACAGAGTATTCAAACACTAATTTTATCTGAATACTGCTGCACTCAAACTGATTTATCATTATCACTGACCTTAGTCAAGGTCTAATCACAATTCCCTTGATGTCAGTTAGTGATTGAGTCTTATTAACACAATGTCCTTAGCAATGCATGTACAAAGTCAATCATATCCCTTTTTGGTAAGAATTCTTCTATGTAATATTCACCATCTTACCATAAAACCACAGTATCTCGGCCTGTTGGGATATACAGTGATTGATTCCTGGTCCACCCGACTTAAGAACCAGAACGGCAGCTTCTTCTCTAAGTTGGTGTGAAGATTAACCTAAATGTAGTTTTGCATTTAGAATGAGATATGTTGTCTTAAGGTAAATACACATTATATATGAAAATAACCATTGTGCCACTATATTCAATTCCCCAGTACTACTCCACACTGCAAACAGTTGTATAATATTTGAATAATCCAGCCCAGATATTAAAACTACATAGTCATACCAGAATTGAGTATTTTAGCAGAATTAATTACTCCACATAGATGTGTACTCTTTTAACTAACAAGAATCTGGTATAGCAGAATGACTTCGGCGTCCTTTTGACTTTTGTGTACCTTCTTTCCACTCCGTAAGTTCTCTAGTAAAAGACAACTCTGCGATTTCAAGCATTGCAGTTACTGATTTTGAGATTCTGTGTCTGGAAAAACTCAGAATTGCTTGAACGGATGGTTGAAAAATTCCTTAAAAATGCATTTGCTTGTACACTTCCGGGGCAATGGCTCATATGAATGAAAACAAGATTCAGAATAAGATGCCATGTTCACCAATTTGCTTTACAGATATCCTAAGATAGTTAGGAATGCGATGACAAATCAACTTACTATCTAAATGGTGTTCTAGCAATGATATGAATTTCCAATATTTGATGCTTCCATGGTATGTTACTCACCTGCATTGCAATCCTTTTGAGTGCAGCATATTTCTGCACTTCAGCGATATCCCCAACAGCCAAACCAATCTAGAAAAAAACAAGAAAGATTTCACTATTTTATCATAATCTGTGATTTAAATTGTATTTCTCACTCACATTTAAATAAAAAAATATTCTAGAGTTAAATTATTTTGTCACTTGAATTTGAAAACAGTTTTTGCATAATTGGGAAATACGTATCAATAAATGCAGAGAGTGTTTTTACTTGCAACACTCTCTTTGTGGGGAAGGCACTAAAGAGCTACTTTTGTCAAGAATAACGTCCCTTCTTTTTGATTCTTCATTACAGCTGTAATGTTAATAAAACTGCGGATCTCGTGATTAAGTAGGATCATGGCAGCAATGAACAAGTTTTAAAAACATGAGCTGTTTGATTTTTATTGCTCAGCTCGTATGAATACATGATTTCCTAAAAAAAATTATGTTCAATGGAACATGGCTAAGAATATATTGCATATTTTCCCCCTTTCTCGCCATTATCATGTTTTCTGATTCTTTATGTTCAGATCAGACTTGTTAGTCAGTTCTAACACTACTTCTGATTGTTGTTTTGTGTGCAATGAAGATTTGAGTTTGAGCTTTATTTATTATTTTTTTTAATAAGTATTGTTAGTGCTAGGTTATGATACAACAAGGGATTGAACAAAAATTATTGTTCCCCCATTTTCTTTATCAAGACCTCAGAACAATACATTGCAGCTCCAATTCAAATTCCATCACAGTTACTACCTAAAGATATACAAAATAATCCAGCAGGAGAGAGCTGTGGGAAAATACTTGCAACAGCAAACTGGCTGGAAAACAAATGCAGAGAATGGCAACATTTTAATACGTTACTGAAAATATCTGTTAAATAATGAATGGCTGTCACTTATTGAAGCAATTCTATTTGTGTTTAACCCCTTTTGCATATTAATAAGTAGCTTACTTACTAGCAAGTTCATAAGAAGGATTGGAATAAGCAAGGTAAATATAATGAGAACCGTGTAACTCAGGAATGGATATGGCAATTCACTGCTTAGTAAAGGATCAAGGAATGCATCATGGTAATTAATGTCTCCCAGCATCATTGCAAATGTCTTCATTACAGAAAGCAGAGGTGTGCTGTATGTTTGCTGCAGAAAGAAATATCAAAATAAAGAAAAAACCCAACTGATGAAATTTGTAAATAAAGTCTTGAGATGCTTTAGTCAAAGATAGTATTTAAAATGATAAAACCTTAACTATATTACTGAACTAACCTGTGAACCCAAAAGGACAAAGAAACTCAGCCCAAAGGCCAGTATCAGGAAAAAGAAAACCACAGCAATCCGAATTAAAGTCCTCAAAATTTCCCAGAACATCACAACATAGATTCCATAGTTCTCAAACCTAGGCAAGAAGTAAAAAAACAGATATAGAATCAGTCATAGAATCACTTTGTTTGGAAAAGACTTTTAAGGTAATCAACTCCAACCATTAATCTAGCACTGCCAAGTCTACTCCTAACCCATTAAATACAGAATTTAGAATCCCTTGCAGTTATTTATGTAAGGCAATAAGTAATGCCAATTTTCCTCTGTGAAAAGAGACTGCCTGAGAAATTCTGTGATGGTAACAAACCTGTTCTACTTTCACATCCAAAAGAGTGCAAGTGATCCTACTTCCAGCAAGCTTAAACTGCATAATCTTTTTTTTTAATGCACAAGAACAGTTTTCAAGACAGCCTTTTTCACGGATAACATTTATTCTCTCCATAGGCATAAGCAGTACAATATTGTGCCACTGTTGCATTCAGAATAACAACACTAGCAAATTATCCAACTTTTTTTTGCTTCTCAAAGCAAATTAGCAACCAGAAGAAAGGACAACTGGCACCATAATCCATGCAGCAGCCATACACCTGATTTAAAAGATTTCACTTTTTACAAGATGTGGAATAAACTACATATATGTGGTTTTAGTGCAATACAAAGTATGAAAAACAAACAAACAAAAAGAAATACATTGCTCAGGAAGAGAAGGGGAATAGCTTAATTTTAAGACATCTGTGTTTCCGACAACAGTCTCTCACCTGGCAAGCCTCCCCTATTCTTGGCTAACCCAAAAAACTAAATCTCAGAACAGGAATTATCATAAAGCAGATTAAATTACTTTTTCTTTCAAATCTGAATGCAGGAATTTGTGTCCTCTCTCAAATCCAGGATCCAAGAGATTTTTTATGCTACTACAGTAGCAACTGTGAAAATCCCTCCAGATGATTTTCACTCTGAAATATTATGTGCAAGACTGAAAAGGTCAAGGTGGAAATAAAGCGAACTTGATCTTCTCTTACTTGTTAGGCATTTATTAGGCAAAATTCAACTGAAGTCAATGGAATCACAGGTTGCTTTGGGAAAAGACAGCCTGAAAGAGTTAGAAAAATCATGTGCAGAGTTTCGAATGTGTACTGCTACACACTTGAAAAAATAGTCAGGCATTTCATCCAGCAGCAGAAGAAAGGTTGCACAATCATCTTTTTACTTTTTACTGTGTAGGTTCAAGGCTCATTTTGCCCGGAGCGCAGAGGACACGCCCATTCATTACTCATCTAGGATCAGACACAGGGAGGACAAGGTTTGCAGCAGAGGCAATACCATAAAGGTACTCTCCTTGATATTAACTCTGTTTACAAACCATGTCCTTAGACATCCCTGCTACAGTAAAACAATCCTGAAATTAATCAGCAAATGTTGTGTTTGTCTGTCTGCAAGACTTCCTGGGGGTGATTGGTGCATATATACAATAAGGCTCGGAAGAACATTTATGCAGTGTTATCACATGCAGTCCTGCTCAAGCACAAACATGTTTAATTTATTACACTTAAGCACTACACCCACATTATTTTTTTCCTCCACCCAGCTCTCCTGCAGTTTACAGCTCTTGGACACTATTGTACCAGTGACAATATTTAAGATAATTAAGGGCAATAAACAGACGTAATGTCAACTGAAGAAATAATATCGTGCATTGTCATTCTTTTACAGGACACTATGGTATAGAGAAGTTAGATGTGCCATTTAATAAGTAAAATTATAAAAGAATTTACCTTCTCCCAGGTATTACTCATAAAACCTAACTTCCTTATGCCTCTCATAGCTCATATTTTTCTGTGTTTTTTTAAAGTCAAAGTCTACACTGTGTAACAAAAGATGATTTTTAAAAGATACAATTAAGCATTGCTTTGCTTAATTAACATTAAAATAAATATTGTTATTTCTATAGTTGCTATAACATATGCTGTGATGCTCTACATGAAAAACACTGGAAATGACTTTACAGTTCGTAAGAGATTAAAAAATCCCTATGGTCCTAATCTGGAAACTTGTATAGTTTGAAAAAAAAAACCCAAACAAAATTGGACTGTCAAACTTGATCAGTCACAGTTTAGGATATGTAAAATATCTGAAAATACTAAAATATTTTATTGTAAAGCCCATAAAATATTTTTACCGTTGAAGATAAAGCAAGAAGTTCATCCAAGACAAGTATACAGCAATTGCTCCACATTCCCACTGCAAATGAGCTGGTGTATTAATAAATAAAGAAGACACAAAAATTATGCTTGTAGTATAAATGGTCCAGTCCAGTAGATTGGAGTAATCCAACAAATATTTCAATTTCTAGGATTTAAGAGAGACAGGTTAATATTTACACATCACCCATCATTAAAGCACTGAATTCAATACACTATTTAAATTATCTTCTCATTTTTAATCTTTATGTATATAAATTAAAAGGTATAAATTGGCATTTCCCTTCTAATCAGGAAAAAAATCAGATTAATTTTAATATCACACAAACTTCCATGCATGCACACTGTCTGCTTCATGTTATTTCTCTATGTACTTACCTGCTGAATCAGCTGAAATATTTCTTTGCAGATGCCCAGTAAACTCATAATTAAAACTAAACACATACACACCCTTGTGAAGTACGAGTCCTGAAACAAAAGTCAGAGCACAAAAGAAATTAGAAATTAGTAAAGGAATGTTCATTTCAGCTCTATCTACTATATTCACATTATATTGCCAAGTTAAGTAACTCTGTTAGCTTGTGTCATATAAACTTATTACTATCTAAATTCTGTTTTACTAAAGTTTACTGTGAAATCCATGTACTGAGTTGGGCTATATATGTGATTCTCATTATTTTTTCATATATCAGGATATCTTCATAAACCTTTTCTATCCCTTGAGTTTATTTTATTTCATATTTCTACTAGCATATCCTTTTTGAGTTCCTGTTTCAGTTCTATGCCTTTTCTCTCATGTGAAAATATTTTCTTCAATATTAAACAAATATTATTCACTTCAGAGAAAAAACTGAAGTAACCATGTACCAAATATAAATTTCTCAGAAAAAAATAAAAACAAGAAATGAGAACCGAAAATTATCTGAAGAGGTTGCTGCTGAATGTTTAGATATATACATTTTAATTCTATTCCTTCGAGTTGCTAGATCATAAATTAATCTAAAAATTATTTAAGTCATCATACCGTTTTGCTATAAAAATCCTAAACATATTGTGACTACTAATAAAAGTACCTCATATTCTAATGGTCTTGCTTCATAGAGCTCTGTTCCATTCAAAGGTCTTATTGGTTGTATGTGAGTGACCAGAAGAGTCAGTGGGATGAGACCGAGAGAATATATGCCTAAATTCATTAGATGTGCTCGAAACCCATAGGCCATCCTTGAAAGTGAGAATGTTAAAGTTACAACACTTAACAAATTTAAAAGAGCATGCATTCAAATTTAACAGCCAACAATGTCTTCAAGATGAGGAAATAAACATTTCTTGAAATGTCCCTTTGTGATGAATGTGTTCATCACTTATGTGGAGTAAAGTGTATTTGCCACTCTGAAATACTGTTCCTTTCATTTTTAACTTGGCAACCCTATTATATATTTTTTCAATAATGAGGAAACAAAAATAGTAGCTTTCTTTGTTGTAAATATCAAAAAATTTTTACCAAATGCTAAGTTACTCTTTATGGAAAAGACATTTGCTCAGTCTACTCTATATATATGAACATTTTAATAAACAACTTTCAGGCACAATAGCCTTTGTCTTGACATGCAGTGTTATATTTTATGTACATTAAAATAGACCAACCATTTCATAAGCAAATATTCTTTACACACAGGATGACTGAGTAGCTCCATGCGATTGTGGCGCACCATGGCCTACAAAACACAAATACAGAAGGATCAAATGTAATTCATCTAGGTAAGCAAAGTGCTTAAAAAACTGGCTAGGCCACCTTCTTTACCTGAATTATCAGCCTAATGAAAAGTAAAATGTGTGTAAGATATGGCAAAGTTCTTTTGATTAAGCACTCTGGCCCAAACCCATCACTATCTTGCCCTCTCTGCCTGCTAAGGCATTCATCTTCTCAGCTGTGGCTCTGTTAGTCTGTTTCAAGCTTCAAAAAAAATATACAGACTATTTTCAACTACACCAGTGAGACCATGCTTTTACATTTAATGAGAAAATATTTATTTACTTATTATTAGACAGTACAACAACTGATTGCCAACAGCTATCCCAAAAAGTAAGCATATTAAGCCAGAAAGTTAGTTATATAAACATTTTCTGACAAAGAATGAGAGAACAGATCGACAGTGCAAAAAACCAGCAAATTTGTTTCAGGCACAGTAAGCACTTTGCAATTAGCATATGAAACAAATCAGTTTGGCAGGTTTTTCAGTGCCTTACATTCCAGTGCATGGTCACTACAATGACTGGAGTGTGGTTTTCTATGATGTACTACCTGCATGTACAGCACCTTCTCTTGAACATTCATAGCTTTATCTAAACCTAAAAGAATTTTTTTTTTTTAATTACTTAGAACTTTGGCCCATACTTAATTTCAATATACTTTTAACATACAGAGTTATGGGCTTTGGAGAAGAAATATGATGAAAAATTCAAACCTCTTGATTTTATCTAAACCAAGACAGCAAGCAATGATGTCAGAGTAAAACAAGAACTTACATTTAAAGTGGTAAGTGGTTCATAGAAAATATCTTCACCCTCCTTTAGTTTCTTGTTAAGTGTCAAGGGACACTGAAGATATCTGAAGTTATATTCAATCTATATAACACACATACACCAGAATTTAAATATTATGCAAATGAATATCTCACCCTTAGATTGTGTTCTTAATACAAAAAAGGCGATCCTTTAGAGAAAAAAAAGGCATATTGTGTCAAGGTAGTCAGAATTGAGATGAATATTCATTGTTAGCTGAACATGTGTCATTAAGATACACATCTGTGACTGAAAGATGTTTAAACAAACAGCCATTTTGAAATGTAAAACAGAAAGTGCACATTTCTTGCTAAAATGTTACTATTAGGAAAGGTCATTTACATAACTGTAATTTGCTTTAATGCCGACTTTGAAGAAAAGCTTGTCTTCAAAAGTCATATGGCTTTGATAATACAATATAAAGAAAACGCACAGTAGCAAAATATTTTCAAGTTTTCTGTTAATGATGTGGACACAATCTAATATAATCATTGATAAGGACGTTTTCAATATGGTTTCAAAGGTAATATAACTGCAGAACATTCCTGCCTCCCTAGCATTGTTAAAAGCAATCTACTGCTTAAGATTTTGGACAAGCACATACAAAAAAAGAAACATGCTGAACTAAATTATTGATGACGACTGCACTACTTATTATAAGCACTTTTGATATGCATAAATAGATATTAGGTGTCTTCTCTCACTGCTGTTTTGAAATACCCATAACTTCTGATACCCAGCTTCATTGCAAAAAGTAACACAGCAAGGATATAGTTTATAGATTGTAGAAGTTTAATGTCACACTTACTAAAATGTGTAAGCATGAAGATTACAGAAACTGAACTTCAAAGCATTTACTGTCCAAATGATAAAACAAGATCTGTCACCTGTGTCCTGTGTTAAGATCTGAGATTCATCTACAAGTGTACCTTACATATATGAACTTGACATATACATTAAAATATACATATTGTGCACTTTCCCAGACTTTTTCATCTACTTACGTAGAAGTCTCGACTTGTCTTTTCCTCTGAAGATTCAATTATGCAGTTGTCCAACACCAGCTTGCAGATGAACAGAAAAGTGAATTAAGGGGATACAGAGAATGTTCAACAGAAAGAACATGATTAGACCAGAAGAAAATGACCGTGAAATACAAAAATCACCAAACAGAAGTGATGATTCAGTCAGATTTCATGCTGTATATTTTGAAGACAAAAAATTCCAGAGTTTACATGTAGGAGTTAAACATAAACTATGCAGTTTACAAGGCTACATGCTAGTTTACAAGTATGAAGTGTCAATAGTTTATAAATATATACATACGAAGTCACTTGCTATGTTAATAAAAAACCATTTCTGTTGTGTCATTTAGCAGGTAGCTGAGAGAGTGAAAATATTTCAGATGATTTTGAACCCAATTCACTTATGACTTTCATTACATTTATATGTCTTTTTATATTACTTTTATAACCCCCCCGATCTCAGGAAGCTAAGAACTTCTCTAATACTGAAGAACTTAAACTGGACAAATGGAAACTATCACTAAAATACTATTAAATAATTTTGTGAACTTATTTCTATTTTATAATAATACATATCAGTGAGGAGAGCAAGCAGAAAAATCAATGCAGCACAACTAAGGTTATTTAGTGAAGTCATTTTTTTCAACATGTGCAGAAAACTTACTTTAAATGAATCAGGAAGATACTCAACCATTTCCAGCAAAGGACACTTATTGGCACTGGAATAGTGAGAGAAAGTCACAACAGCTTCTTCCCATCTGCAAAAAATTATTACAGATAATGGAAAATTATTTGCTTCTGTTTTAAATTAACTTCTTTTAGATTGAGTTTCACTTAAGATATTGAAAATCATAATGTATTATAATTTTATGCACTATTAAATGGAAGCTAAGCTGTTTGGGGAGTAACTGAGTAATATTCTGGATGCTTCTGTAAGAATGATTCATGTCAAATTCTGTTATCAATTAAACAGAAATGTTTCAACTGTGCTAAGATCTCCTAAAAAATATGACACTGGAACGAATTCTGTAATCATGGGTTACAAAATTAGGCAAGTAATAATAAATACGGTAAAATCCTGTCAGTATTCCTGTAATTCTTACAAAAAGATGTAATGATTAGGCAATAGTGTAATGCTTTATTCCTAAAGTGGGGTTTCACTATACTGTAACATAAAATAGTCTAAACTACAATTGAAATGACACATTTTAAAATATGTGCAATATTTAAAAGCACAATTTAAAATTAAATCTCTTGAATTATTTCAGTTGTATTCACATTTTGATTAATATTCTGTAGGTATTAAGCATTATGTGAAAGGTCAAAAATTATTTCTGATGGCTTCTATGTGTTTTTTTAACTCAGAATCCAAATACTTAATGCAATACAAAAAACCAACTTGCCACATATTTGATGTCCATTACAATTAAGCCATTTTTTATTTGTGCTCATTAGGACAGAACATAACCTCTGGATTTTTAAACTAATACTCAGTTTTACTTATTAAACTACAGATTTTCAGAACTTACTTTCATTTAAAAAAAACCCCAACAAAACAAAACACACTGGGAAAGAAATTCAAAAAGCATTTTCTGTATACCTTACCTTTTGTGCAAAATGACAGCAGACACTACGTCTTTTCTCCTATTGTGTATTGCTTCATGGAAAAAAGAAGCTACTGCTTTGTTGAAGAGAATTTTCGCACCATAGTCAAGAAGTAACCTCACTGCTTTTGCATGTCCTTCTCGTGCAGCCAAGTGCAAAGCTGTGTTCTGTGCAGACAAGCAGTACAGCAGTATGTGAGTAATTAAAAAAAAGTATGTTTCAGTGCTTTCCCACACTGAAAAGCCACGTTTTTCACAGTTGCAGATCTCAAATCCTTTTATTAGCAACATAAAACATTAGAATATTGTCAGAGATTCTGATAGAGGTTACAGACATGTTCTTTACTTTATGTCTACAGCTACAGTAGGGCAAAATGTGAAGAGGAAAGTCACTGTAGGTAAGAAAAGCCAATTCATTAGTATCTTTTAGTTTTGTAATTAACGAACTGCAAGTCACAAACAGGTAAAAATGATGGTATCTACAGACACAGAACATCTGCATTTGATAATCAAGAAGAGAAGCATCCAATTATATATATCCCGATGATCTCATACAAAAAAATCTGCAAGAAAATCTCAGGACGCAATTTTGTAAGTGGAACTTTTTTTTTTTTTTGGTATTTTCATAAAAGTAAAGGAATAAGTGGCTTAGGAATCAAGTTACACGGAAACTGACTTTTGGAGTCTTCTGAATGCACCCAGATTTTTCTGATTGAAATGAAGGACAAAGAATTGGCTTCTCATAAATTTATACTCAAGATTTGTTTCTAATCCAGTAATTCTAAATGTTTTCAACTCCAATTCTCAGAGAAATTAGCAACAGCTTCTATGTTGGGAATTGAACAGTTCTTTAAAATGATCGCCCTACATTTCTGATGGGACAGGTTCATACAGTTTGTTCAAATTCCAGAGCAAGATAGGTGCTGCTCTTGTTGGACATCACTGTGCAGTGGATATCAAACAATATGTTAATGAGCTATAGTTGATACCAGATTTTTTAAAATCTGAGTAAGTTCTTTAAATTTGCTTTGCCAGTGTTTGTACGAGATTGCTAAAATATTCTTGCATTGTACGGGTGGCAAGAGGGACATGTCTAATACACTCAGTATTTCATGTTTTCTATTAGGCTATTTGCATCTTTTTTGTCTCCGATGTAGAACAATTGGATAAAAATTTCAGCAATCATGTATTTATCCAAGAAATGAACTTTTAACAGTGGTGAAATATAACAGCACTGAGTCTGCCACAGGAAATAAAATATTACACATGTAATAATGCACACTGGAAAACTACTAATAGCCTAGCCCTGACATTTGGTCTAGAAGTATTAGCAGAAAAGAAACAAATAATGTTAACACATACCCCTTCTTCATCCACTCTGTCAGTACACTTCACATTAGTATCCAAAATGATCTGCATTGTGCGAGTGTATCCTCCAAAGGCAGCATGGTGCAGGGCTGTCCAGCCTTTATAATCACTTACATGTAATGGTATAAAATTAGAAATCATAAATAAAACACTTTTTATAAATTTAAGGTAAATGTAAATGTAAATGCATGCTCCATTTACTCAGACCTCTCTTCTTTGGCATGACTACTGCAGAGATGTCCATACCTTCTGTCAACTAGTATGTGAAGATCAATATACCATTCAGAAGTAGAAGGTTCAACTCAATAATAGGACTTAGGTCTCTCTCTTTTCATCTCTGTCTCTGAGACCTGAGGATCTTTGACCTGAAAGTAGGACTTACACTGCAAGGCAAAATGCCTGTGAACCACCGGTCCTAAGAAACCCTATTCAAGCCTGTAATTGAAGCTGAAATGATTGTAATATTTCCAAACCAAATTTTTTCCATGAAAAGGAGTTTATTCTTCTCTCAGTTGGATTTAAAGAAACCTCAGTTTCCCCAGCATTAGAGGCCTTGGCTTTACAGCTAGTCCTGATTCTCTGTTTTAAAAGTACTTTATAACCATGCTCTTATGCAGTATGTTTGTATTTGCATCTACTAATATAATAATTATTTTAATATACTGTACTTATATTTATATTGCATTAACTTCCCAGGAGATGAACATAAAATATGGGGGGATAGTTCTTTTTTGGCTTAGTGAATGAAAATCTGTATACTTACCAGAGGAAAAGAGCCCCTCTCTTCAGAAGAAACTGAACTACCTTCTCATGACCATTCTGGGCTGCCAAATGAAGGGGGGTCATTCCCTTCTTATCACCTTCATTCAAAAGTCTTGTGTCTTTCATATCTCTTATAAGTCGTTGACAAGTGTTGATGCGCCCATAGCTTTGCAAGATACACACAGAAATTAATGTCAGAAATATAGGAACGAAAACCATGGCATGGACTCCATTGCCCAGACTGTGCCACTAACCTGGCAGCAAAGTGTAACGGTGATTTCTTATCCCTGCTCTTAGAGTAGATGGAAACGTTGAGGCTGAGTAAATTATTTACAGAGAGGGCCACACCTTGTCTGCATGCATAATGCAACGGAGTGCATCCTTCATTATCTTCATCCACTACGAGATTTTTAATATGTTCCATCTGTTATCCCCCAAGAAATACCCAAAAACAAAAGCAGAATTACATCTATATCTCTTATGCTCCATCTCTTCTAATAGCTTTCAACAACAGCATTAATACTTTAAAGCAGTATCTAAAAACAAGAAATAAACTTAAGTAAATTTAGGGACAAAGAGCATTTTTTTATCTGCTGATTTGTGGGTCACCATTTTTTCAAACAACTACTCTTCAAAGAACACAGGAGTCTGCCATTCTGCATCCTTACTGCAACCCATCCATGGCACAATACAGGAGATTCTTCTTTGCTGCCATTCCAACATAATGCTCACTCACTGCTGGCAGCAGAAGGCTTGTACCGAACGTAAAGGCAGTCTTACAGTCTACATTCAGTAGCAAAACCTCTGACTGTCAAAACCCAGCAGTTCACTGGTTTACAGTGTAAATTCATTTCTCGTTTCTCTTTTTCATCTTCATTTCCCCATTTTCCTCTGTACCTTGTCTAACACAATCCTATAACATTTCTTAAAGCAACTAAAAAACTCCTCCCACAGTCTGATCCACTTATTTGTCTGAATTATTAATATGATCAATAATCAGGAACTCAATGCAGAGAACTATCACTCTGTTTTAAAACTGATTCACTATATCTGCTGAAAAGGGGGGTTAAATCCATTCTGAAATACAATCAAAGGTGTTCACAAATTTCAGCACATGTTTTAAGATGAGTTATATTTGATTTACATTTACAAGGCTATTTCTGGATCTCTGGAGGCTAGCAAATTTAACTTTTTCAAGCAAGCTTGGGCTCTATCAATAGGAGTGCTTCATTTCAACATAGCCAAATACAAATTTATGTTCGAAATCTTTTTAAAAAACAAATCAAAGACTTCATTATGGTCCAGTTCACAGAAAGCTCCTGCAGAATATGTTGCAAACTATTTAAATTCTAGATGTTGACTGATTATGAGCATTTCTCCTAGCTTTACTGCATGCAAGCTGGGAAAATAGAAGTGAAAAGTTCTGTATTTTATTGCCTACCTCTTGAGCTATTCAATCCCCCAACAGCAAAATAATTTATGGGATTATGTTATTCCTTTGCCTGGCAATAAGAAAACTGTATTATTGGCTTTGAAATGTTTTCATGAGAGATATGTGATATGTACCTCTTCAAACCATTTCTTGTGACACTGGGCAAGTATCACAAGAAATAATACAAATTACTTGTCACAACAAGTAATACAAATTTTTACAAACATACTAAAACAAAATGGTAGTTGCTTTTTTCTTTACATTTTCCTAGTAAGGGTAACAGAAAAACATAAATTGATGTTTACTGTACCTGCAGATATTTCTCATTCAGATGCTGTAATCCTCCAGGCTGCAATACGGTCAAATGCAAGAAATTCCGACCAAGATGATCTTTTAATGATACATTTGCTCCTAAATAAATATGGAAATAAATACCAGCAACTTCAAAACTGCTGGTTCTTGGCACTACATAATGATGTTTACGACAACAGAACAGATATTGAACAAATATGTTTATAAATCCATAAAATTTTATAAAATAATTGTTATAAATCTATAAAATATTCTTTCAAGTCAGCCTTGTAATGTATAATTTTGCTTCCCGAACAAATCACCCCTACTGACACTCAGCTTTCATCATTTTCTTGTGTGTATGCATTTTGTATTTCATTGCAGCACTAAGATTTACATGGGGCCCTTATATTCCAAGATGCTGAGCGCCCACAATTCAAGACGAAATTTAAAGATGAAAATAATCCCATCTTCTAATCTTTACAGTGCAACTTTGTTACAGTTTCAAAACTTATGATAAAGTTTTTTAACAAAACCAATTATACTATTAACAAGAAAAATGCAGTAATAATCGTTAACTTGCACCAAAATGCAGCAAATGAAAGAGATACAGCTCAAGCATTTTCAAGGTGACCGTGATTTTATAAAATCACAGGTAAAGCTTGAATGTGGGCTTTAACATTCAAAGCTGGTTACTGGTATGAAACACAACTCTGTAAAAGTTGTGTATTTATTCCGCAGTTCTGCTCACTTTGTGAGTTGCTGAGGAGTGCAGGGATGGAGTGCCAGTGCCACCTCCACCTTGAGAAGCGTGACATGGCACGCATATTCTTCTACAGCCTGGTCACACTGTATTAAAAGGGGTGAAATCATCACACCAATTCTTCTTTTATCTCAGGGAATACCAGCAGTGTGCAGCTCTTTAGCTCAGCTGCTCCTGGGCTGGATGATGAAGTAGCAAATTCAAATTTAGAGGAAAGATGGATGCAGAGTTTTAACATGAATGAACCCTGCTCAAAGGAAGTATGTATATAGTATGTGCATATTCCTTTTTTACCTTTTGAGAGCAGTAAATTCACAATTTTCCATGATGCACAGGAAGTGGCCAGCAGAAGTGGGGATCGACCTTCTATGTCAACACTATCAATATTAGCCCCCTGCAAAAAAGAATTCCAAGTTTATGGGGAATAATGAATAAACGAAACTTTAAAATGTTGCTGCATAGCAGAAATATATGCATTCTTAGTAACTGCAGGAAAGTAATTTCACATTACATAAATACATAAATAAACACATTACCTCTCTCTATAAAACTACTGGGGTTTTTATCCATCAGCTACAGTCCAGTCATCTACACATAAAAATTCAGATGCCAAAATAATGGTGGCCTACTTCTAGGTATACTGAACTTACAGCTTATGATCTTTTGTTAGAGAGCCTTTCCATGTACTTAAATTCTCGATACAAAACTGTAACTCAAAAATACCAGGATTGACACTACGGAAGAATGCAGAAATTGTAGCCATTTGAATGATGTGTTCCTACATATCAAAAAATTACCAGAAAAAGATCTTTCAGAACCTCTACGCTGTATGAACACAATTCAAGAAGTAATGCATCCAGAAAGTAGTATAGCACAATCCGCATAGCTCGATCTATATTAATTTTCTATTCTTCAGCATAAGCCATATGAACCAAGTCAGTTTTGATGCCAAAGTAGCTGTATCAACATTGGGCATATTTTTTTCTGTTTTGTCTACTTTTGCACTGACACATATTGCCAGGACAGTATAGTCACTATAGTCACAGTATCGCTATGGTCATATCAGCAAAGTACTGCTATAAGCATAAACATATCTATCTAAAAAATCCCACCAAGGGAGCAGGAAGATACAAGTAAATGAACCAATGAGACTTATGTATATTTTATGATGGTTTCGATATCATTTTTTCTAGATACTGAGTTGCAAGTCAAACGTGATGGGTCGAACAAAGTACACAAAAAAATCTATTTTATTTCTGATAATACCCAAATATGATTGAAAAAAAAAATCAATGGCAGTTTTTCCATTAGCTTGAATCATCTTTGGGTCCAATCTTAATCTGAGAGAATTAATCACAATCCTGAGCAATATTTACTTTCTAGGATGGTAACACCTGTAACGTAGTAATAAGAAGCACTTAATAAATGTACAGTGATTACTTTACCACGGAGAACAGGAAGCTTCCAATGTATGTCCATTAAATATTTGGGAGAAATACAAATGGGGAAAGACCCTTTCCCCATTTACCTTTCTACAAGGTCAGACAACCTCTTAAAAAGGATTTTTTCGTCAAGAAACAGACCTTTTTTTATCCAAGTGTCTCACTTATTTCGATGAATACAGGGCAGCAATTTCCAGTTCTTTATGTAACATTTAATCACCTTTCTGCCAGATAACATAATTGTTCAGCTTTCAGTAAAGTGAATTTGGCAGCATTCATAATTACTTATCACAGTAAGAAGTAACTTATATATTGCCACATATATTTACCTCATTTATGATACAGCTGACTTAAGAGTTTCTAAAATAGTTTCTGAACTCCATTTAATTTTCCCTTTCTGTTACCCCAAATGTATTAACATAAATGAATTAAACAGATATTAATATAAAAACAAACATGCCAATTTTGTAAATATCAACTAGTATTTACATCAATTTAATCTTTCATTTTCCTTTTAGCAAAGACAAAAGAAGCAAAAGAGGAAGAAGTTTAAAAAAAACCAGAAGAAAATATGTAAAATTACTGCTTATTTATTTTGAATAAAATGCAAATATTTAATGCATAAAATAGATGTTTTTCATTAGAACCCAAAAGCCTCTCTGAACTGGAATTTGCTAGTCCTTTCAAGCAGTAACATTGCTGCACCTTTTCTTTTTCACCCTCACGTACACCACAGACAGAACTTCGTGATCTTGCCAGGAGCCCAAGGGAAGAGGCAGCACAGGTTGTACATGCAACATCCCACTAACTCCAACTGATGTATTTTGATCCATTCCCAGACAGGGCGAACTAAAACAGTCCTAAAGCATCAAAACTGACATACTTTATATGGAAAGCCAAATAAACCCTCAGCAAACCTTCTATGGAAAAGGCCAAAGTAGTAAAAGGGCACTCAAGGAATGAAAGTTTGTTCTTAGCAAATGCGGTGTTAAAGATATTTATGATATAGTATTTTGTGCACACTAGCCTCCACATGCAAAAACTTGAACCTGTATTTCTCAGGTAATAAGGTTTGTTGACAGGTGGTTTTGTCAGACAAGTTTAAGTAGTTTAAGCAGTCAAACCTCACCATTTTGCATTTGAATCAAAAGTCAGCACAACATCTAGTTCTAACTAAATCAAATCCCTATAACAGACTCTCTGAGAAAAGCAAAACTGTATTTAGAAGAGAATTTCTTTTAGTATAATTGCCATGAAAGGAAGTAAAAACCCTAAACACTCATAAAACAAAAAATAAGCCTGATGATTTCTGAAATGTCCTCAGCCGAGTGGGGAGCAAAATGATTATATGAGCCTGAGTTTAACTGGCAAAAATGGACATTGGGAGCATAGCCGGTAGCATCCCTGATTACATTCCTTCTCTTTGTCCTCCATAATTATTCAGTGAAGAAATAAAACTAAACCACACTGAATAGAAGATATTTCTAGATCATGCACAAACTTTGATATATGGCTATGTGATCCCACAGTAATCATATGTACATTCTTTAAAGAACAGATTTATTTCTGGAAAAGAATCAGATGAAATTCAATGCATGTCTAGCATTTATTTTATATTTCATGTCTGAAAAGTGTAGGATGACCAGACCACTTCATCATATTTAGTAAAAGATGTTTATGAAACTTTCTGAGTAAGTAAAATGGAAATAAAACTGTAAGATTTCATTCTCTGCAGCTGTGGGATGATATTATGGATCCACAACTATGTACTGTAACTCTCAATTATACATTATGAAAAGTATATGTCTATCTATCTAAATAGCCTACACCTGATAACACATTCTCCTTTATGAATTTCCTCTATGCAGACCTGTAGCAATAGATAGCAATCATCTCTCTAAACATGATGCTTGATTAAATATTTACCATTGAAATCAAATACTCCGCCAGTTCATAATGATCAAACAATGCTGTTCTGTGGAGAAAAATGCAAAAATACAGTAATATTAGAAAGGACAAAGAAATATCAAGCCAAAAGATAGCATTCTTCTCCATTTTCTAGTATTTTCAAATAAATCAATTTTAAAACAGAGACAGAGAGATACTCTTATTACCTAATTCATTTTAATAAATTGTTTTTATTTTTCTCATAGAGTTATCTTTTCAAACTAAGTTCAGTTAAGTTACTACACTCAAAACTCACTGCAGGAAACAAAGACCTCATTGGTAGGTAAACAGGCATTTTGCTACCAATTTTTAAGAGAACCAGTAATTTCGCATGTCAAATCTTTCAAGGGACCGCACAAGATCAATACAGAATTCCATAAATTTCATATGCAGTTTGTTCCAAGCATGCCTGAAGCCTCAAATTGATTTCATTATTCAAAAAGAATTTGGTTGTATTTTGTGCGATAATGCTAGTGTGAGGTAAAAATGGCAAAGGCTAAACATATTCTGAGTGTGGCAGGCAAGTCTACTTGAAAAAATATGAACAAACTAATTGGTATAAATTGGGCATTTGGAGCAGTCAGTAGCATTAGTTAAATATACAGATAAGAAGTTGTTGTCATTTACCAAAAATATTTTAAAGCTGTCTATACACTTGGAAACTTCTCAGGTTTTATTCTACAGTAAGACACTGAATTACATATTACAGGAAAAAAATGGTCAAAGCATGAAAGTATAGCACAGTAAATACACACGGGAAACAGACACTGGAAGCAGACAAAATGTTTCCACAAGTCAGACCTCTGTGAAATATTTTGACTCAATAAGCAACAGAGAAGGACAGTTCCAAGGTTGTACTGTATCTCAAATGATAACAGTTGCCTTAGCATTATAAGAGGTAATAATAACATTGGGTGTTCTATAGTTAGAACTGATTACTCAGAAGATGCATATAAAAAATCAAGCCATTGTTCCAAATACGTAGAGATGCCTCCATTATCTATAGTGGACCCTTCTAGCCACACTTTAAAACTGAATGCTTCACAAACACTCGAAAAAATTCCTAGGTGACTAAATAGAAAGCAAAGTCATTTTATGAAATATTTCGATAGAAGCACGACAGTAGGAATGTAAAAGCATCAAGTCCTATCTGTGCTTCACTGCTGCTTTGTTTCTCAACAAGTTAATGTTCCTACTCAGTTTTGTTTATGTTCTGAGATATTTGGGTGACTTTCTACTTTTCTGATGACTCTTGATAATATTTTTCCTGTCTCACAGACATAGGGACTAAAATAGTGGTGTCCTTTTCACCAAGCTTTTTTCCAGGACAGTAATTTTCATGGATATAGCAGCCAGTTATCTATTAAGTAGTACAAGTATCTGCACAATTTGCTTCGGCTTTCTGTCATCACTTTGTCTTCAGTCATGTTCTTCCATGGTAACATTTCCAAGTGTATCCAAACATTATCTTAACTTTACAGCAAACTCTTTTAAAGTCTTCAATTATCTTTGATTCATTGCACTTTATACTGTATCCAAAGAACAATCATCTCCACCGCTTCTACCATTTATTTCATACTGTAAAACTTCTTGTAGAATAACACTGTCAAATAATTATAGTTAAATGCAGTGAAACGTATCTTTCTTGCAGGAAATATATACATGGGGAAATATATTATATTCCATAGAGCTGGGAGCCAGCATGTTTAGCTAAGTATCTTTCTGCTACAAAAGACTGAGGAAACTTCTCCACAGTCTAGTGCTCTGGCTTCAAATGGAGTATGAAGGACTAGAAGTCTTGATGATTTTTACATACACAAACACCATCTGCAACTTTGAAGTCACAGGGAAGTGTACCAACATTTCCTTTTACCTGATCAGGTATAAGGTAAGTCTTTTTGGAAAATAAAAGAGAATATTCTTCTAAACAATTCATATTATTTTTCACTCATGGAGAACATCAACCCATTAGACAAGGACATTTCTTCCACATGATCAGAAGATGTTAACAATTCCATAAACTTGTTCCCCTACTACTTTACTGGAGTAAATTTTCAATGCAAACTTTTAGTGACCGTTCCTTGACGTGGTTCCAAGTAACTGGAACTGGTTTGATTTTGGTATCAGCACCAGGTTTTTTTAACATTCTGACCAAATTTTTGACTCTTTTGTACTGCAGTAAAACCACCTCCCATACCATGGAGAAGATTCAAATCATGTGAGAGGGTGTTCCAAACGCAAGGAATAACTAAGAATATCATGGCCCGCAATTTATAGTGAAATCTGGCACAGCAGCTTCCTACCTGTGAAGCAATGTTTCCTTATTCCCATCTACAGCATCAATAATGGATTCCTCACCAGCATAGGATGACATCATTAGCTTTACAATCTCAGTTGCTCCTTGAGTGGCAGCAAAATGAAGTGCTGTGCATTTTTCATTCTATAAATGGGAAAACAAGACAAAATATAAATATTTAAACCTCAGAAACCTAACTTCCAATCCATTAAACACACTAATGAACTAGCCCACGATTCGTCATTCATAAATGCCTAAATTTCTATGCAAGTAATGAAGCTTAAGTCTTTAACTGAAGTAGTAAAATTCTAAAGAGATTGACAAAACCAGAAAAGACTAGAGAGACAGTTTTAAAGGATTACTACAAAGCTTCTTATCACTCTATACCAACTCCCTAAGATACGAGGTAATTATGCTCTTAAAAATCTCCTGTAGTTTAATTAAAAATCAGACAGGTACAGCACCCTTTAATACAAGAGATGAAGCAAATGAAAGCTACAGAAAACCGTAGGTAGGCCAGTAAAAATGAATAAGCAAACAAATGGGCCTATATAATACAGAAAAACATTATTTCAAAATGTCATTTACTTCCTTAAATGGAATCCTCCTCAGAAGTAAGTCTTAAATCAACTTTGCTGCAGGTAAAATTATCATTGTCCAGTATGCTATAAAACTATTATAAACTAGACGGTCATAATTAAGCAAGATACAGATGATTAGAACAATATTTGCTAAAATAGGAGTTTGTTTAGCTAGATGGGACAAACCAGCTTTGCTACATACCTGAGGGTTTGGACTTTCTCATTTTTAGAGCAGGATCATTTTGGTGAATGCATTGGAAAGGGCTTTTCCACAATGCCATAAGCAGTCTTACCCATCACAAAAACAGCAGCATAAATCATCTCATTCAAAAGCCGTGTGTTCAAAGAACCAAACCAGTAAAAGAAGGCAAAACAATGTTTAGTTTTGCTCTCATGAGTTGATTTTGTCCTTGCAAACATTTTCATTAATGACACACAGTTTCTAAAATGTTTATCTGTGAATGAAGCTGGGCACAGACCCTTACACCAGCAGTGATACACCATGGTAGCAGCAGTAGTATCATGAATTTGTGTTTGCTTATAAAGAAGATACTGTAAAGGTCAAGGCAAGGCTGAGGATAAACAAGAATGGATCAGAAAGGGTCAGACTGAAGATCTCACTTCTGGGAAGGGATGACCCTATGGCACTCGTGTAAAGAAATGTCACATTTTGCCTGATTTGAACCAGAGGCTTGCTTTCATTTGCTGCTCCCTCAGCTTTACATTGGAAGAGACAATCAGCAATGATTATCTGCTCATCTTTTTTTCATACCACTCAGAGATTTAGAGGTACCTAAATTTTATCAAAATTACATTTTGCTCCACTCTGAGTTTTACCTGTTTTAGATCAATTTGAGCTCCAAATTCAATGCACATTTTAATCATTTCAAGGTCACCACTCTGAACTGCCAAATGAAGTGGACTGCACTTTCCATTGTTGGTAAAATTGATGTGGGTTTTAGCAGAGTGACCCAATTCTTCACCTGAGAGATGAAAATAAATGGATATTTTAAAGTGAGAACGAGATAACAGAAGATAAAAAGGCTTTCAAAACAAGCATATTAAGTGTGGAATAATATTCTCCCCTCTCAAAATATGAACCTGTCACACCTATCGTTAAACAACAGATGAACATACATTTAGGAAAGGAGCTAGTGTGCTGCTGCAATCATACAAAAGTTGTCAGCATAAACTGCCCATAGGAATAACTGCAATAACTTCTTGTAAGTTCAAACACAGTTATAATTGCTTGTTTTCACAGTTATTTGAGAAATAAAGCAGCAAATTGGTACTCACTGCTGGGGGACATTGTACTTACCTTTTTTCAAAAGAATTTCCAGACATGTTTTTGCACCTGAAAATGCTGCTGCGTGGATAGGCATACATCCCGTTTTGTTTGGTTTACATATTTTCCCTCCGTTTTCAATCTGAAAAATAATGTCTCAATATAGCCTAATGGCACATAGAAAAATCTGACAAATGAACATAATATTACAGATACAGTCTCCTGGGTAGCTCTCGCCTTTTTTTTAACATTGCATGTGTGTTATGAAGTTTATATACCAGTATCTTTTGCATGTTATAGCCATATAATGCATGTGCTTCATTCTATCTTCTTATGACCTTCAAAATCAGTTTCTTTCCTTAAGTTTGCCACCCAGATGGATATGGATATAATATACCCTCTAAAAGTTAAAAAGTTTCTTTAAAAACTTTTAAAAAGTGCTTTACCCATGCAAAGCCACTTGAACCCTAGGTCCATGATTAGCCCTCCTGCATTGAACAAAGACAGTACACAGGAACAGAATAACACTGCATCAAGGTACAGAGAATCACCTCAAAAGATGATGGATAATTATACTTACCAGGAGTGTCAGTGCTTCAGGATTATCCTTGTAACACGCTACGATTATAGGTGTGTTCCCTGCTTCACCTTCCAAGTTAATATCTGTACTGCTATGTTGGACTAAAATCTAAATGTTTAAGAAAACATTCAGCCAGTCATAAGCCAAACATGACAACAAAAGCCTATTCCATTATTTTTGTTGCTTACAACCAACAGCACCCTTGCAACTTACTCATTTTGCATGCCAAAAGCCCACAATGCATTGGCAGAGAAGACAAAAAAGGCAGGAGAATACAAAAATATGCTGGTGAAAAATGCAGATGTGAACAGATATGAAGTACAGTTCTTTCCAGCAGACAGCCAGGTAACTAAGTTAAACTCTGCACATAGCTGCAAAGGATTTTAAAGTCTGATTTAACAGTATTTAAATAATGGGAAGGTATTTTCTGTAGCACATTGCAGATAAGGATTTTCAACTGAAGTTTTCAACAGAAAATGCCCTGGCAAGTGGCAGTGCTGCGGAATCTGCTCAATTAGGAATCTGCTCAATTGGACAGTAAAATGAAGGGAGATGGGGCTTGATTGAAACTGGGACCTTAAAGTCCTGAAATCCTTTCAGTCTCTAGGTTAAGAGCTGACACTAAACTATCAGTATCATCAATTATCTCTATGACTGCTTCCAGCACTTTTTGAGAAGCGAAGGATCCAGAAATGGTAATGACCATACTGCATTGCTTATTTATTCCCCTAGCTACATATTTATTTAATTGTCTTTCAGTAATTCCAGTTATTTATTTTTTCTGTACTAGAGGAACTGGTACATTTTAATCACTCTCAGGCAATTTGGCAACAAAAACCAAAGGAGAATTAGTCTGAATAAACAACAGAGTGGGGAAAAAATGAGAGCACAGATTTAGTCAAGAACCAAAGCACAGAAGCTGACAAAAAGCACATTTTAAAAATGTCATTGATTTCAGATTTCATTGTTCTTAATTCATAATAAGTACAGATTTTGTAAAAGATTTGAGGACACTGAAACATTTTTGAAGAACTCTGAGTCTTGAATACAGATAACGTGTTTCTTTCTTTTGTGTGGATGAACTACAAAAAGAGACAAATTTAAAGAGAAAAACAAGTGTTGCAAATTTAAGGTTGCATTCATCTAAAAAATTTAAGAATTTTACAAATTCTAAAATTCTATCCCTATGCTGCACATGAAGTGAAAACATTCTCTTGCACTTAGACAAATGGTTAAAAAATCATACTGTTTAAATCTCAATACTGTTGCTATTTTACAAGGTTCAACATGGACACTTCAGTAATTTCTTCATAATATATTTTGTGATTTTTAATTGCAGATTTAGTTCTGCTACTACTCAACTGATTATTAGAATGTTGGTTTTAAGAACTGTGCTTTCTGACTAATCTGTTTTTCCTCTAAAAATACACTAGTTTCAAGGAAGTCTTGATACTTCTACGACACCCTATACAATTGTAAAAAAAAATATCAGAACATTATAATTTGAAATAACATATGCCTACATGAAGTTTTAGTGTTAAAAAGAACCCTTTTAAAGAAAGTTCCTTGTGTTTGGAAAATTGAAAAGCATTTTCTGTGAAACATGATGATTACTATCACAGAACAAACATCAGTATTACTATAAATGAGTAAGCTACTTTTTACTTGCAGGGCTAAGAAGACAGAAACATTTCTATAAGTGTCACATTACACATTCTGCTTGCTAAAGAAAACATATGAGGAGATATGGCATATATCAACAAGGCCTTGGTGCTCTGCACACAGCTGCTGCTGAGCTACTTATCAAGTGTGCGTATTTACGCGGACTTTAGACTCACCTTCACAATTTCATTGTGCAGGGACTGAACAGCCATATGCAAAGGCGCCATCATATTGGAGTTGAGAATGTTTGGATTCGCTCCTCTGCTGAGAAGCAAACGAACACTTTCAATCTGGTTTTTCTTCGTGGCCCAGTGCAGTGGGGTATTTCCAGAAGAATCCATCACATTTAATACTAGGTCAAAGGAGAGACAACAAAACAAAACAAAAACCAAAGCTAAACCATCAAATGCTCTGATTACACTGAAAAAAAGGCATCCTCAATGAAGGTTTAGGTCTGTGCTACTGTATTTCCTTGAAAAACGAATGGAAAAGATTTCATGAGATGCAGTACATTGTGTTAAATTGGTTAAATATTATGCTGAATATACAGTATTTGTGAGAGAAATGGGAAACCTGTATATTTCTTGCCCATTGTTATGCATCTTTTTTTTCTCATGCCAAGAGTTGCTTGATTTCCCTCTCTCCTTGACTCTTTTTCCTAATTCATTTGACCTTGCAGCTATTTCTTTAGAGGCTGCACAAAATAAAGGAGTGAGAAGAACTGAAATAAGAGGTAACAAATAAGTGCTTGCAAACTGTAAGAAAATTAAAGATCATATCTACTCTATTTCACTTCAGAACACAAAAGTAAATCAATTTACGCCAGTTATAAAAATGGTCTGTTCTACACATACATTTTGAGCTTGAAAACTGAAGATAAACTTCAACAAATATCCTAAAAAATTAGGACAAAAATGACCGACTGAAAATAAAAAAAATATATATTTCAGCCAGAATAATCTAAAATTAGATTGGCCATCAATAGGTGAAAAAACCAAGCTTTTCAGGGCCATTGTAGGTTTTCTCAGTAGTCTACAGTCTATCATTGGAGTCCGATGTAGTTCACAATGCCTATTATATAACAGACACACAACATGAATAAGGAAGACAGGAAGTCAAGTCTTCTGTACATCACTGCAGTTTTCTTTTTCATACCTGAAGATTATCTATCCAAGTGTCAAATAGAGTAAGGCATATTGATTCACTGCATCAGAGAGAAAACAATCCTATATAACAAGGGCGACCCAAATGACACCTGAGATAGCTCAAACTGTGGCAGACAGTTTGAATTATACTTGAATCTATAAATGAAGATAACATATATCAGTCCTGTTTCATTGGGTAACACACAACTTGGTTATTGAACTCTTTGATTCTGCTAAATAAAGTAGTTCATAAAATGCATGTTACCTTCGCAGGAAGAATCGTCTATGATCAACTGCATTAGTTCTATTTGTCCTCCTTCCGCAGCGTGATGCAGTGGGGTGGCGTTTAATTCATCCACTTTTGTAAGCCCAGAACGATTCTTCTTAATGAAGCTCCGTAGCCTACAGGCACTTCCATCTGAAATAACCTGTTTTGGATAAAAACATTCTCCTAAAAGGCAGGAAGTTAGCAATGCTATAATGGGTTTTTGTGGGCAGGTTACCACGCAGTAACTCCCTCCCAGTTGTTGGGTTTCATAGAGAAGTTCACAAATCGTGATCGGATAAAGCCAACAGTGAAACTCTGATTGGTTTAACTGACTGCAATATAAGATCCAGAGGAGAAATAGTGCAAAATGAACAAAACTGGAAATCATCTTGAGCACACTGTTTTCTCTTCTGTAGTGAGCTCAAGACCCTTCCTTCACCACAGAAAGTCTCAAACAAGCAAATTCATCACTTATGTTTTTATACTCTTTCCTGTAGTGGCCATGTCAAATGAATGCAACAGAGAGGAAAATTAATAATCTTGATAAATTCCTTTATTTAGATCTTTCTACAGAGACTGATACTGTGTCCTTGGCTTTCAACTTCAGCCATTGGGCTTCTGTGATGTTCTTTATGTTAGAGAAACCAATATATTTTTTCATTTCAGCAGCGTGCTTAGAACATCAGACTATTATCTCAGCCTGAAACAACCCAGTATCTGCCCAGTTAGCCCACTGACAGCTTGATATATTCCAGGTACTATGCTTTACAACCAAAGCCCACTATGGAAACTGCTGATTCTTATTTTATTATATTCTCCAAATATTTTTGTTACAGTGATTCAAACCCTGTATTTCTATGTGAAGAAAATTGATAGAAAAAAATGATTGCAGTAGAATCGGCCGGAATTTAAGAAACAGATATGAAAAATTAAGAGAGAATAAAAAAGAAAAACAGTTTAACTACACTGGATGGAAAAAAAGGAGAAAGATGCTTATCTAAAGTAATGCAAACCTTCAAAAGGTGCGTAAGCAAGCAAAGAATAGAAAAAGGGAATTTCCTAAAACCACTGCTCCTTTTACACCTGTAAAAGAAAAGGAAAACTTTGCTCTCCAGGATCCCTTGAGTCACAAAGACTCAACAATTTTTGCTGTCCCTAAGCAAATATACGTTATAGGGCAGCCCATTCATGCACTTGAGCACGTGTTTAGCTTCATTCAGCTTAATAGCCCCACTGACCTCAGTGAGGTTACTCATGTCAATAAGTACAAATGTGTTTAAACATTTAGAAGACTGAGGCCAAATACAGGGCTAGTGTCTGCCCCAAAAGTTCAATTAGAAAAAGCTAATTGAAAACATGCGATATAATTGTGGAAAGGGTATTCAAGATGAATCAGCTGTCACAAAAATAACGGCTCAATAACACACACGAATATCTATACATTTTAAACACACCAAAAAGCTATCTAAGAAAACCTTACTAGAGAGCCCAGTATTTTCTATTCTTTCACATATTCTACCTTTATTATTTCTACTGATTTAGACCACTTTTTTCCACTTTTAATACTGGATTTTTTTCTCAATGTAAGACAAGACATGGCATGATGATAATTTCTATCGACAAAAAGTAAGATTTATCAGCCAATACTGCAGTGTTTCACTAACAAAATAAGGAAGAAAGAAGTCAGTTAGGTGCTCTCGGTACTTGGGTTGGTTAAATACAGCAAAGCAAGCTGTTTTAAACAACAGCGGCTCCTTTGCCCTGTGCCTGAACAGCTCTGTAATGACAGATCACTCACCAGAGTGACAAGCCACATTATGCTGGAGAGGTGTTGCTCAGGTCTACAGCTAGCACACAGAAAACATATGTGAATGGAAACGACCTCAGGAGGTATTTAAACCCATCTATAAACTGTCAAATTTGTTTAGCCTGCTGTTAGACATCTCCAAAGTTTTCCAAGTCTTCCATCCTGTAAGCAAACTGTTCCTTTGCTTAATTATTCTTACCCCTAAAAACGGCCTCGCTAGATTTTGGACTAGGTCTCCCTAACAGCAATACAAATACATGACTTCTCATCCTATTCTCTATTAAAAGTGAGAAGATATTATGTCCTTCCTGGCTGCAATCTCACTTTTGTAGGTTGCACTGCTGGTTCCCTTTCCCTTCGTAACAGTTCCAGGGCTTCTAAACTTTTCTTTCATGTCATTTTTGTTAGCTGATCTATTAATTTCTATCATGACCTCTGGACTTCCCTCTAAGACGGGGTCTCTTTCTGTGCCCAGGGGGAACGTGAGTTCTGTGTCAGCAGCCTGCCACCCACGTCCTCCTTCGCCTGCTGCCTTACCTTGCCGCTCACCCTGGGCCACACAACATCAGTGTCCTGTGCCTTCACACCGCACAGCCAGGACGACTCCCAGCCTGTCTCCCATCCCGCACAGATCCTCCCTCCCGGGCCCACCGAGTGAGCGGAAAGGGTCTCCCGGAGGAATAGACCCCTGGGACATAACCACTGCCGAGCCCACATCGCTGCAGAGACCCTCCGCACCCCCGCCCACTTCACCCTCCACCTTCAGCCCTCTCTCCCAGCCCCAGTCCCGCCGCCCCTCCGAACGCACCTTGAAGACATCCTGCGAGGCGACGGAGGCGGCATCCGCCTCGCACACGACGCCCTGGTAGGAGCTGGAGACGGCCGCCTTCTCCCGCGCCCGGCAGAGCCGCAGCAGAGAGCGCTTCATGCCGCCCGCCCGCCCGGCTCCGAGCAGCGCCCGCCCCGTCCGCTCCGGCGACCTGCGAGGCGACACAGCGAGTGACGGCCGGGGCCCGGCGGCGGCAGGGGAGGCGGGGAAAGCAGGGAAAGCGGGCGGGGGCGATCCCGCCGGGGCGGGCATCCCGCCGGGCGGCGGCTCCCATCGCGGGCGGGCAGGTCCGGGCGGACCCCCCGGGAGCGGAACGCCTGTGCCTGTCAGGGGCCACCGCCTAAACTGGTGCTGCCTACCCCTGCACTGCCCTCCCGCCTCTAAAAACGGGGCTCGAGCTTTCTACTATTAGCTTCTCTGAGTAGCCATACAATTTTCTTGCAGAATTAGTTTGACCAGACAGTTTGGGGAGGTGTAGGAAAGCAGTAGGAAGAGTATAGAAAGAAGGAGCATGAGGTGTTTCAAAGGGTTAATCCTAAAGCGCCTATAACTGAGTCAGTCTTCACGGAAACGTGTGACTCGGGGAACTAACAGTTTACTTAACGTGAGATGAGCGGCCCTGCCAAAGGTCAGGTAGTGGATGGAGCAGAGGCTTAGGAAAAGCAGTAGGAGTCACAGGAGATTTTTTTTGCCTGTGTTTTCATGGTTTATGGCAAGCGGCAGCTCAAGGACTGCCAAAACCAAGTGTCACACCCCATATAGCCTATGTAATAGTTGTCAACAAGCAATTCTCCATTATTTCGCTCATTCCCTTTTAAAACCCTTTTTATACTGTCTGTGCCACAACATCCTGTGGTACTAAGTGCCATAATTTCATTATATATTTGTGAAAAAAATGTTTTCTTCTACCACTGGCTTCACTTAGTGCTCCCTAGTGTTTTTATTTTGAAAAATGGAGCTTTCTTCCCAATTTTTTTTCATCCCTGTTAGTGCTCATCATTTCACAAAGTTCTTCCAGCACTTCACTCACTGATGGGGCCTTGTACATGTGGTTTTCCTTCTTACAGATGCCACTTTTTATCTCTGAATAGCCACATCCTGCTACTCTGAATCTTTTCCATGTTCCTTTAGAAGTGGAGTGGCAAGACCTACATGGTCAAGGTAAATTCAAGCAATATTATTCATTTTTTTCTTCATTCCTCTCATAAATGTTCACAAATATATTTGGGGTTTTTTGAATGCCACTGAACTAAGTTTCCACAGAAATTTTCTCCACCACAATCCAATTTCTAACTGGTGAGAGTATCAATAGATAGCATTCAGGTACACACTCATATGAAGCTAGTTAGGGTTATGTTTCTTCTGGGTACTCACCTAGAATTTATCAATGTTGAATTTCATCTGTATTCATTGCTGTATCACCAATCTTTTGGGATCTCCCACAATCATCTGCATTTTTGGTCATTCTGAAAATTCAGTAGTGCCTTCCAAGTTGCCAGAATGTTTATGCACCACTACATCATCACTGACTTTAAGGGGTCCCAAGGAACCTCCTTGCTTTAAAAAGTTGTATTCCTACTCCATATTTTTGAACACTTAACCGAATTCAGGGAAATCCTTGCCTGTCCTATGACAGTTTAGTTTCATTAAAAGGCCATAAGGAGGGACCTTTTCGAAGAACTTTCCCAAATCCACTTAACTCTGGGGTTGTTTGTACCTTTTTTGCTTGCTGATTCCTTCAGAGAGTTTCGCTGGCATGCGTAGCATCACACTTCTCTCTACAAACTCTGTGTTTGTTATTTTGATCCTGTGGTTTTGAGCCTGTAACTCCAGAATTGTTTGTCATAAGTTGCTGAAGTTACAAACCCTTAACTAAGTAGTCTTAAGACCATAAAGCTAAATAGTTCTATGAATAAATGGGTGGGTTTAAGTGCTTGTGGTATTAACCCTCATGATGCCTTGATCAGGAGCAGGCCCAGTTAGTGAGAATGTTTACCTTCCTGCGGTGAGATCCCTTTGAATTCCCTGTCTGGCCTTGACTTTTCCATTGCCTATAGTCCTCTTTATGAGAAATTAAACTCAACACCTGGGTATTGTATAAAGAAAATAAATGCTGTTTTCTGTAGGAATCATCATCTGGAAATAGAAGTGTCACTGAAATATCAGTAAGCATTAGTAAAATTATCACCAATTTCTTATTAAAATCCCCTAAATTGCAGCCAGAGAAATGCTGTGAAACAATAGAAGTCGTGAACTTCAACCAACCATAGCTTTACTAATTTTCTTGAATCTGATAATACTGGTCCCTTCTTTTAAAATTACTGCTACATTTTAGCCTTCTAATAAATGTTCAGAAGAATGTTTAGAGTATGAAAATAGTACAAAGGTTTTTCATTCCCAGTAGGCTTGAAATGGAATTTTAAGTGGGCTGGCCACAGCTTTTATTTCTGTTGACATAAGGAACTAATTCACGGAAGTAGTCCAAGAGTAACCTTTCATACAGCTGTTTTTCCCTAGAGTGGATTAAAATACATTTATACCATTTTATTTCAAACATGATCTTGCTAATGGAAGAAGTGGATCCATTAGTACAAGCAGAATTCACTAAGGGTAATCATACCACAGCATTTCATTAAAAATATGATTGTTTAATAATTAAATTGTATATACAGTAAATATGCGCCATTAGAATACTGGAGCCTGAGTAACATAGTACTGCAATTTTGTTAATTTTTCAGACCCAGGAACCATAAATTCAAGCAAGTGGCAGTAATGAAAAGGATGTACTGTATGGGGTTTTTTTTGCTTTGGAAGTGATTTATTTGGCACCAGTATTATATAAATTATGATGTGTAAAATGATTGTTAGGATTTCATGAGTCAGCTTAATTCAGTAAGCCAAATGAAGTAATGATGGTACTTTAGATATTGATTACAGCCATTCAGAAATTAACCTGAGTTACTGCCTAAACAAGAAAGAATGCATTGTTTCCTACAGATTTTCAGAAACATACTTGCACTTACCATGGAGAAAAAAAATGCTACTGTCATTTTCAGACAAGTGAGGTCAACTTGACTAATACTTTACACTTATGTCTAATGGATTTTTCATTGCATTCTTTGTTATTGAGATTTTGCTGTAGTAAGGAACATGCTGCTATGCTCAGCAGAAGAATTTAAGTTATTGAGAGATTTGGTACATGCCCAATTTTTTTAAAAAGAGGATATAGAAAACAATAACTCTTTCTATTACATTGCGGAGTCTTTTTTTCTCTAACGATAAAATATGATGTGAAAAAATATCTTACAGATTTTGAGTCCTACTCTTAATATTTTGGACAAGAAGAAATTTAAGTAGAGGCCTGTAGAGTAAATCTATGATTTGAAAGGAAGTATAAATTGATCTTATGGTTAATATCTATTGTAATAAGCAGGTGTCACTCTATGAGAACATTCTTGATAAGGATACTTCCTAAGGTGTCTGGTGCAGCCCAGCAATTAATTGAAGCAACTATTGGCTTCAAATTAGCTCCTAGACAAAAACATTGTGCTGGATCTAGAAGAAGTTTAGGGGTATGGTAGAAAAAGTGAATGTAACCCCTTGTCCCTGGGAGGGTTGGATGCTTCAGAATGGAGTGTGTAAGGTGAGAGGTGACTTAGGTACCCATTTCAGACCGTAATCCTCCCGTGAGGCTGGGAGCTGAGCCATCTCTTGCCAACCGTCTTTTAAACAAGTGAAGAGCTTCTTACATGGCAGGCATCATATGCCTCCCTCAAACTAAAGAGATTAAAACATTCTCTCTACTTCATAATAAAAACAATCATGGTCACCAAATGGCAGCTTGCTCTCTGGTCGTGATGCTCTCTCCTTCTCCTATTGGAGCTGTGCCAGCGTACAGCCAGAGACTGGACCAAAGTGTTGATGTTTGATTCTCCACCACACTAGAAAACTCACCTTCTTGTTCCTGCCTTCAGCACTGGTTTTGTGATTTCACATTCAGTTACCACTGACCAGACTCAGAAACCATCTGTGAAGTTGGAGAACTCCATCCTGGGCTTTCCCTAACCGTGAAATGTAGGAAAAGCTGAATTATCAGGTTCCAGAAACTTTCTCATCCCTCAGTCCAATGAGACCAAGACATGGAATATATGTTTTACAATGCTTATTTTGAATGAACTTATTTTGGTTTTGGAGATTGTGAAGATATACCCTCAATTGTACCATATATAAAAAAAGAGAATCTTGATAATAAAATATCTAAAATTAGTTTGTGTTGGGAGGGACCTTTAAAGGCACCTAGTCCAACTCTTCTGTAACGGGCAGAGACGTCTTCAGCTAGATCTGATTGCAGATCAGAAGGTGCCTCAGGATATTTATGCATGTAAGTTTTAGACGACTTTGTTTGGGGCAAGACAGTCCTAGATTTTGGAAGCCTAAATCACACCTGCAATCTAATTCAGGCACTTTCTTGACGACCAGTAATACATTCAGAAACATTATTTCTTAGTGCTACTTGGTCTTTCTTCAGCAGCTGTGTGTTTTACATCACTGCTGTCCTAATATGCATCCACAGAGTTTTCCTTCTTAGTACATTTTGCTGCCTGTCAGGGAGCACAGCACCCTCATGGCAATGGTGCTTTTCATTCATTAGTCTGGCTTTTTAGAAATCCTCTTCTCCTATGGACATCCTATCCAGCCAAATCTGTCCTCTACAAAGACATCTTGATCACTCAACTCCTACTCTCTCTTTTCATCTCTGAAAAGAGCCTTTGATTACATTTGTTCTTCCAAAGATATAGTCTTTGGTGGTTATTGATATTGAGCTGTTATTGATAAATGTCTTTAAAGGTGGAAGTTTTTAAAAATGACTGTATGAAGGAAAACCTGTCAGAATGTGTCCTAGTAATTCATAGCTCTCTATAGGGCTGTTACTGCCTTTCCCATATGCAGTAAGAGAAAGACAAAATAAGTGGGAATAATTTACCTCAATTATATAAACTGCATTATTTATCATTCTGTTGAATGTTTCCATGCATACATTATTTCTTAATGAAAACATGCAGTAAATTTTAAGCTCACTGTCTTGCAATTCCCTCCTTTTGTCATATGATTCCTCAGAGTGTGGCGTACATCTCACCTCTGAACCTGAGTGCTCAAACCTTTTCATGTTCATAGTCGTTGGGAACCACTGTTGGATAATGTCATGGATGTTCCCCCTGACACCGGTTTGCAGATATAGAAAATGAAAGGTGGCAACCTCAAATATGGAAAAGTAGCATTAATAAAGCAACAGTGCACATGATCTCCAATGTCTTCATGCTGGCATTTCAAACTCATTTTTATGACCGTATCCGTACCCTTTCTCTTATCTCCTCTCTTTACTGTTTTTCTCCCCTGGCTTCTCTCTTTATATTTCAAGTCTGCTTAATCCTCTTTCTTCTCCTCCCCTGACATTACTTTCTTTCTGTACACATTATCCAGACAAAGTCTGTCTTGACTTCTGCTGACTGTAGTTTCTCTTTTTTAAACAAAGAAGATTCACTTAACTCTCAAACTTTCTTAAGGACACACATGTTCTGAAAGCATTTCCATAATTTCTGATATCTAAAGAGAGATGTGGATCCTACCTTTCCAGTGGTTAACCTGAACCTCTTGTGTAAGTAACTGGGAATAATGAATTGAATATATTTTGCAGAAACAGGCAACACTGGAAATCTTCAGTAAATGCTTTCTATGGGTCATCACAGACTGGTATAACTGCAACAATTTTTTTTTTTCTTCAAAATAGAATGCAATTTCTATTTTCTTTGTCAGATTATGCCGCAGGTCTTCACTTCTTTCAAATATCAATAATATATTTTGAAAGTTTTCTGTATCACTTTTATTTCTTTTCAATGAATTGCCCGTGCAGTTGCACTGAAATAATGAAGGATAAATTTTGATATATCAAACTATATTTCTATCAGGTTAGAAAAAGAAGACTTATTGAAAACTAAGTTTATTAAAGGTATGTTATATAGTGCAAATAAGAGATATATATATTTATATATTATTTTATAATGGAAATGGTTGCATAAAAAATTAAGCAAAAATGATGCTCACATACCTGAATCTAAAATATATATATATATATACATATGTAGTTTTGTTTAAAATTAGTCAGTTTAAATAAATATAATTCAGAAAAGAAGAAAAAGGCAAAAATATCTTAATGAAATTACTACAAGTACAGTACTGCGTATTTTAGCTCTTCTTTAAGACCTGTTGACTATTGACTTGACTTCCACAAGTCATGGACATTCCTGTCCTAACTGAAGGATGATTCCTCTGTCAAAGTCAGTCAGACATTGTGTCTTACTAAGATTAAGTTATGTAGGATTATTAGATGGAGTAGATATGGGTATTTGTTTGAAATATATTCACTATTTCATATTTAGTAGACATGAAACTATGACCAGACTCTCATCAAAAATAGTCTATTTTAGTCTAAGCGTATTTAATTAAATATTTCAATTTTTACAAATATCATTTGGAAATAGAGTTAATATCTACCAGTAAGGTAGGTACCATTCTTAGAATTTTTTTTCATATGGATATACTGGGGAAAATAAACAATATCTGGTCGCCAAAAAGAAAAAACAGATTGCGAAAGACTTTTACCTATAAAAACAAACGTAAAGTCATACTGAACATGAAAGGATGTAATATTATTTGTATATTACTTGCATTTTCCTGCTTGTAAAATATAGATTTTATGAAAATCAACAAAAATATGAATCATAGAGTTTTCCAATTAGCTGAAACTATGCAAAATTTTAATTTCAATATGAATTCTAAAAAATTCTACCTTGAATTTTAACACAAAAATCTCCCTAGAAGCAAAAGAAAAATAGGCCCAACAAAAATTTGAGTGACAGAATCTGAGCAAAAACCATATTACGCTTACCATTCAAGAAGTTTGCAGATGATTTCTCTCTGAAGCAACACATATATAAAGAACACAAAGATATGACTGTTTGAATCCTTATCTGATGCTTATATCAGTAAGTTCTTGTGGTGGATGAAGCCACCAGTTGTGTCATCTGATGGCTCACTTTGTGTAAGGAGATGCTTATTTAAGAGAGGAAGGTAAGCATTGCTCAGTGTGGGAGGAGCATCAGTACTCATCAAGGGATCCTTGAAGCTCTCTTTTTTTAATACATCTAATCCAACCCCATTTAAATTCTGGCTGCAAATGTACCTGCCATACAAGAAGTTTTTTTCTAATGCAATATCTTAGAGTAGTTTCAGTTTGTCAGGTAGTCACTGGAGGGTACTTGTTTACCTATTTGCAGTGAACTAATTGCTTTTAATGGAAAATCTAAACATCACTGAAGAGGAAAACTGCCTACTTATGAAATTCACTGTACTAATAAATGTTTCAAAAATTAGAATTACCATATAAAAAGCAGCAGACTGTGATCGATTCCTAATGTAATATGGAGCAGTGTAAGAATTGCATATGCTTTCTCTTTGAAATATAAATCTTACTTTGTCTTCTGCGCTTTTTGTTTTTTTTCAAAGTGCCACAATGTTGTTCAGCTCATTTGAACTAATTCTCAGAAGACTGCTTGGCCCCATCTGCATTAGACTGAAAGTAAGATTACACAGTTCTCTGAAGCTGAAATAGTTTCTGTGGTCAGCATTTTGATAAAGAACGAAGTTTCCTTGTACAAGCACCTATCAATTATGTTATCACATGTACTGGAATACATAATTGCACAGTCTGGGGAAAATAGCTCATATACTTCAAGCAGTATCACAAATTTAAGTTCTGTGCAATTTCATATTCTTCCAGAATCCACAAGCCTTGCTTATTCTCAGACAAGGGATTGAGTTGTGGTTCGGAGAGTAACACTTTCAAGCTTTTCTATCATTTTGATCACATAGAAGCTGGACAGAAACAAAATATTTAGAATAAAATACTTATTCTAAATTTAAATAAAGTCTAATTTAAATTTATTTCCAGATAAAGAAATTTAGAAAAGCCTTCTAAATTGACATTGGAAAAGGATGAGTAGGGCTTTTGATTCTGCAGCTTATCTTTGCCCAGCCTGCTGAAACCCACCAAGCATTGTAACTCAGTCATGCTAGCACTGGTTTTGACCAGATTCCTTAGCCACTTGAGGATACAGATGAGGCTTCCTAACCTCTCTACAGTCAAGAAACATGGACATTTCCCCTTATAAAAGCTGTCTACCATCACTATATAATTCTATTCATCTGTCTCTTTGGAGATGGAGTCTCTATCTCAGTAAATAGAAAGTAGATATGAACACAAAAATAGTCTAAGTGTTAGTTGAAGCTTCACGGCACCACAAGATTAGCTTTAGAAACATGGAACTGAGAAATAGTGGTCTTGACAGACTTTGTGAATTTACCAGTGCAGTTTGAGTTGTTTTGCAGTGCTGCTGTATAGTGCTTGAAGCATGAAATTTGTTGTGTTCGTGGGCTGTCGTTACAGCAGATAACTAGGTATTACAGTGCACTGTTTTATTAATGTGGACATGGTTGGAATTTTGTGGATATTGAATATTGTTTCTCAGCTAGAAACCCCAATTTTCTCAAAATAAAACCATCAAATCATCCTGGCATTTTCTTTGAGGAAACTTCAAAATGAACAGTTTTTTAAAAAGGGATTTTCACTAAATTCAGTCATCTGATAGCCCTAGTGTTCCCACCATATCATTTACCAGGCGAACAGTCTCTACCTTGAAACCTGTTAAGTTTATTGCCGCTATTTTTTCTCCAACGCCTTACTTCTTTCATGATTAAGGATGTTTCTGTAACTCCCAAGTTAAATTTATTCATGATATAGGGATGATAATTTCCTCTTTGTCAACGCTGTCTTCTGTTTTAAGCTATTATTCCCTCTATAGATACCTATGCTATGGTATCTTGCTATGTTCTGATTTACTTTGAAGAGGACAATAGTAGCCCTTTACAGCCGTGATTTTGTCAGACTCAGCAAACCAAACTTTCATTCATTTTCTTTTCAAAAATTCCAATAGTCTCTTGAGACCTGTTCCTCTTTGTTCTTACAGTTTCCAAATTGGTCCTTTATAGGGTTTATCTTCCGTGAGTATTAAAACAGCAGCTATGCAAGTAAAAGCACATTCAAGAATTCCAAGTATACATTAGGACAATTTCAGAACATTTAATGGGACTAATGAACTCATTGTACCCTTTCTGTTGCCCTGAGTGTGTAGTCACACTTTTGACTATCCAGACATAGACTAGGAGTATTTCAAAGATGTGTCCCTTGTCTCCCTCGCTCTTTTCCTGATAGTCAAATTGATGTTCAGTTTTTCTCATATACCTCTAGGGGAAGGGATTTAGAAATCCAGTATGAGGGCTGAGTACTACTGGGTCCCAAGCTTCAAGGATATTTAGGTCCCTAATCCCTAGATACCACTCTTAAGGAAAAAGCAAGGAAGAGACAGTATAACATGATGAAGGAAGACCTCCAGGATGCAAATCTGTCAGCCAGAGGAGTACCGAGGCTGCATACAGAGTGGAAATAAATATTACAGGATTTTTTACATACTATGTCATATAAATATCAAAAGAATTCTTTCAAATTTAAAAGCCAATAAGTGCTACATTAAAAAAAAAAAAAAGTCCTGCTTAAATGAATGGGTATTAGGAGCTTAAATATTTTTTACCTATTTTTAGGAATTCGGTTTTTAAAACTGACACTAAAGGTTAGGAAGAGTACCTTTGAAAACTTTACATTTTTGTCACAGAAGTGTCACGAGTTAAGAGAGAGGTCGGGATGGAACCAGCAGTGCTCTGTAAGTCATGTGTCAGCTGGTGATAGTATATACAGAGAGAAGCAGAAAAATACAGCAAAGTGCACCATGTGAGGCAAAACTATAAGATCATATTACATCATCAAAAGCAGCAGAGAAAGCAAAGAGAATGAAAGTTAGAAAAAAAAAAAGCAAAGATATTTTAGTGAAAATGTGTTCTGCAGATTGGAGAAAGTATGAAGGATTAGCAATGTTAAAGTCAAAGGAAAGATTTTATATATGCCATCTAGTGAGTACAGAGCTGAGATTCATAGATTCACAAAATAAACATTTAAAAAAGGGAATAACAGGATAAAATGAGAGATATGAGGGTGTCTTCATAGGGTGGTGCTGTGAGGAAGGGAGAGCAGAGAGGACTTAAGCAAGTACTAAGATACTACTCAAGTGTTTTCTTTCTTGAAGGCAAGTTGTGCTTTAATGAGCTTAATTGTAAACTGAAGATGAGAAAAACAATGCACAGTTCATGCTTAGTAACAAAACACATCAGGTACTCGGCACTGTAAAAGGTGAAACGATTTGGAAGGCTCACAATTAGAAGATTTTAATCAGAAATATTGTCTAAATACATCCAGTTGAATATACACTGGATAATTTGTTCATTTTTCTTCAAATTTTTCCTCTCCTACTGACTTCATTTCTGCTCTCTGGAACAGAGATACTGCACTAGATTTCAAAGCAAGATGCAAGATAATTATTACTAAAATTATATAGAATGCATATAAAGATAAAACCTGTATTAAGTTCAAGCTTAGTGTTTGAACTGTGCTATCTTCTCAATGAATGTGTGACTTTCATGAAAAGAGATTTGTTTTAATATAGAATTTCATTATCACTTCATTTAATTAAACTATAATAGTTAATGTCACACTGCAAACAGTGCATTACACCCTTGCTTCTCGGATACATATTTATTTTTACTTAGGGAAAATTCTGATAACTATGAATGCAGGTGACTTCAATGGGATGACAGTGTGAAATATGTTATCCAATGCATTTAAGGCATTAGTATGTATTTTAAAGAATTCTAACATTTTGACAGAACTCCTTCAATACAAATCATTGTGAATCACCTCACCTGTTATTGCCAAACCAGAAAACACTTTTAAAAATAATCAAAATCCTTTGTTTCTTCTTGAGTGTGATTTCTGGCATTTATTAGAACATCAAAATTGTTCGAGTAATACGGTGGCTGTTCCAGTGTTTGAGTTACTGATTCAGCACCAAGAACATTAACGCGCTCTGCAACTGCCCTGGGAAAGCGCGATGGCATCGAGCCACTCCTTTCCTAGCACAGGATTCTCAAATACTGGGTACATAAAACCTATGTCCACTGTATTTTTGCAGTTTCGCCAACCCAGAAAGACATAACAGGCTGCCTTCAATGGAAATGGAAACTGTAGCTTTGATTTCAAAACTAAAGAGATAAAGCAACTAGGACTCATTCTTCAATTCTGTAGCTATTAGTACTTGACAAATAGGTTTTTTCTAAAATCAGTGCTAAAAAAGTATGAGCTGTTATGAATTTCTTTTCCTCTTATGTCTAATCAGCTTGTATGATTTCCCTGAGTGTATTACATTGACCCTCAGACAGATTCTATATTTATATTCAGGAATTAAAAGTAGCAATCAGCATAGTCTGATTTATCTGTCTTCTTTCCAAATTTGCTCACCTTCATGTAAGAAACTTATATGTCGATATATATGTTTGCATTAATCTGTATGAAATATGATGTGAAAACAGACTTTCAGGAAAGCTTCAGCTATACTTTGTCTTAAGACCAAGGAGGAAGTTGATTAACTGTTTCCAATATTATTAGCTGTTATATTTGCTGTTATCAAAACCTGTAGATCTGATGGGAGTATTATAAAAACCGTGTATTAACATTAAGTAATTATTTACTAATATGTGTTAAAACTGCACATTTTGTCAACAGTCACTGTTTAGTTGCTGGAAAAATAGTAGGTCCTGTTATAGTGCATCCTAATAGTCATTGTCGCTGAAATGGCACTGGATTTTTAGGTAAAATAATTTACTGAAATAACTGAAAAATCTCTTTCATTTTATCAGAAACTCCATGGAATGACATGCAAATTACACAAAATTAGTAGAGTATTAAGTTTATGTCTTTCATAAGTACACAGAGGACCTCAGGTTATACGTATAATACCAGATATTTCTAAAATGAGAAGAAAAAGTCCAAGCCTTATCTCAGAGAAGAAGGGAAGAAAAGAGTGAGAGGGAAGAGGGGCTAAGAGGCCAAGGGAGAGTGAAGCTGGCAGAAGGTGGGAAGGAGAGAGGGGCAGGTCGGGGGGAAGAAAAGGGGAATTCTTGGCCACTACTGCTTCTACTCTGTCTCTTCCTCTTTGGCAATGAATGAATTGATTAGTACATACTTAGCATTTTTTATAAATAGCTCAGCAAGCCAGACTTTTATGGTATTTTCGTATCCACAGCAGGAGAGAATTTACTCTATTTCCTATTAGTACATTTCATGGATCCCCACATGAGTAAATGGTAGAATGGTTTGGGTTGGAAGGGGCCCTAAAGATCACTTAGTTCCAACCTCCCTGCCGCACGTAGGGACACCTTCTGCTAGACCGGGTTGCTCCAAGCCTCAAAAATACTCCATTAAAATGTGGTTTGTAACTGTCTTAGACACTCTGAAATGCTTTATTTGTCAGCTTTGCCCACTGCATTGAGCTTCCAGACGTGTGTTTGGAGTGGCCGTAGTGATTGCATTACTTAGATAGAGCATCAAATAGGCCGACAGCCATATGCCAATCAATTGGGTTGCACAGGAAGTCACAAGACACCAGTATGCTTACATCTGGTTACCACGTCCGCTAGTATGACTCATTCTGTTTAGTGAAGGTCATAAGCCATTTGAGAAACAATTGTTTCCCTAAAAGTATTGCTAAAACTACACCAAGATAATCAGTCACTCCAGCCAAAAACGTCTTGCCATCAAGAATGAAAATACAAGTGAGACTTGCTGAAAAAATAAGAATGTGTTAGAAAGATTTGTAAGATGTTTGTGTCTAAAAGAGTTTCAGCTATTTGAGCTGAAAGTCCGAAAATGCTGCATGCCTTTCAACTGGCTCGTAATAACTGAGTTAAGAGATGATGGAAAAATGGGCTCTACAACTTCTCCATCAGACTTAGGTCATGCCTTGCCTCTGTCAGAAGCTGGCTATCCGACTTGAAAGACTCTCTGCATCTGTCACCTCCATATACCCTATCTGAGGGTGAAAGAGGATCTTGGTGATTTAAATATTTACCTTGGATCCCTTTTAATGTTTATAATGTTAGTAGAAACTTTATTACATGGATTGTGTCAGGACTGTAAATATTAGCTTGGATATTAATAGTAGTCTTACAAACACTGTAAACTGACTTTGTTTGCTTCTCTACTCAGTCTAAATTAAAAATTGTATTGTTGGAAACAATACAACAAGAAGCAGATCCCAGCTGATGAAGTGTTCGGTATACACACACAGTTTCTTTCTGCACTTCCTTAATGACAGGAAAAAAACCTGACATGCAATTGCACAAAGCCATCAGTCTGCTTATGCCACTTACACTGGATGTAAAACAATTATCAGCTTTGGAACAATAAAGCTGAACAACCTCAGTTCAGTGGAATGTCTTATTGGTTAGTGAAAGCAATATAATCATTATAGATTGTTCTTAAGGATTTGACAAATTGAAGGAAAAAGAGGAAATTGAGCAATGTAATTAGAAAGTAATAGGAGTAATAGAAGAAAATAACCTCAGTTATGCAGTCCAGTTTCAAGAGTAAAACATTGACTGTTGTCGAATATCCACTTCGAAAGAACAATATAACATGACAGTCCCTTGGAATTCCTTAAGAATAGGTCCACTACCAAGGGACTCTAATAAATTCTCTCTCAGTACTATTTGCCCTAGCAAATGGGCTTGATGTTTCCATTTTAAATCCATCTTAAGCATCTTGATTTTGTCCAATATGAAGTCAATACAGGAATTCTGTGGCTGTTACTTGTTCAGAAAAGAAAAAAGCTGAATCTGTCACTATCTGGTTAGAATTTTCGGTGGCTGAAATTCTAACCAGATAATGTGAACTATATTCACTACTGTATTTTTAAAAAATGTATTTACATATGTGTTTTGACCAGAGATTAAAATGTCTCAAGATTTAGCATCAAAAGCAGAATATTTATGCATATGCATTTATAAATTTATATTTAGGTACATATTTTGCTTTAAAAAATGGGGCCAAGACATGTAGTATATTATACAGCTGTATTTATCTGACAGTAATCAGCTCCAAACTGTGTAATAACGTCTTCCATGAAAGAAAAAAGGCTATTCTTAAAGTTCTTCAGAAAGACAGAAGAAAATCTTAGTAAGACAAGCCAAATATATGATCCAGATGGACGAGTATTTAATTTTGTAAGAAGAAAGCAGCAGAAAGCTGTAGCTGAAATGTTGCTATGACCTGACAGCCCAACAGATGACCAAGGCCTGTGGCTACAAAAAGGACTCCACTGAGAAATTTCACTATCAGTGATGTTGCTGTGCATTAGGGAAGATGTCAGCACAACATGTGAGAAAAAAAATCAAGACAAAATGCAGTAATTCTATGCTGGATAATTAATCTATAGGGTTAGGCTACTGAAGAGTAGATGCTTGAGCACAGGGAGACCTGAAAACGGACAATTCAAGTACAGCACAATCCATTGTAGGCAATATTCAGCTATAGTCCAAGCAGATTCCACAAGCGATTGCTCCTTGCGCAGAGGTAGAATCCAGATGTTGCAATCATGGCTTCCTGGCCCTATGCACGATACAGACCACAGACCTCACTTCACCTGCCTTACAATCCAGGTCAAAGTAGGATATAACAGGTCGTAGGCATAAAGAGAGAATATACCTAATCTGAGTCTTTATGGGTAAGTGATTTTTACTGGCCTTTTCCACAGCAGTATTTTCAGATTATAGTCTAAAAACATATTTTTAAAAATATAATGGTTTCTTAATAGAATTTTTTTAAGTGACTAATTACAGATCTCAGAAGTAACAGACAATTCCTTACCCAGTTTGTGCATTGTGCAGTATAGCAATGGAAAATAGGCAAGGTTTTACTAGCTTATTCTATCTAAAACTGCTTCTTCTTTCTACACCATTTTTTTTCTATCTCAAATTGTTATATTTTTGTTTTCAAGCTGAAACAGCAATACATTATTTCATAGTGCATTACATACCTATGGCTGGTTTAGGTTGATGAAACTGCAAGTCCTGTGCAGGTTTCCAACTTCGCCATGGGTGTCCTGGACCGTGCATTAAAACCTAAACCCTTCTAGCATCAGTACTTTAAACAAAACCACTCAAGACAGCAAAACAGATCCGTTGGTTTGGACACCTGCCTGCCATCGGCAGAATCCAAGTTCAGTCATCTGCTTTTCCAGTGACTCCCTAGGGTGACAAACACAAGTCATTCATGTCTCCAAGCTATGCAGGCTTTTGAGATTGTCCATATTTTCTCAGGCTGATCTCTGGCTGTGACATTGGCGTATGCCCACATCCACCAAGACACTGGGACCTGAAATCTTTAACCCCATGGGAGTTGTAAACATCTTTCTTCTGTGTTTGAAATCCCCAGCTGGCTGATCTTTCTGCATATTTCTTCAGAGGGTGTGTTGTGACTCTTGGATGTGTAATGATTTTGGTTGGTAGCTCTTAGGATCAGGATTATTTCCCTTGGGTACATAAGTCTGTGAAAGAGGTGGAGAGCTAGTTTTACCAAAAATAACTGGTTTCAGAAGATTTTGCAAATGTTTCTTTCATTCCTCACTCTTTTAAAGGTGCCATGCTGGCTTGAGAGGTAACCACTGCCTCCATGAGAAAGGATTCATGTAAGGATTCATGTAATCCATGTAAGGATTCATTAAAATCCATGGCATCTCTGGAGAGACTTATTCATCTGATGTATGTTCTTGTCTCTTAGCTTAAGTAGCCAACAAAATATGTGCATGTTATAGGCTTGGATGTGTTGTTGTCAGATAATGTGATACAAATTGTAGTTCTGTGTAGAACTAGAAACACACTGGACATTTGAAAGTGGCACATAGTACATGATGGAGCCTAGTGGGTGCCGCCATCACCACAGGTGCTTGTTGCTGTCGCTGGAGGCAGCGATGCCAAGTAAAAAGGTAGGAAGCCTTGGTCTAACTGAGTTTGTGGTCAGAAGGTGTTACATGTGTCCAGGAGGATCTGTTCCATGATCTTACCAGGCACTGAGGTATGACTGACTAGTGGGTAGTTCCCAGGGTCATCCTTTTCACCCTTTTAAAAAATGAGCTTGCTGTTTCCATTTTCCCAGTCACTGAGGACTTTGCCCAACTGCCATGACTTTTCAAATATTCTTGGGAGTGGCTTGGCAACATCAACCAATTCTCTCAGGACTCTGGGATGCAACTCATCAGGTCCCATGGAGTGATATATACTTAGGTTCATCAGGTGGTCTCAGACCTGGTCTTGTCCTAAAATAGGAGGGATTTCATTGTCCCTCCTGCTGCCTTAAGGTTCAGGGTCTTGAAGCACGTAGGAAGAGAGACTAGCATTGAAAGCAGGCAAAAATTTGTTGAGTTCCTTTAGCTTCCTCCATGTTGGTTGTCACAATTTCTGTCTTATTGTTTTCTTTAATCTTCATTTTCTGGCCAATGTACCTGTAGGAACGTTTATTATTCTTTGCATCCCTTGAAAAATTCAGCTCATGACTTACAAGCAGCATAAAGTTTGAAGCCCAATCCATGAAGACACTTTGTACTTAGCATCACACTGGCTTCAAAGTGAGCTGGACTTAGGAATAGACTTAGGTTTCTAATATTTGGTAGAGCTAGGTCTTTCTCTCATACATTATTCAGTCAACATAATAAAGAATAAACCACAGAAGTTTAGCTGTTAACTTTTTAAAATAAATTTTCTGTATTATCTGGAAAAGAACATTTGAAATACATGTTCAAAGCACATTCTTACTGCCTTTTTTTCCAGGTTTTTTATTCTGCATTTCAAAGTAGTTGAGAATTTAGTTTAATGTTACAATGTTTTTCCCATGAGGTAGACTAAGTAATTTTGGCAATTTAAATGTTGATTCTGAGGTACTGATGTAGGCAAATGTAACATTCATTATACTCTCTGCAGCAACTTGAAAATAGCTCCAGCCATTAAATCTTGTATAATCAAAAACTTGAATACAACCTAGGACATCATGGCTTGTCATCTTTTGTGCATGTTCTATGATTTAGGCCAGAATGTCCTTTTCCAGCACTATCACTGGAGATATTCAAGAATCATCTGGATGCAACCCTGAGCAATGTGCTCTAGGATGATCCTGCTGGAGCAGGGAGGTTGGACCAGGTGACACACTGTGGCCCCCTCCAACCTTATTCACCCCATGACTCTGTGATTATTGAGACTGAAGTCATGTAAACTTTGTATGGAAAAACACCAAACATAATTTGTAACCTGGATGAAGAGGTATTTGTGCAATCTGCTGGCATGATTAGGTAACCGTCACAAACAACTGTATTAATGCACCTAAAAATATTTTTAGTGGCAGTGACTATGAAACCTTGAAGCTCCCCACTGCCACCAACTGTCCCCTTACCCACCATCACAAAACTGTCTTGTCTCTTATGATTTGGGCTGAAAATTCTTACATGCATTTCTTATGGGGTCATATGAGAAATATCATGTAAGGGCTACTTTTTTCTCCATATGTTCTGAAAAACATTTTGAGTTTTTTCCCCCTCAATTTGACTTCCTAGTGTAAAGCAAAAAGTCACAAAACTGTTGAATAATGCTTTAACGTTCAATATTACGACCCAGGATAAACAAAGTTCAAAATTGAAAGCAGAGTTAGGGCTTTTGCAGAATTGAGGTTAAAAAAAGCAATTAAAATTAATGAAAAATATGTATTGGGTTAACAATATGTAGGTACTCAATACACGGCACAAGCAGTAAATAAGTACATTCATAATGTTGAGAATACAGAACAGTCTGGTACTGGTACAGGCTCTTTTGAGTGACACTAGAATTTCCTGGATGGTTGGTCTGGTTATGACTGCGCATGGACCCTTCTCTTTGGCCAGAACATGTGGTGATATGGACATTGCTATTACAGGGTGTGATGTACCCAGCTAACAGATAAGCTTTCTGGCTTTGATACACTCCACAGTGTCTAATACAGGCCAGAGTGTTTCCTCTAGTTTGCTATCTCTGCAACCCTGATAACAGCACAAAAGCCCTGTCATGCGGATAACTGGCAGTGAATTCCATAGGTATGAGGAGCTCTAAACCATCACACCCTGACCTTCATCTCCACTGTGAGAAATGCAGTATACTGTTGTAGCTACAGGCTCTTGAGCAGCCTGCAGGGGACTTAGTGTCACTGATTTTCTAACAACTGCCCTCAAAAGATACGCCTCAGTCTCACAACTGCTTGTTCTATGATCATAAGATTTCATGTCAGTACTTACAGACAAAGTTTGCATCAGGAAATCCAAAAGCAGCAAGGATATGGGAGAACTCTTTGGTCCTGTGGTTTTCATTCAGCAAATAAAACATACTTCAGATACTTCAGTTCCTTCAGTCTATGTTATGTCCATGTGGAAATCTAGGAAATTATCAATTCAAGTGTGGAGAGCACTCCCACTTCAAAATGGAAAATATCCCATTTTTGTCTGCCAAAAAAATTTCCCAGATTTTGCCATTATAAAAAGAAGGTTTTTGAATTTCTAATTATTAAAAAAAAAAAAAACAAACCAGCAAATGTAGAGGGCAAAATTGAAAAAAAAAAGCTTTTTATTGTAAAATTGAAATTGGGCTTGAACTACCTGTTCACAAAAATTATTACTTTTCTTCTCTGCTTTAAACTGGAAAGAAAAAATCTCCTTAAATACTTATGGAACTGGAAAAACTTGTTTGAAGTAGCTGAATGCATCATTCCCATGTAGATGATACACAAAATAATTTTAAGAAATGTCCCTATTTCTTAACCAAAGAAATAAGGAGTCATCAGATGGAAAGAGAAAATGATCAATCAGACGAAAACAGAAAACAATCACTCTGATATAAGCATGAGTGGGAGCAGGACAAAGGTTCCACCAGATATTACAGCAGTGGTAGGCCTATCTTCTGTCCCTGATGGGGAGTTGTGTCCATGCTTGACTGATCTGTAGTTCAAAGTAATCTACAAACACTGAGTATTTCAAATTTCATATTGAGGTAGGGAATTGTTATTCTTCCTGCTGGCTATACAGATTGCCTGTTAGACTGGGCAGAGAGGTCAAACAACTTGCATAGGGTCATGGAAGGAAAAAGGGTGTTTCACTGCAGTAGTACCTTTCAGTCCAGTTCTCAGAAAACTGAACTACTTTCTTATCAACCTAATATATTTCGGGAGTTTTCAGCATATCTCAAAAGAAAAAACGACCAAAAAACCAAATGAGCAAACACCTGTCATTTAATAGTCAGCCTCTAAATGAGAAAGATGTCACTTTTCTAAACATCTCTTCACATATTTTCTCTCTTCTTATATTTGTACTTTTAAATGTCTGTTTAAATACAGTGAGACTATAATATTTGCATTACTGTCAGGTGTGATGCACTAATGGGTTATGGCGGAATAAGAAAGGCAGTAAATGTTCCTGTGCTCCTTACACTTTATGTTGTTTTAAGATAGCCCATTTGCAGGAGACCAATCTACTGCTTCATCCACGTTTGAGTGGAAATGAGGCAGAGCTTACATTAGTAGAGGAAGGAACACAGTGAAAAGATGTCACCCTTTAATCTGGCTTTCTGTTTAGTTCTTAAATCTCCTTCCATAGGCTTGCCCTTTGAGCACCCTTATTTTTTTGCAAACCCATCTATGCATTCCAGCACGGCAAAAGCCACATCTGTGTTAAGTGTACAGGCAGTGAAGTGCAAGTATGGAACAACATTTCTATCCAAATGATCCGTACAAGAACTGTCAGACCTTTAGACACACTTTATACTGCTGTCAGTGAAAACAGAAAAGCAGAAATACATCTCAGAGTGTTCATTTATACACAAGGAATGGAGCTGCCATCACACAGTAAATCTGAGTTCATAGTACCCATGCTTTTGTTTCCCTCCTCCTCCTTATCATAGAGAGGAAGACCGAACACTTTTAAACTGAAGAGAGTGGAGGAAAAAACCAAAATGATGAGAAAGACGTAATGAAATACTACAAAGGAGAAAAGCTATGAGTCAAGAGGAGCTACACATACAAAATCTGTTTCACTGGTTCACAGGGTATCTGCAATCAGTAATATGTGTCTGCTCATCCCACATGGAGGTACTCAGAGGGGAGCTTCCTGCTCCCTGAGACCCTGCATGAGTGGGATGTAATGCCCCAGGTAAGAAAGCCCACCAGAAGATCGGTGGATCTGAAGCAATTATTCCTTTCTTCTTTAGTCCTACGGAATCTTTCTCTGAAATGCAGATTAAACCTCAGGCCTTTTGTTTGTGTCCATACCTTCTTTTGTCTCCATAAGCTCCATAAAAGTGCAGTACAGTTTTATTGACTGACAGTCTGATTTTATGAAATGTGCTAAGAAAGAAGATGTATTTTGAACCACAAATTTAGTCTGTAGTTGTATCTAGATAAAACCACACATTATCTCCAACCTAAAGCACTTCAATATTTCTAATGTTTTGATTTTTATAGCATCCTCATTTTTAAACATGGAAGTCTTTCAAAGTGCCTAAACAGGATGCCTTCCTGTAACTTGATGTCAACAGATCACCCACAGTAGGATTTGATCAGAGAAAGGTTTACAATGTACCAAATGCATAAAGCTAAGGAGATGCTGAAACTGAAGACCAGTAAATGAAGTTCAGATACATTTTCTAGTAGAAAGAATTCTCTGTACTTCCTCAGGGGTTAGGAAAAAGTTACTTAAAACCAACTTTGGAATTCTTTTAACATCAATCACTACATAATAAGCTCATTCTTTCATGTTTTTTGTTGGTTTTGTTTTGTTCTATTTTTTAGAGTGCCTTAAATTTTGAGCTATTTCGGTCTCAAGAATGTCAGACTCTCCAGGATAAATTACCTACTGTCACTTGCTTAGAATGCAATAGGACCTTTTAAAAAGTTTGCTAAAATATCTAAGAGTTTCTGATGAGCTCAACATCTTGTTGCTTCATACATGGATGTTAATACTTTTATACTAAATAAGAAGGGAGGAAAACTGTTGTCCAGTGTAATCCCACTGGAGTTACAGAGTGGATTTTCCATATAATGTACATACAGGTTAAGCTCTGCTACAAGCATTTCTTCTGACAGAGAGGAGGCAAGGCTGTTATGAAAATTTGCTGGTGGTATAAGTACCATTTCTGACAGGATTATTTGTAGCATATTCTGTGGCCTACAAGCTGACTTCTTCTTAGAGAATTAGAAGGAACATGTTCAGATCTACTCAAAAAGAGAAATGGCTTTAAGATTGAAGAAGATGTGTTGAATTAGATGTTAGGAGGGCATTCATAACAATGAAGGTGTTGAGGCACTGGAATGGATTACCCAGAGAAGTTGTGGATGCCCTATCCCTGGTAGTGTTCAGGGCCAGGCTGAATGGGGCATTGAGCAACTTGTTTTAATGGAAGGAGTCCCTGCCCATGGCAGGGGGCTTGGAACTAAAGGATCTTTTAAGTCCCTTTACACACAAACTATTCTATAATTCAGTGATATACTATGAGGATGTACCATATTGATCCTACATAGCAAAATGTAGGCAGATAAAACTTAGCTGAAAGAGTCTTCCTCATCATCTGGGCTCTTTTGCTACTATAATTTTTGACTACAGGCCTTAGGCTCTTAGAGAATTAGACCCCAGCAGGGGTTTAGGACATAAATTTTGGGCTGAAGCACAGAAACTAACATTTTTACATTTATACCTTTAGTGGATTGACATATTTTGGACTTAAATCTTCAGCGTGAAATTGAATATGCATTAAACATAAAATGCATGATTGCCCTTCTGTCCCTTTTAAAATGTATTTAATGTGCTTCAGCTGCCTGGCCATACGAATTTGCATTTTTCCTCTGGAAGGGCTTCAACGAAGAGTCCAGAGAATACTTGAATCCTAAATTCCCTCTTGCCTAGCCATTTGACAAATTCATTGGATGTGAAATATGGATTTGGATGTCTTCTGTGCTAAGAAAGAACTGATTACAAGTTTCTCACTTCCTGCATGGGTGAGCTGTTCAAAAAACTACTAATTAAGGAGTAGTACAATACATACAGTCCAAGCTACAGAGATACTGCTTCACATGAAATGGGATGTGACAGCAACATTTTGTAAGGAACCCAGGGTAGCAAACATTGAGAATAGCCCAAGCTCACCTCCTGGACTGGGTCAGCCACAGCAAGTAGGCAAACAGATTATTAAACTAAATCTTCTAAGAAAGATTGTGTTAGAGACAAGGCTGAGCATCTCAGAGCATGACAATGGGACAGCTGTTTTGTGTATGTGTCTGAGCAGAAGTCCTGCCAGGCACCTACCTGAGACAGGCATCTTGAGGATCTCTCTTGTGATCATGGAGTGTATTTTAGTGGCTAAACCCTTTGGTTCATTGACCATCTTCTATTTTGTCAACATTTTGTAGACTCTGAACTACATCTCTTTCTAACATTTTCCTCGCCCACTCCAAAAAGAACCATTTCCTGAAGTAGTTTACAATAGTCAAGAAACTCAGGAAGACATTTCCAATTATGGCTGAGATAATCAACCGAAGCTGTTACACAAAACCTCAGTTCTCTGTGGCAATACTGGGATTAAGGTTTAGTTGCTTTTATGGTAGAAGTTTGAAATGTCTTTCTTAAAGCTTTTATTGCCTTATAAAGCAGAATACTTGCTGTACTACAGAACTTCAATTTTAAAATGTTTTAAAATGAAATACATTGAAATGTCTAGCCTACTACTCAGCAAAAAGAAAGAACATTATTGACCACTTAGAAATTTAATACTTACCACATGAAACAACAATATCCTTGTGGCACAAAAATATGATTTTAAGGAACAGTTATGAGCTGAACGAGCTTTTTTCCCTCCACTGTATGAGAAGTAAGTGGTGTCTGAACCTCTGCACATAGAACAGAAAAACAAGCTTATTAGATATAATCCTTGCTTTGCTCAGTAGCAAAACATATTTATTCTGGAAATAAATGGGATCACAGCAAGGAATGGCAAGGACTGATTTTCAGAATCATAAATATAATGAATTTGTGTTCTATTGGCCCCAATGAAAGATGACAATACTATCTGTTTATGACTTTAAAGGTTTCTTTAATAAGGAAAGGTGTGATAGGGAGATCCTGTATCGAATTTTCTATTTCAGTTCGTTACTGAAGAGTGTTTTATGGCAACTACCATTAAACCAAAGAAGACATGACATAAAAATGTCAGGTTTTAGTACAGAAGTCTGAAGAGATGTTGTCTTTTACTTTACTGGGATTTTTATGTGGCTGCTTTCCTCTCAGTTCTCACAGTGTGAAGCAGCAGTGTTGGGATGGGGCATGATGAGCGAAGTATCTGACTGATGGTTCCTTCATTCATACTGGCTTTGTAGCTTTAAATATCCTACCACTATACTCAGTCTGGACTATGAGCCATGAACCAACATAATACTTTTGTCTGTCTTTTGCAGTACATCCAGCACCCAGCTTAACTTCATTCAGTGTTTTGAAATAATTCTTATATGTGCTTATGGTTTTCTTCTTTGCCATCTATTTTTTATTTACTCTAATATAAACTTATCATCTATAATGAGGAGAAAATGCAAAATGTTAATAAAATCTTTAGAAGAATTAGCAACATCTTCATTCAAATCCCTTTTCTGCATATGTCTTTGGATCAGTCTGCATAGACACTGTCTAGATACTAACTGGATACCTCTTTAAAATATTAATGGAAAATATACATAGAAAGTAAACTCACAAATAAACCAGAGTAAATTTTTATATATATTGAAAAGCTAAAGAAGCTCAGAAATGCAACTTTCTCCTTTTACTCCTACAGGAGTGCCTTCGAAGTGCTCTGAGATACCTCCACACACATTCGCTATTCGCTTTGTATTCACTTTCATGTCAAATTTGCTGCCAACTAAATTCCTTTTCAAGTAGCTTGTAAACACATCTGTCCAGCAGAAAAGGGAAACCACCAGTGGTTCATTTCACATATTCCTAACAAATGTTCAGGAAAATGTGACTTGCATTCACTATTGATCTTGCTGGGACTTGGATGAAATTCCTTTTGGCGGTGAGTATCCTTTTTACACACTTGCCCTCTACTTGTTAATAAAAAGAAAACAAAAAAGAATTTCGAAGTTGACATCATTGTTATTTATTAAGTTCAGAGATTTTTAAAAATAAAACAGCAGATATTTCTAATGTTGTTATTTAACAATGTTTAATGATTATTAAAACTATTATACAGCCCAAATTACAAATTATGTAGATGTTGGGTAGAATGACATTTCCCTGTATCATACTCATGGTGAAAGCATGCTCATTCTTGTATCAGTAGGATATGTATGCTAAGAAATGTGATACATTTGCCAAAGACAGAAACTACTACATAGAAAATATTGAATTTCTTTGGCTGCTTGACGTTTTTTTCCCAATTACTCTGCTTTTCTTCTCTATTATAACAAAAAATGGTGGTGAGAAATAGAAATAGCAATAAGGTTTTCACAAGGTCGTGGGACAATACCCAAAGAAAAGCATTAGCTTTGGTAAGTTTTTAATATTATTTTCAAGGACACAAACTCATCAATATACTTACATTCTCTACATAAGACTAGAAATAAATAAGACTTCCCAAATACCAATCTGTATAAGTTTAATTACTTCCAAGGCTCCTTTTGTTTAAAGCAGTGCATTAACTTCTAAATTAGATTTAGTCTGTTGGAAATGAGCTGAGAGAGTAAACTTAGACATACTATACGGGACAAGCAAGAGAAAGACAAAACCATACAGACCCATAACATACAATCTTTTTCTTTTTTCTTTTCTTTTCTTTTCTTTTCTTTTCTTTTCTTTTCTTTTCTTTTCTTTTCTTTTCTTTTCTTTTCCTTTTTCTTTTCTTTTCTTTTCTTTTCTTTTCTTTTCTTTTCTTTTCTTTTCTTTTCTTTTCTTTTCTTTTCTTTTCTTTTCTTTTCTTTTCTTTTCTTTTCTTTTCTTTTCCTTTTTCTTTTTCTTTTTTCTTTTATTTTCTGTTCTTATATTTTAAGTAAACTAAAAATGAAGGATGTACAATCCATTTGGCTTTGCAGAAATCCCTTAAGTAAGTCCACTAAAATATGCATTCACTGTATTTAAATGAATTTTGCCTATCAATTTTCAGGGCTCAATGCACTGAACAGTCAAACCACACCTCTGCATTGAAGGTAAACTTTAAATAAATAAAAATATGCATTTAGTTTAATTCTTCGAAAGGCCTGGAGAGGTGGGTTGAGAGAGGCTGTACAATGTTTAGAAAGGCTGTCAGAGATGGGTTGCTTTTGCCACTCCTTTTTGGAGTAGCATCAATCACAGGTGATTGCTAATGAACTAGAGCATGAGAATGCTCCTTTCTCACAGATGTTTTAAGCATCTCTGCTCTTTTCACATCTCCCTTTAGCATTCCTTCTTTTGCAGACTCAAGCACCCCTATTACAAGCCATCCTTTCTAGTATCAGTACTATGAACAATTTTATCTCAGAACTTTTGGCAAAACCCACACTTCCTAAAGACTCTTTTAAAACTTCAACCAGGGCAATTTTATTTCTGTCTGTGGAACAGTAATTTTACAATTTCCTTGTGAATGCACAATATTTCAACAAGGAGATTATGTTTTCACAATGTTTTCCTTGTGATCACAGTTTGATCCCTGGAATTGCCACCTGCTCAAAACTGTCAGCCACAGTTTACGTGAAATATCCTGTTTCAGCAAGCAGCGCATAATCAAGAACCAATCCTCCATCTCCCTTTAAACAAAACCCCTACAACTTTAATTTGCGGCATTCAGGCTTTACTAAAAAGCCAGAACTAGTTAAATATAAGTAAAGTTGTATAATGCTGCTTGGCAGTTTGAATAGATCACTGCAGATGTACCATTCATGTAGTGATTTATGTTATATTATTTATTCCACTCCAACCTTAGATAACCACCAAGAAAAAAAGAAAATATTGCAAGCAACATATTAGTACAACAATGTACTTGTACCTCTCTTTTTCTCAGTAGTGAAGTAGCACTTTCTGACTTAAATAAGTATTGTGTGAGTTATATTTCCTTCTTTCAAAACAACAGGAGTTTTCTCTGCTGTCTTCCTAGTTTTGCATCATCTAGTTTGATATGTGGCACCTCTTTCCTTCCCATCCAACGTGAATGCAGCTGCAGAGGAGTTCAGCTGATCCTGGTGAATGGGAAAGAGCCGAGAGGGTGGATGCAGTCTCCAGTGCCAGCAGGGAGTGCGGGATGGGAGCCAAGAAGGCTGGTGGGATGCTGTGGGAAGGACACCATGCCCTGCACAGAGGTGACTGGATGTGGGATGCTTTCAACTCCAATCCAGGAATATCTTGTGACTAAAAGGGAAAAAGAGAACTGTGATTAGCAGAGATAGATAATTCTAACATTTCCTGCAGAAAGGAATTGTTTTAAAACAATATTTTACAGGGTTTTTTAAAATAAAATTAGTTTAGAAGACCCAGCTCCTGGATTTTAAGGGTCCTGATCAGCTCGGGTTACCAAGGTCATCACACATAGTGCAGGGGCATAGGGCAGCTTGTGGGGCAGAATGACACATGCCAGCTCTGCAGTTCCCACCACCAATACCATTTTCATGGCAAGGCTGTCCACAGTCAGCAGTTAAGCAGCATATTTTCTTGAGGTGTTTCCCTGATGATGAACTAATATTTTTCCTGAAAAATCTTGTTTCACTGGATTTTGGTGGGGGTTTTTTTGGTTTTGGTTTTTTTTGTTTTTTTTTTCTAATTTTATTTTTATTTTCAAACTGACAGTATATGCTCAGTGAATCTGTGGGGTTTGGGTGTTCAGCTTCTTAACTATCATGGGTGAATGACCTTAACTGTCATAGGTAAATGAACGAAATATAGTGACGCTAAAGCCTTCTGTCCCTTAGTCAGATCTTCTCCATGTTTCTCTTCAGGATGCCTTTATGCACATTCATTTTTCTTAAATGAAAAAGCATCTAAGCTTTGCACTACTGCATTGAACTGCACTGACAGGTTACTGAGGGACTCGGAACTATCCAAGCAAACAGCTCTGGCTTTAAATGGCCAGCGTAGGAACATAGCTCAGACCCCAAGAAGTTCTGAGTACTTCCTACAGAAACAGCTCAAAATGTCTCTGTTTAGATCCCATTAAAGTGAGCTGTTAAATTGTGTGCAGCCTTTGCCAAACACAGAGGTTTTGTGAAGAATTGGTAACTGAAATCAAAGGTTATTTGCCTGTAATCAGAGTTATATATGCCCCATATTTGATGCATTCTTAGTGGAATATGAAATGATGGAAATATAGACTGGTTACTTTATTTTAGTATAAAGTATTTTGTACTGTAGAAAAAAGCACTAATGTGTGTGTTATATTAAAAGACAAGGAGATTTGAACACATCCCATTAGATTTTAGGCTTTTAATTAAGATATACTTATTGAAAGTTTAGTCAGCCTGAACAGCCCCAGTGGAGGAAAGGGAGAAATCCAGCTCATGTCAGATTTTTATGATGAAAAGTTTTGGATGAATATTCAGATAACTAAGACAGTGTTATTCAAAAATACCAGTAACTGAAATGATGGCTACCTCAAACTGCTAAGGAGAATGCTGTTTTGTACCAGCACACTGATGGAACCTTCCCTTCTACATAAAACCTTTACGCAATTCACTTTCCTGGGTTCTCACTGAAGGGGCATTTTTTTTTTCTGTTGTGATACAGAAACACTTTGTGCCCTGTGTTCACCACACAGATGGGGCAGCAGTACCCTCCTGCTTAGGAGGCACTCTGGGTGCTCCTCACCCCTTATGACTGTGAAACTTCTCTTTTCCTGGTGTAGGCAGCCGGACCTGCTGGGATGCCTGGCAGAAGAGCCAGGTGTCCTGGTTTAATCCCTGCTGGCAACTAAGCCTCACACAGCTGCTCACTCACTCTCCCACAGCAGGATGGGGGAGAGAATCCAAAGAGCAAAAGTGAGAAAGCATATGGGTTGAGATAAAGAGAGTTTAATAGGGAAAACAAAAGCTGCACATACTAGCAAAGCAAAACAAGAAATTCATTCATCACTTCCTATAGGCAAGCAGATGCTCAGCCATCTCCAGGAGAGTGGGGCCCCATCATGCATAGCTGTGACAAGGGAAGACAAATGCCATCCAGACTCCCAACATCCATCCTTCCTTCCTCCCTCCCTGCCTCCCTTCCTTCCTTCCTTCCTTCCTTCCTTCCTTCCTTCCTTCCTTCCTTCCTTCCTTCCTTCCTTCCTTCCTTCCTTCCTTCCTTCCTTCCTTCCTTCCTCCCCCAGCTTTATACACCAAGCATGACACCACATGGTGTGGGATACCCCTTTGGTCACTTGGGGGCTGTCCCAGCTGTGTCCCCTCCCAAGTCCTTGTGCACCCCAAGCTGCTCACTGCTGGGATGGGGTGAGAAGCCAAAAAGGCCTTGACTCCGTGAGCACTGCTCAGCAACAGCTAAAACATCTCTGTGTTATCAACAGTTCTGTTTTCAGCACAAATCCAAAACACAGCCCCATAGTAGCTACCGTGAAGGATATTAACTCTACCCCAGCCTAAACCATCTCACCAGGACTGGCAGCCTCTCTCTCTCTCTGTTTATTCCTACTTTGGGTGTTTGAAATTCACAAGCAGCAATAGTCAGGTAGGAAAAAAAGCAGAGGCAGAGAAAATTCTTGAAGTACCACAAACAACAACAAAGTTGGTTCTCAAAACAGAACAACAATTTATCCTTCAGAATGAAAATATTTACTACCAAAATAAATTTATTTCAAAAAAAAACCCCAATCCTCCACAGATATATGAGCACAAAATCTTTGCTTACATTTTTTAGCAGAAAGGAAAGGGATGTTTGATCTTTTCCAAAACACTACCAGCCCCATAACTCATTGCCCCTACGTCACATCACAGCTACTCCCACATGCCCAGCTGATATATAACAGCCCACGACTACATTATTCCAACATTCCTAGCACAGTATTCCACTCGACTTGGCATAACATTGTCCTTGAGAAAGACAGTAGCAAGCTAACATATTTTTCAAAGCCAAGTTTACGCTTTGCATATTTATTTCTAAAATTCAAACTTCCAAACTTTCTAAAATTCTAAACTTTATCATCTATTCTCTTTCTGACTTTTGTCAGTATTACATCATAGATGTAATATTACTTACTACAAGTAAGTACTGTTCCCACTATTTGTTTTCTGAGCTTTGCTAACTTTGGTGGTGTTTGATCACCTAGCTCTGGGGCAAGAAATTTCCTATAGTTTATAGGGGTTATCTTATCTAGGCTTATACAAGTTTATAACAACATTATCCGTACCACCTCTGTTCTCTCCTGAAGGGTACATTGTGTTCACCACCTCCACTGAGCAATTTTATATTGGACTGGATAATCACCTTTTATAAAAATATATTGATTTGTATTTACTACCTTTTAGCTACTAGTTATTTCCTAATTGCTCTACATATGAGGAAGAGTTAGCTGTTTCAGACTGCTCAACTTATACAGACTGGTAAGGAAATTCCTCTTAAATTATGCAATAGCAAATGGTGGAGTCTACATATGAGGATCAATTATTGCAATCACTTTCACGGGTTTTATCCTGCTGGAGCCACCAACATTTTAGATTTAAGTTCCTCTCTCTCTCCTCTTTATTCCTGTAATTTATATGTCTGTGTGTGTGTGTATACGATACCCTGTGTGTAAGGAGTATACAGGATACTCAAATCCAGACAAGGCAAGTGAAATTCAGTCAACAGCTCCAAGTTTCAGAAAGACTGTAGAAATCTGATCTTTTGAAGCTTGCTTACAATGTCACGATGCTGTGGTAATCAAGTCCCTTTGTGGAAGTATTTCTTCTGAAACGACACAGTTTGTCTGTTTAGTATTCCCAAGACATTTTCACAGCCCTCCTTGGAGAGCCATATATTTTCTAGATTAGTAGGAATGAATATAAAATATGGAGTTTTCTCATTTTATCTATCTTGGCAGTGTGCCATTTGGATTGACTTCAAATGTTAAGGAATTAATAAGTCTGTTTATTTTTTAATGTAGGAAGGTTGTGCTTTTCTCTAATGCACAAAAAAAGAAAGCAGGCTTCCCTTCTTCAGGTCATTTATAACCTTGTTAATTTAAGAAGTCAACAAAGGTTCAGTTAATTTAACAAACTTGCTCAAGTACATGCATGGAAGGATCTTTCATATTTTAAAATGCAATTAAGCTGCTGCCTTTTACTGAATACAGAGGTAATAAGCAGAACCAAGTTTTGTACATTGCCTAAAAATATTTGAAACACTAATTTTTACAAGTCTTATGCTTCAAAGTTGGTATGAGATTCCAGTCTGTGACAGTATTTAATACTAGTAATTTTTAATGCATAAACACCTACAAGTTTGGCTGTCACTGGAAGCAAGAAATAGAGGAAAAGAAGGAGTGTGGAGAAAATGCCATTTAAAAATCAGGCTCCAAGTTCAAAAAAACCACACCTCTGAAGAAAGATTACATTCAGAAGAAAACTATAAAGCTGTGTGCATTTTTAAAAATTTCTCTCAAAATTAGGCCAGCTCTGTAAGAGCTTTTAGGACAGACAAGCACTTTATGCTTCATGAAAGTTATCTACCCCACTCCTTCACAGAGAACCCCCCAACACACAGCTACCTGAATTGCTCTGTTAATCTGACATAATTGCAAGCATAGATTATCACAGATACAGCCACTGTCCTCCATCTCCAAAACTAGCTGTTTATTCATTGTTGTAATTTGGCAGAATTTTTATTTAGGCAGAAATTTGCTGTTACTTTCTCAGTATTTTTTTCCAAACAGAAGAAAGAAAATCAGAATTATATTTTTAATCATCCAGACGATGGCAGTATTTTCACAATTTAGTTACACAGTAGGAGAATATTGTTGGGAAAAAAAAGGGATTTCCTGGTCAAAGCTCAGGGGCTTTGTCTTTCTTTTTCTCTAATCTTCAATTTCTCCTTCATTATCCATTCCTGCCCTAGTACTTCTTTACTTAACAAAAGGAGCTTTACTTAAGATCTTCCTGCTATTCCCCAAGTAACTCTGAAGTGCTTTCTGGAGTATCTTTCAGCCAGTGTCACCTCACTTTTCAAAACAAATATTTCAGAGCAAATAATGGCTGGCTGGGCACAGATGTGGGGGAAATGGAAAGGTGAAAGGGGACCGCCCTGCCAGCCCCCAGACATCGCCCTGCCCCTGGGAAAGCTCAGCAAGGGCAGAGGGAGAAAGGATGTGTGAGGTATGAGGGAGTCCTATCCTGCAGCACTGAAGACACTGAGGTGCTTGAAATAGCCTCTTTTGTCTGCAGAGAGCTTTAGTTTCCTTGCCAAGGGACCCTGGATCAGCCAAGGGAGAAACAACCCCTGTTGGTCCCTGCCCACCTTGTTTGGGAGCTGCATTTAAGGAGGGGGCTCATACCCTTGCTCTTGCCCCAGGTGTCCTGACACCCTCTTAGTGTCCTGCCAGCCTGGCCATCCTGTAGTCCCCAGGTCACCCCCTGTTGTGGGCAGCCCACTCCAGCCACCTCTGACCTCTGCTCTCATGATTTAGAAGCTCAGGCCGGGCTGACAATAGAGTCCAAGTGAGCTCTGTTAGCAGGCACTCGACCACCACATCTCCCCATGGGCCCAGCACAGGGTGCCTCCCTGGAGCCCACTCAGCTGCAGAGAAGCAGGTGAGGGCAGGTCTCATCCTTTATCAACCCTTTCAGGAGACAGAGCACCTCTCAGAGGATGGACAGGGACCTGCCTTCCTCTCACCATCACTGCCAGATGGGTGTCCTGCTTGCAAAGCACAGTGAGCCTTGAACTCTCTACTCCCTTCTGGATAAGGACAGGCAGTGGCATCCTTGTCCTCCACTCCTTACCAACCCTCTCCTTCTGCTAGGTGCCAAAGGAACACACCAGAGAGTTTGAAACAACTGTTAGCCACATGTTGAGAATGGAAATGGATGTACATTTCCTTTCACAAATTTTGCAGGAGTTGGGGAAGAGAGGGGAAAGTAGGAGATGAAAGCCTGACTCATCATTAGTAGCCAGGCTACATGATCACTTGGTATCAGGGGAAACTGAATTAATGGAGCCACAAAAACTGTTGCCTCTTCAGCTGCTGTGATGGCACGAGGTATATTCCTCTCTTTGAGATCAGTACCCTTTACATGGGCTGGGAATCCCTGGGTATTCTCATGTGTGTGAGGCAATGGGGCCTGTGCATGAAGGTCAAAACCAAATCCAGCTGTACACGATGATTATTGTCTTCTGCCATGCTACTCCATTATTAACTTATACATGTTAATTGAAATAATAAAATAATAATCCACAGCGTGAGATGAAATGTATATTTACATCTCTCCTGATTTCAGCTAGGGTAGAGTTAACATTTCTCCTCAGTAGCTGTTACAGTGCTGTGTTTTAGATTTAGAATCAGGATGGTGTTGATAGCACACCGATATTTTGGTTTTTTACTAAGTTGTGTTTAACCTAAGGAAAGGACTTTTTTTTTTCGCCTATTTCACACTCTACCAGTGAGGAGGTGCACAAAAGAAACTGGGAGGGAGAATAGCTGGGAGACAGGTGATCTGCACTGACCAAAGAAAGNGGGGGAGGATCCAGGAGGATCCTGATCCAATTATCCAGGAGGGCTGCTGATCCAATTTCAAGAAGGGAAGCCTGGCATTAGTCAGTGGGTGGTGAGCAACTGAATTGTGTATCACTTATCTTATCCCATTTTATTATCATTATTGTTAATATTATTTGCCATTATTATTACATTTTACTTTATTTTCAATTATTAAACTGTTCTTATCTCAGTGTACAAGATTTACTTCGATTTTCCTCCCCATTCCACTAGGATTAGGGGAAGAGAAGTGGGGTTGAGTGGGCAGCTGCGTGGTGTTTCATCTCCAACTGGGCTTAAAACCACAACAGCATCACAGAGTTTTACTATTGCAGGATGACAGCTTGTTACAGGAAAGGAGCCTTATTTGCAGCATAGCATTCCCCTATTACAAGTTTCCTTTCCCTGAAGCATGTGGCCAGAGGCAGCATATTTGACTAATAAACAGTGACACAGCATTTTCCCCATCTGTACGCTTGAGCTATGGCTCTCCTACAGACTAGAGCCACTCAAGTCACTTTTCCCATCCACTTGCTGCTGATCAGTCGTGTCTCTATCTTATTTAACGTGTCCATGAAACCACCCCTGATAGCAGCTCATTCTCCACCACGCAGTTACAACAGAGTTAAACATGCTTTTTTCTGGTACCATGACAGAAATTAATTCAATACACTAATTCCCTGACTGGACTACAATTTTCATACATGTTTCTCAATCTAATAATTATCCATGGATTCTGGATGCAAACTTTACACTCCTACTAAAACCTCTCAACCTCAGTGGGTTGCAAATATTTTAGATTAATTTAAACCAACATTTAATCTTAATGAACATTACAAAAGTTACAGCTAATCCTGTTTAAATGAGGACACTAATTTTTATTTAAACAATTGTCTTAAACAAAAGCCTACCTTAAATTAACTTCCTCCTATTTTTGGTTGGTTTTAGGTTTTTTAAATGAGTAAAAAGATGTCATAAAGAATGTATTTTGCTGTTGTTCATTACTGTGAGTCTTTCATTATGGTGATATAGCCACATCTTGTACTCTTCCATAATATGTGCTGCTGCCTTCTTTTTAGTGGGGTGGAAATGAAGCTTTCTGGCAGCCAGTAGTGTCGCAAAAGATGGGACGGGAGCTCTGCCACAGCTCGGCATGGGATTGTGTCCAGGTAATTCTTGAATATTTCCAGTGGGGGAGACTCCACAGCCTCTCTGGGCTACCTGTTCCAGTGCATGGTCACCCACACAATAAAGAAATTCCTCATTCTATTTGGGATGAAAGAAATTTCTTTCTTTCCATTTTCCAAATAAAAACCCTCCAATGTTAAGATAACATCTACATTCACAACCATCTCCAGCACCTTCCATTTAAAAACAGTGCTCAAAGATGCTGTACACAGACTGAGATGTAAATGGCCTTTTCTGCCATGACTGTGACTCACCTCAGAATTCACTTCATTTCGTATTCTAGACAGGACCATTGACATCCAGGCAAGTTAAACTGAGCAGAGGGCATGACGATTAAGAGATCTGCAGTTCATCCCTACCAGGACACAATCAGAGGACTTCTTAAAAGATTCTTGCTTAGATGAATTAGAGGATACACTCCAAGAAAAGAAGCAAGGACTAAGCAGCTGAGATGTCAAAGACTCAAGTTTAATGAGTGTTTACAGCTGACCTTACACAATAAGTACACAGAATTTTAATCACTTACGCATCCAAAGAGTCGTTTGTAGGTTTTTCCATATGCTGTATTTACAATGCTCATAACTATGTTGCTGAGTAATGTTAGGGTTCTGTGCCAGAATCAACAGCAGGCTTCTTTTTCATCTGCTGCCAACTAAATGCTTAGAACAGTTTATCATCCATAAATAATTATGTGATGTATGTAAGAATTGTTAACTATCAGTCAATATTTTCTTCATTTATGCATTGTGGACATGTTCTTTATCTCCTCAGTGATCTTTACTTAATACTGCTTGGTTTTTTCTTTCATCTATTTCCAAAATAAAGATTACTACAAACAAGGTTATTGTAATCTTACAAGATCTATGGCCATGAAAATTAGTGTTGCAACATCATCTTCTTTTCTTGTTCCTGAATTTATAGTTCTAAGTTATTTCAAATAATAAAAACATCATTTTGATTATATGTACTTGTCTAGAAGAATAGAAACTTCTGAGATTTTCCAGCGTTCAAGTATTCAACAAAACAGATGTACTTATTACAAACAACTTTAATAGGAATCATCAGCAAAGAAACGAGTGGGAATGGAAACAGGAGAACATGCAGTGGTCTTTCAAGTTTTTAAATCTGTTGGGGAGATCTTACTGAGTATATACTAAAAAGTCTGAGACTGCAAGCACAAGCATATGACTTAGTTTTATCCTGCTGTCCGGTGCATGTTGCAGAGGGGAAAGGTGGAGGTCTGTTGGAGCCCAGTGACTGGAACAGCTTCACAGAACAAGAAACACTGACAGCGCTGACCCCTTTTGTGCCCTCTGCAGCTGCAACATGCAGGGGTGCCAACATGAACACTTTGTGCCACTGATGTGCAACCACTGAGTGCTTTCAGAAGCCTGAAACGTGGCCATGAGACCTCGTAGTGACAGCTAACCCAGCCATACTGGCACAAATGTTTATTAGAAATTTAGAATTCATTCAATAATCTCTCATTTGTTATACAACTGACTAGCTGAGCTGAGAAAACAGCCCCGACAAATGCTCTCTATGAAATCAAAAGTAACGGAATACTTCTCTAAGGCTGACTGAAGAAAATGAGGAAGAACAATTAAGTTGTTCTGACAGTAATAAATAATTACATCTTTTACTGACATTTGCTAATCAGATGGTGTTATTTCTTTCTCCCTTTCCTTCTAGAAATGCATTATTTTAAAAACAGCAGGAAAAAGGAAGAATAGATCAAAATCATATCTGTAATTTAAACTAATTTCTAAATCAAAACAGATGGCAATAGAGATTGTGGAAGAGTTGACTCATCAGCTGAGCTGTTTTTAAAAGAGGAAAGACAGAGCAGGGATCATCAGATTATCTCTCAAGAAACTCTGCATCTGTCTGGAAGAATGTTTGCAATATGAAAAACCTGCCCTCCTCCTGCCAAAAAGACATTTGTTCTCCTGATAGAGATCATCCATTGCAAATTGTAACTTTCCTTTTTATATTAGGTACTAAAACCAAACAAAGACATTCAAAAATTAAGAAAGCGGCGAAGCAAAACCACTTGTTTTAATAACTTAGCCAGAAGAATGTGCCTTGGCTTTCGTGGAGAGTTTTACCAGCATCAGAACCTCAGTGATGACCCAATCATTACTACATTTGGTAATAATATTTATATATAATACTCATTTTTACTACAGGTATAAATAATCACCAAAGCATATTCTGTTGTAAAACACTGTTAAATTATTTCAAGCTTGATTCATCTTGCAGAATTCTTTTGGATTATTCAGTATAATTTGCAGCATCTTTATGGCAATTCTTTTCTTTACAGTAATTCTTTAACAGGCATTCTCAGTCATGCTTTATATTATAGGTGAGGGTTTTTTTCTTTTTTTAGCTATGCACATGGAAACACCTAGAACTTTGCAACTATCTAGCTTTTAGGAGAATTCATACCTAATTCTGACAGAGTGATTTTAACACTGGGCTATAGGCTTGGTTTTCCACTGGGCTCCATGTTCTAGAGTTGTTACTGTCATGAAGGATGTAAATTTCGGGGGTTTTTTTTGCTTAGCATAAATGACTATGATCTCTTCTGGAAAGTGAAAAACTAGCCTGTGTCTGGGTAATACCTTCTTATCTATTTATTTATTGAGTTCTTGAGAAATACTACAAAACAGCCTCCCACTGGCAAATCTCTGGTATTATATACCTGGTTTCAAAGTAAGTTTTTCATCTTTAATGAAAAGGAGAAGTCATGTTTCAGCAATCTGATAAACTTACACAGTGAAATCACTGGCCTGGTAAATGAGGAGACAGCATCTGATGTTGTCTCCCTAGACTTCAGGAAGATCTTTGGCACTGTCTCCCACAAAATCATCACCGTGAAGAACCCAGTTAGGGGTTGAATAAGCAGACAGTGAGGTGGATGAAAAACTAACTGAATGGCTGTGCCCAAGGGTGGTGATTGTTGGAAAAAGGTTAGTTGGAGGCCACTGAGTACCAGTGTGTATACTAGGGTGTGCTTTGTCCCATTTAACACTGTCATTAATGGTCTGGGTGATGGGACAGAGCACTTCCTCAGCAAGGGTGCTGGTAACACAGAACTGGGAGAAGTAGCTGATGTTGCCATGCAGAGGCACCTTGACAGACTGGAGAAATGGAATCATGGAATTCAACAAGGGGAAGTGCAAAGTCCGGCACTTGAGGAGGAACAACCCAACCACCAGGGCAGGCTGGGGAGCACCCAGATGGAAAGTAGCTTGGCAGAAACAGGCACAGGGGTCCTGGGTGACACTGAGTTCAACATGAGCCAGCCATGTTCCCTCACAGCAAAGGAAGGCTTAAAGGATCCTAGGCTGCATCAGGCAAAGTATTGCCAGCATGTGGAGGGAAATGATCCTGCTCCTGTACTCGGCACTGGTGAGGATATGTGTGAAGTGCTGATTCCCGTTCTGGGATCCCCAGAAGGAGGTAGACATATTAGAAATAGTCTAGCAAAGGACCACTAGGATAGTGAAGGGTCTGGGGCCTCCCTCTTACAAGGAATGGCTGAAAGAGCTGAGTCTGCTCAGCCTGGAGAAGAGAATGCTCAGAAGGATCTAATCAATATGTAGAAATACCTGAGGGGCAGGCACAGAGGACAAAGCCAGGCTCTTTTCAGTGGTGCCCAGCATCAGGACCAGAGACAATGGGGACACGCTGAAAGACAGGATGTTGCCTTTAAGCATCAGGAAACACTTTTTCAGTGTGATGGTGAAAAAGCACTGGCATAGTCTGGCTAGGGAGGTTGTGGAGTCTCCAAGGAGATTATAAAAGGCCATCTGGATATAGTCCTGGGCAACCAGCTCTAGGTGGCTCTGCTTGAGCAGGAGGATTGGACAATATGACCTTCAGAGGTCACTTCCAACCTCAACAATTCTATGATTCAAACTCCTTCCCTTTTTTCAGAGACTTTTTATGCAGGCATTAGATATGCTGATGTGGTATTTAAAAATTCCAAAGTAACTGCTCCCATACTACACTCATCTATTTCCTACTGTGACTGCTTGTATCAAGTTTTTTGTTATAGTAGAGAACCTTGTCGTGTATATTTCTAATTATATGGATTACAAATGCCTATCACAGTTTCTGAACTACTACATAAACAAAGTCAAGCTAATTTGTGTCATTTTTACTCTCTTTCACAGGTTTATGCGAGATCTGTGTATCATATTTGACCATCACAGAGCAGAGAACAATGTAGATTGATTGGAAAAACGTATCCAGCCATGCTACATTGATTCTGTTCATCAAAATGTAATTTACAAACCTTTCAATACTATTCTGTGTTTTTTCTAATCCTTTATTGAGAATTACATTGAAAAACTTGGGTGAAGTATTCTGGATTATTTGGACCTTTTCTTGTGTATTGAATTCCTGAGGCCATGGGGAGATATGACAAAATCCATATCACATCTTCAAACGTAAGGCACTATTTAACTGGAGAAGAAGGGGGATGATTATGCATTCCTGTTTTAGCCTTTTTTCCTGCACTGCAACCTTGTCTGATTAATTGGTATGGCTAAATGGTAGCCAAAACAGATCTTACTTTTCCTTCCAAGTGTTGCACAATCCCTCTACCTTTCTTTATTCCTGTTCCCAGAGTGTCCATTCTGGATGACAGCCTGGCAGAGGCTTTTCACTAATGCCATGCCCTTTATACTCAAACTTCCTTTCTCTTCTACTTTCCAAAATTAAACTTTAATTTCAATCCTCTCTTTTAAGCCCCTTGTTCTCAGCCCAATCAGCCTCTACTGAGCAGGCCCTGTTCAGACAGCCTATGCTGTTTCTCAGCAATCAATCAAATATAAAATACTCCCTGGACCTCTGGTTCTGATGATACCACTCCTGACTGGAGAATTGTTTGCCATGGTACTGACTACTTTCAGGCATAGGCCTGGTCTTAGGGAGAGTGACAAAAGTCTGCATTTAGCCATGCAAAAAGCACACCTTGTTCAGTGAGGGTCTCATTCTCTGTCCTGATGTTCCAAAATGAAAGGCAGAAGGCAGAGGCCTTCCACCTTCAGCTTCACAAGGAAAATTTGCCATTCTTTCCAGATGGTTACTTTTTTTCTTATTAAAATAGCCTGCTTATTTATCAGTTGTGATAATTTTTTTTTGTTAATCTCACCTTTCAATGCCTCCCGTCAGTTGTTCATTTTCACTGCTTTATTAATGGAAGGTTAAACTAAAATTATTATTTTCTAATGCAGCATTCAGTACAAGGCTGTGACTACTGATTTTTTAAAATGCAAACATAAATATGAGTGTTTCAGTTATTTAGGTAAATGTCTACCCCCTTGAATCCTGCTAATCAGTTACCTCAGATCTGTTGATCCTTCTTTGAGAACAGACTTGGGGCCTCTTAAGGTGCTCTCTCTATAATTCTGAGTTCTTCTGGCAATGAATCACTTGGGATTTATTATGCACTTGGGCCATTTGCTCTTTTTAATTTTAATTATGCTACCTTTCACCTGAAATATCCTACTTTTTTCATTAATAGAAGGAGGTAAATTAGAGGTATCTAGTCAGCCTTCTCCACAACACTACCTTTTCAATATATGTATCTCACTATTCAAGTATAATTTATTTGCTCTTTGTACCAGTCTGTCCTCCAAACGTACATTTAGTCTCTACATCTCCTATCGCACTCATCAGCCATTAAATGTTCTGTATTATAAGTCATATTGTATAATATGAGTTAGCAAGCAAAGAAAAGATAACTGTGGGAAAAAGAAGAAAAAGGAAAAAGAAAAAGAAGAAAAACTGCATAAGCCGCTCTATATAAGACTATGTATAGAGGACTAGGTTAGAAAGAAGCTTTTCCACCTTTTAAAGTCATGTGAGATCAGAACCTCAGTCTGTGCTCAAAGAAAAATGCTATTTTTTTCATGTGCAAATACCTGTCTCTTATCAATGTAGGTCTGCCAGTGCTTGTCTGACCTATAGCCAACCTATGCAACCCATAGCATATTCAAAAGGTGTTTCTTGTTAACATCCTTTTGGATTTTAAAACTGAATATAGCCCTGGTATGGCATAGGTATCATGGCAAGTCAACATAAATGGGAATGCCCAAAGAGTTCAAGCTTGCTTTAATTTAGGCTTCGTTCTTCTTCAGAGCATGAGTAAATTTATGCATAGCAGGTGTATGCACACACACATGGACAGATGGATACATAGATTAAAAATGCACTCACTCCTGCTAAGTTTGAACTATACCATATAATTGTAACAAATTATAACCCTTAACGGGTGAGGGATAGTCTTAATGCTTCAGGTATTATATGTGCCTTACTCACTGGAAAAAATTTCTGTGAAAACCCAAGTCCTGAAATATATTTGCATATTCCTAGGTTCAGTATTTTAAGTATGCACCTCGCTGTTCCATTATTTTATTCACCTGACATACTACTGAGAAAACAATGCCCTCCTCTGTAACAGCATGTAAAGTATTCGCTTGTATTTGCTTTTTGTCTTGATTCTGTGCTCAGAAGGCAGCATTTTTATGGTGTCAGGACATGGCAATGCAGAATCACTTATATACAGTGCACCTAGTCCAGCCAGGACTGCTTGAGCTACTTCTTGGGCTAACAGCAGAGTAAAACTTGAGTTTACATAAACAAAACTGGGAGGAGCTGTTGATTCCCTTGAAGGCAGAGAGGCCTACAGAGAGACCTATACAAATTAGAGGATTGTGCAATCACCAAACATATGAAGTTCAACAAGGGAAAGGGCCAGATTCTGCACCTGGGACAGGGCAACCCTGGATTTACTGACAGAATGGGGAATGAGAAGCTGGAAAGCAGCAACACGGGGGTCTTGGCTGACAAAAAGCTGAATATGAGTCAGCAGTGCCCTGGCAGCCAGGAGGGCCAACCCTGTCCTGGTGGGCATCAGGCACAGCATCACCAGCCAGGCAGGGGAGGGATCGTCCCACTCTGCTCTGCACTGGGACAGCCTCACCTCGAGTGCTGGGGGCAGTTCTGGGTGCTACAATATGAGAAAGACACTAAGCTATTAACGCGTGTCCAAAGGAGGGCAACCAAACCTGCTCAGCCTGAAGAAGAAGAGACTGAGAGGAGACCTCATTGCAGTTACATCTTCCTTGTGAGGGGAAGAGGAAGGCCAGACACATCTCTCCTCTCTGGTGACCAGTGACAGGACCCAAGGGAATGCCCTGAAGCTGTGTCAGGGGAGGTTTAGTTTGGATATTAGAAAAAGGTTCTTCACCCAGAGTTGGACACTGGAATGGGCTTTTCAGAGAAGTGGTCACAGCACAGCAACCAGATTTCAAGAAGCATTTGGACAATACTCTTGGGCACATGGTGTGACTCTTGGGGGTGGTGCTGTGCAGGGCCAGGAATTGGACTCGATGATCCTGATGGGTCCCTTCCAACGCAGCTTATTCTGTGATTCTGTGATTCTGTAAAATAGTTTTTCTAAAATTTGCTGAAATACAGAATTAAATCAGCTGCACCTCCATCTTGACCATTTCATTTTATTTGTCAGAGTAACATGACTTTGGAATCTGCCTGCAGATAAAAACCCAAAAACATTTCAGGCAATTACTAGTACTTTTTCTTGGGAAGTCACTAGACCTTGTAAATTTGTTTCCACATGTTCAAAATCTGATTCTAAGACTCAAATCTAGTCAAACTGCCAGATATCATAAACTACAACTACAAACACATTTTTCTACTTCAAAAGAAACCATACATATTATATATCAAATACTCACTACTCACTACTGTGAAAATAGCTATTTTCACACACTCTACAAATCAATGCAGTTAATTTTCAAAGGATCTATTTCTTTTTGCACATTGAATCTATTAGTGCTCAATTTATGAACACAAAAATGGCTAAGTATGAAATAAAAATATTACTGTATGAATTAGTTACCCAGCCTTCAACCAATGCCTCCGAAAGTCATCCTTTGCTCTTTTATTGTATCGCAAGGAAAATAAGGTACATCAGAGGTACATAATTTTCCTTTTTTTTCTTTACATCATCTTTTGTCAGAGTACATCTAAATAGGAACTTTTAAGTTGAGTCTGTGTGGGGCTTACAAAAAGCGTAATGCTGGATTATAATAAGAAATTCTTTACTTTTTCCTCTAAATCTCATGTCTTGTAAGTTTGACTGCTCCCAATTCCATCTGTAGCAAAATCCCAGAAGTTGTCATTGAGGTGTATTTGGGAAAAAAAATGTGGAAATAATGACAGAGGTGCCTTACCATTGAATGGCATTAATATATTGCACCAGAAATTTCACTGGTGAGCTGAAAACAATCAACAGAAACGACGAGTACAAAGGCCTTTCTGTTGCTTCTCACAAGGGCATTTGCAATCTGAGAATACAAATCTTATCACCTCTATAGTAAGTAAAGTTCTTCTGCACTTAAAATTTTGTAAGGAAATAGAAACAAAAGCTGAGGATGTAGTTCTTTAAGAAGCATTGCTTGTCAGCATAATGAGTGACTGGAAATTGAAAAAAAGGTAAGATTAATCATAAGGAACAAGTACCTGTAGATAAAAACATAAACATAACCTGAAAAACATAAACAGCATAAGCATTGACGTAACAGAATTCAGATGCTGAAAGAAACCATTGTGATAATTCAGAAAAAATCACTGAATTAGTTGTAGTGCTGGATAACATCTGTCTGTAACATTCTCTTTCAAATAACACAGAATCATAGAATGGAAACTTAAAGATCGTCTTGTTCCAACCCCCTGCTGTGGGCAGAGACAACTTCCACTAGACCACATTGATCAAAGCTTGAACACTTCCAGGCACATCCACAACTTCTCTGAGCAACCTGTACCAGTGATTCACCATCCTGACAGTGAAGAATTTCTTCTTAATTTCTAATCCAAACCTATTCTTGCTTAGTTTAAAACCATTACCCTTTTTCCTATCACTACATGTCCCCATAAAATGTCCCTCTCTGGCTTTATTGTAGGCCCCCTTTGGGTACTGGAAGGCTCCTAAAAGTTCTCCCCAGAGCCTTCTCTTCTGCAGGCTGAACAACTCCAGCTCTCTCAGCCCGTTTTCACAGGAGAGGTGCTCCAGCCCTCTCATCACCTTGGTGGCCTCCTCTGGAGCTGCTCCAGCAGGTTCATATCCTTCTTAGGCTGGGGACCCAAAAGCTGGGCACAGCACTCCAGGTGGGGTGTCATGACAGTGGAATAGAGGTGAAGAATCACCTCCCTTGCTCTGCTGGCCATGCTGCTTTTGATGCAGCCCAGGGTACAATTTGCTTTCTGCGCTGGGAGTGCACATGACTGGCTCATGTTGAGCTTCTTGTCAACCAACACCCCCCAGGCTTGTGCTTGGCCAAGAAACTGAAAGTTAAAATAAATAAATATGTGGCATTTTCTCTTACAATAAAAGTTGTTTCTAATCACTATAACTGGAGCACAAGATGTTCACTATCATCAAAATCACTCAGTGTCATTCCAAAGAAAAGCTGCCACACAATTTTGTTTGCGTTTTGAATCAACTTCTCTTAATTTTGGTTGACTTGGTGTAACTTCTATTCTTTTGGTTTATCAAACCATGAAATGCCTCCTTAAGCCACTTGATGGCAACAAAGCAATTCAGATACTAAAAGAGTTTCTGGTTTATGCATATCAAGGTCTAGCTGTCCAAACAATTTAAAACATTTAAACTAACATATAAGTACTTGAAAAAGCCTGAATAACAGCCCTTGTATTTTAGTTTTGCTATTATATTTCTTTGATTACTATTTCAACTTACAAACAAAGACTGATAAAAAAGAGTAACTATCAAAAAGGTTACTTCAAAGCCATCTGCTACAAGGCTGTGTGTCAGACATGCAAAATGATACATCTCCCAACAGGTCAGCTTTTATACAAATGGGAGAACTGCACTAGAAGCTCAGTTTGTTTTCCAGCAGGGGCAGCCACAACAGGAGGAGGACCAGAACTGCTTGGTAGCTGGCAGTGCACTGCAAGGAGAATCACAGGTTAACACAACGAGCTTTGGGCTGCTCTGCACATGACGGTCTGGGTACTAAATCAGCCACTGTTTCCCGGATTTGCTAGGACAGCCAAGGGAAGAGACCGTGGCATGAAGATCTGATAGCAGCACTTAGCCTAGAGGAATGGACAGAAAAATACAGACGAGAGAATCTATCTAATTTATTGCCTATCTGGACATGTAAAAAACAAATAGGAAGGTGCCACATTCCTTGAAAAAACCCACAAACACCTTTCACTTGTCTTCCATTTCAAATCTATACCTAAACCACATTAGAGCTATCTCCAAATTGGTGGAGTGACAGATACAGCATGAGGGAAGAAAATGTATCTCTTCTTAAGCTTTTTATAGATACAATCCATATCAAATGCAGATTTAGCAATTTTTATAGATTAATTTATTATGTGACTAATGACAACCAAGGTTAGCTAAAAATAATAAGACTCAAGTGGAAGAAAATAGCTGTCTTCCTCAATCTGAAACACATTTCTTTTTCACAAGAACTATTTATCCATTTAAATTGCAGTTTTGTAACTCTGCAGGCTTCATACACTCAGTAACCCCTGGTAACTACGTCTTCTGTTATGCAAACATACTTGTATACCCTTTCTCCATAGGACAGCAGTGCTCATCACATTTCTGACGTCTTTAAAAACATAATCGTAGTTTTTATCCCATGTTTTAAACTGCTGTGGTTTTTTTTTTTTTTTTTATAAATAGTGCCTCCTCTAGAAAAGGACTCAAGAACATCCTAACATTAATATACTGGAAACATTAATATGGTGGAATATTCACTTATTTGACTGGATGGCTTGTGGTGCATCTTAAAATCTGAGGACGTCCTGAAGGCGTAGGTGCTGTACAGCCTGCAGTGTCTTTATCCATCCAGTGACCACTTATTTATTACAGCTCCCCCATATTAAATGAAGGGATAGGCCAGCCTGCAGACATCCCCTCTGCCTGAAAGGCAGTAAGTTTTCAGCTGCCCCTCACTTGCTCCTCTGCAGGTTATCAGTTAAAACTTGTCCTTGGGCTAAAACCTAGGTAGTGTCTTTACATGTGATTCGGCAAAGAGAGCTTATGCTTTCTGTCACAGTGTCTACTATTTATTTCACAGCCTGAATGACTCAGTCTGAAACTTGGTTTCACAGCCTTTTGCCAACCCTACTGATCTTCCTAAGTATGGCAGCTGTCCTTTACAGCTCCTTCTACCACCAGGTAAATCACCCCTGAAGCCAGACCCATCGTGACTTTTAAATTCCTCTGAAAGTCTCTCTAGTAACTTATTATTATATAGATTAGTTTCAGCATTTCATTAACTAATCTAAAGGAATCTGATTCAATCATCACCAGTCAGAATAAAAATAATCGAGATTTAGCAGCAATTATTCTGGTGTAATGAGATATCTGCAAACTGTAGGCACTGAATTAGAAATTACCTAGCAAAGTACTCTAAATACAAGACTGGAGCAAACTTTTCATGCATAAGTATGTGAGACAAAGATAATCTGTTTCATTTCAGTAACTGAGACACTGAGGCTGTCGTTCAGCAACACTTTCAAAAAATAGTAACCTCCTGGGATCAGATGGAAGCAGAGCTGGAGTGCCAACACTGGTGTAACTCCTGGGTTGCCTCTGATGCTCCTGTAGGCAACTGGAATGAACCAGTCCAAATGCCTGTGCAAGGGCCAGTTCAGCTCCTTGTTATTCCATCCTTTAGAGCGGGAGTGGTCAGTACTTGCCTGTCTGGTACATAGTAGTGAGTATCAAATGTGCAAACTTTTTCATTGACAGCATTTCTGATGTTGTAAATGTCCTGTAACTTTTCACCTGTAACTATCTAAGAGGGACATGAACTTTTAGAAAGGGTAGAGTCTTAGGTAAATGAACTTAGATAAAGGCATGTTGGAAGGAAAAGTGCTATGAAACAAAACACAATACAGGCAAAGTTCTTCCATAGGGAACAGCTGAGAAAAGAGGAACTGCCTGTGATTGCCAGCAGCTATACCAAATGATGCACCTTTTGCACCAGCAATAGAATAAAATATAACAGAGTATGCTTACCATTACAAATGATAGACTCCCCCCAAACTGAAAGTAGAAATGAACAAGGCAGAAGGGACTAGAACCCTATTATCCTCCTGGCCTAACCCATAAAGAAATATCTTTCTATTTCACCTATGGATCTGCCGCTTCTACACATCCAAGATGCAACAAGAATTTCATAAACCCACTGCTTTTGTCTCCACATTGTGTCTGTCTAAGAACTGAGGTTCCGTGTGTCCTGATGGGTGCTCCAATGGGCAGAGGGCTGACATCATACGAAAGACTGCCACCACAGGTGTCTGACAGAGCCTAGCAAATTCACCTAAGACTCCTGATGAGACAGAGAAGGAGGACTGATCCTTCATTACCCAGCAGTTTTATGGGACTTGAACGAGTTTGGCAGGCATTTCCATGAATTTTGGAAATATTCCTTGTGCATACAAGTTTTGAAAGTTTTACTACATGCAGTCTTTCAAATGTACATGTTAGTACCTGAGGAACTTTCCTTCTTCACTGAACGCAGAGCATCTCTCTTCCCCACAACGTGGTTGGAGCTTGTACGTCCTACTCTGAGTTTGCTGGAGCTTAGATGCAGCCAGCTACTAGAGCTGAGCTGGCACACCAGAGCTCTGTAAACCAAATTAGGTTGATTGTGTGTTTGAGCCTGGAGGATTGTCCTACATAAAGGCAATGTTATTTTTCTGATGTTATTTTTCTGACATGAGGTGTATCATTGGATGATGTGAGGCTCAGCACACTGAACATGCAGAGTCTCAATGGTTACCTCATATGAAGGGTAGAGAGCTACATAATGAAAAAGTGCAAGGTAGTAATGAATCAACTACATTTCTGTTAAATCAATTAGGCTAGTTTAGATACATTTGAATCTATCTCCACTTTCCTTCTCGCTGATGTCATTCTAACTGCATATTTTCAAACCTCTCTGATCACAGAAGGAACTGCATTTTACAGATGTCTCCAACTTTCAAGTAATCTGTTAAGCAAGTAGTATTTTCTCATGGGTGTCTTTTTTTCTTTTTGTAATTTACAAAACTGGCTCAGATATTTTGTTTTATATTTTATCATAAAAAATAAATGTTTTATATATTTTTAGCTCCCACATTAGCAAGGAACATCAGTCCGTTTCAGTAAAGTAGACAGAACATTCTAGATATATAACGTAGGAGTCATGCTGCGACGGGTATGCGCTGCACACTGGGGTTTGGATGCCTTTATTTTGGCTGTTACTATCTTTCATTTAAGATGCCACTCACTAAGTCATGGTTTGACTTACTCAGAGTTGCTGTGTCGATAGCAAATATAACACTCAAACTTTGTGAAATACACATCCTGTATTTGTTACTGTTGTTCTTTCATTTCATTTAGATGCATTCATATTAGTGAAAAAGATGGTACTGAACTGAAATACTGGGTATGTAATTGCACTCTATGCTCAAAGCATTCCTAAGTCAAAAATATTATTAGCGGATCAATAGTTTCCATTTTCTTTCCAAATGTAATGCCCTACCTAAATAAGCATTTCTGACCCTCCTTTTTTTTTTTTTGGGGGGGGTTTTTTTTGGGTTTTTTTTGGTTTGTTTTGGTTTTGGGTTTTTTTTTAGTGTTGCAGAAATATGTGTTTTCTACAGGCTTGGCTTTATATTCAAACTGGACTAATTAAAATTTTAAATACCTAGTTTTCAATCTCCCTTTTTCAAAAATTCATCTATCTCTCCTCACACAGCTGCAACATAGTGGATTCTGGAACTGAAGGTAAGACCAATGTGGCATGATTGCACAGTTAGGAGAAATTAGAGACTGCTTTGACTCCAGCATGCTTATGCAGATTAATTAGAAAGAAAAATGGACTGGATAAGATATTTATCTAGTTTCAGACATCAGCATCCTCAGACTGTTGGTAAAAGAGGATCACTAAGGAAATATCTCCAAAAATACCCCAGCAAAAGATAATGCAATTTACTCTCATGACATTCATTTATATTTGGTAATAAGGCTTGTTGCTGTGAGCACTGCTAAGCCAAAGTTTACGTGGCTCTGTTCTTTTCCTGCATAGCCCTCCCTCCTGTTTCACAATTTAGTTGGTTGGTTACACTGACCAAAACGTTGCAAAACAGAGGCAGAGAGGCAAAATGAGGCTTGATCAGCAGATGTCAAAAACCATCTGCAATCACGTTATCATCCTGGTTATATAAGCAGAAGGGAAGAGGCAAAAATCAAGTGAAATTTGCTGTAAATTTTAAAAGGAAGGAGAGTCTCTTGGTGCATCAAGACTCATTTGAGTTGTGCTCTGAAGAGGGCGATTGCTATTTATTGTTTGATACAAGTTTGTAACTGCAGAAATAACCTTTCAGATTGGAAACTGTGGGTGGTACAGTGTCACCGAAGAGCTGCAAGAGCAACTGGCACAGAGGCTAAAATATGTCCCAGGGCATCCTGTTCAGAGCTTCTGAAAGTCGTTGTGACTCCTATTAAAAGCTACTATATCTACATCTCATTTTAAGGTATGGTTTTAATGTTTTGTCATACAAACTTACTTCTTAATTTACTACTTAAAGCCAATGTATTTCCAAGATTTCTGTCTTCAAGCAGAGACAGAAGGTGAAAGTCACATAATGGTAAACATGGATAACTGATTAGAGCTGGCCTGACACACCACATAAGCAACATACCACAAAGCAAACTCACAAAAAGTATGTTGGTACTCCAATAAGCATTTCCTAGTGTAAATTCTTCATTGGGTGAGGAAAATTTTTAATCTGATAAAAGTGCCTAAATCTTTGAAAGTCAAAAATTGCTATCCTTGGGATCGTGCAGAGAAAGCAGTTGCTGTGATGTGCATGTGTCAGCATGTTTTAATTCTGCCTTCCCTACGTCTTTATGAACACAAAAATAGCTGTGTTCCCGTGTTCTCAGGCTCCTCTTGCTGTTTATGCAGGGGGTTAATTAGGAAGGGAGAAAGAAAGCACAGTTTTAAAGTTGAATGATATGGCAGGTCCCAGAGCAAGCAAAGGAAGGCAGATGAAATCTCACACACAGATCAAGCTTTTTAATTGTGAGGGACTTCTGAGTTCCCAGTATAGCAAACCCAGTAATATCTGTATCTGGAAAAAATGTCATGCACTGGCTACTGAAGCCTGGGAGGTATTTTCTGTCTACTTTTTCCTCCTAGTTTTCTGACTAGAAAAGCCAGCTGTAACTACTCTCAGGTTTTGAATCATGTGAGCAAAGATGATGCTTTTACTCATGTAAAGCCAACAGGCACTACAATCCCACACTGCACCATATCCCAGTATCACTGATTTCCTCTTTTGTGCAGGCCAGGTTATGTTTGTAGGTGGGATTGCAGCTACCAGAACCATGTGAATGAGAGGGGCAGGAGAGGAGCTGCAGAACCACCACAATACTGGTGGAAATGTTGGTGCAGAAATGTAACCCTGGGGCAGGTCTTGAGCAATGGCTTCTCCTTTTGTCCATATGCTTAGACCTCTTTCCAGGAGCTTTTCCTGCAGAAGGAGAGGAGATCCCCACACTGCACTGCTCGCCTGCTGGTGCCCCATCCTGTTGGGTCTGGGATGTCACATCAAGAGCCCTAGGCAGGCAGTTAACCACACCATCCCACACTCCTCAGAATTTTCAACATACCCATGAATCAAAGCATTCCTATTTTTTTTTTTTTTTTAGCCTTGAAGGAATTAATACATCCATTCTACTAGCTCCTGCATTCTACTTTTAACAAGGATCAATAAAAAGTACTAAAAATTCAGTAGCACTTCATGCTCAGCAGTGTCAGACATTTTCTCTGAGGGGAAAGGACTACCAGTAAGCAAAATGCAACTGTAAGTACATGGCCCAAGTGCAGGGCAGATTTCATTAGAAGAAAAGGTAAAATGGTAGCCAAAACCTCAGTGGAAGTCTGTAAAAGCCTAGTGAAAAGCTGGTTGGCTGTATCTGTGGAGACAAACAGAAGGCTGAGGAGCCATTTATCCTTCCCTTTAATGAAGAACTTTGTCAGGGTACAATTAGCCTTGGTTGAAGGTGTGACTAAGTAACTGTTCGGAGACTCAAAAAATTTTACAATAATAAACCAGAAACTGAATTCCACAATCTCTGGAAGCCTGAACTATGCCTATTATTTTATCCAGAAGGCTTTTTGGCTCTGACAAAACTATGACTGTGAACTTTGAACTTAGAGCTTGAAAAGGCAAAAGCTACAATAAAAAACAAGAGCTCTTCCCAGGTTTGCAATGGAGCAGTAAAATTGTCGTGGCACAGTCCAAAGCGACCTGTTTATATCTGCTGACCAGTGATTTACTTTTGCTTCCTAACCTCATAGGGTTGCACTTCCCAAAAGCATTTTATACATCTGAGCTGAGGCTTTTGTTTCAGCAACTAAATACTTACAACATTTCCAGCGGTAAGTAATTTCAAAGTCCTGCCAGGGATCTATCTTGGAACATATTTCTTCTGTAGTTATAGGCTTTCATCCGGAAGTATTATGCATTCAATCGTGTCTGATATCATCCAGAGGTACCTGCTGGCAATTTCAGACCTCATGAGCTGTTATTTGCATGCTTGCATATGCCAGAAACTATGTTCTAATGGCCTTTGTGATTTCTCTGGCTCTCCTTCCTCTCTGAGGTAAAACTTACTTCAGAGAGGCTTTGAGCTGAGATGGTTGCTATTTTTTGGGGATGATCTGGTGATTGCTGTTGGTGCTGCATTTTCATTCTATAGTCGGTTGTATATTTCCATTTAGCGTAAGAATGGAGTTTTTTACAAAAAAAAAAGAAAAAAAATTGACAATGTTGTTTGTGGGTAAGTTCAGAAGCACTGAGCCATTTGAAAATTAACTCTGAAGTTAGAAATGCCTCACTTCTGCCTTTGTCTGCCCTCCTTTGTCTCTGCTCTGTCCATGATTTTCTGCATTGAGTGTCCTGTACTGTCACATGGCAATGGATATGTCTGAGAGTTTTGTGGAAATAGATTCAGTCCTTACATATCAGTTTCATGACTAGTCTTTACTCCTGAAATCCAGCTAATACTGGAGGGAGAGCATAGGGAAGAAAGACTACACTGAGGAAGGCTGAATGAAGCCCAAATGAACCCAATGAAAGCTGCAAAGGCCTCAAGTTGTGTTGCCCCCGGCTCAGAGGCAGACCCAGGACCTGTCAGAGCCATCATGGGTCTGCTCAGGAAGTCTTCCCTGGCAGCTCTGCCCTGGAGCTGTATCCTTCTGACCTCTGCTCAGTAATTCCTTAGGCTGACAATTCCAATTCCTTGCAGCCCTAGGATGATGTATTCTTCACGGTGTTGTTTCAGCTCTGCTTTTAAATGCAGCTCTCTCAGATTTCTCTTGGATCCTGACAGAAAAAAAAAAAGAGGATTTTTCTATTTTGAAAGTGCTCTGTCTTTCTCTGCCATCAGGACTGGTCATGTTACTCACTATGACCAGTTAACTGACATTAAACACTTCTCTGTTCACAAACGCTTCTGATGTGGGCAGAGCTTCAGCACCTTCAGCAGTAGGTATTGCTACAGAAACCTGTTGTTAAAAAACAAGTTACTTCTGCTTCAACAAAAGTTGAATGATAGAATAACTTCTTGCTGTTAGTAATCATGATTAAAAGCCTGAAATTTGCTTTCTCAAAATAGTTGTCTACACCACATTTTCAGTTGTTGGAGAAAATATAAGCAATTAATAATAAGAGGGTAGGTATAGGCTAATCAGAGTCTCGTTCAGTCAACAGTCTCTCAAACCATTTTTTCATTAATTTATCAGTTCTACTTAATGTGGTGCATGCAACTTATCCTATATTGAAATTTCTGTTAGTGATGACTGGATAAATGGAAGCTAAAAGGCCAGCAGCTGATTATTTAAAGAACATGGATGACAACATAGATGAAGATGCACTATCAGCCTTGAAGACCCACCACAGCTCAAACTCTGATCCTTGAAAATCTTTCTTCAGCCCCCTTTGGTGCAGTTCCTGCCTCTCACACACTGCTCTGCCACCCATCCCAGATGTACAGGGCTGGGCCAAGCCTCATGTGTGGAGCACAGACCCAATTCTGTGTTCTCTCAGTGGCTGTCTGTGTTTCTATGCATACGTATAATGCGTACACGTGCTGTGTGTGTTCCTGCTGTGAATATGTGCTCAGCCCTGTTACTGGTCACATGGAGATGTGGCAGCTTCACCTCTGCCAGTTTGCCAGATTCAGCAGCCCCCTAACATGTACACCATGAAAAGCACACAGCAAGTAGTGCTACGTACCAAAGAAAACATTAACACTTTCCTCTTATTCAAGAACAGGTCTTTACACAAAATCCTATTTAATCAAATGATCTGTAGCATAAAAGTGATTTGCAGAGAAATAGATGTGTCCTGTGTGTTCTCATACAGCTATAATTGAGGGAATATATAATTCCCACTGAGTGAAGCAGGTATCTAGCACATCTACATTTAAATGTGTTACAGTTAGCACCTCATTCTTCTCTTTCCTCTACTGAAGTACCACAAATGCTCATTTCTAGTGAATTCAGAAACAACAGTATGAAAGGACTTTTTAAGAGAAGAGGACAACACCTATTGGAAATACAGGGGTAGTAACCTCAATCTTTTTCTCTCATTTAGAAATAAACATCAACATTAAGTTTCAGCCACAGAAAATATAATGAATATTTCAGAAAACTTTTAGTGGTATTCCCACTCATAGCAATGCCTCAGGTTTTGTAATCAGGTTTGCTTCCAAGTGCTTGAAGCAACATCTCTTGGAAGGAGTACCTAAGTTACCAGCAATGGAGAGCCTGGCAAGCAAGAGAGACAAGTATTTCTGCAGAGCATTCAGATGTGAAGACCAGAGTGACCTCCTGCAATGATTGTTCCTCTCCACTGATCCTACATGAAGCACAAAGCAATTGCTACTGACCTTGATGTTTCAAGGATGTATCTAACTTGAGATAGGATATGCCACATTTTATTTGTGTAGATGATGCAGAAGAGTTCGTGTTCACCTGATGCACAGGTGTACAGTGACATTTTCTCTGTTACCAGGGCATGAGCTGGAATCACAGATGGACTATCCAAACAGCAGAACAAAGTGGACACTGCTGGGTTTAAAAGAAAGCAGGTAAGTACTGGCCTGTCTTTCAGACTTGAGAAACAGCATGAAGGGTCATGTTGCTTTAGATCAGGGTCCCAAAAACTCATCTTGGCCTGATATCAATACACAGATGAGATCCAGGTATTTCACAGTAACACCCACTGGGTTTGGAGCACACCCGCTACAGGAATATATTTTTTTCCCTTTTGCTTTTCCTTTTGAAACAGGTTTCCACAGTTAACAGTTATACACTGTGAGCTAAACAGCATCTTATGCCCTGTAATCTTAAAAAATGGATTTGCATTGGCCAGTGTTTAGATACCTTCCCAAATACCACAGAGACATAGAAACATTTGCAAAGCATCCATCTGCACTACATCTGTACTGAAAGAAACAAAGCCAAGTGTACAAGTGAGCGACCAAAAAAATCCCAAAAACTACACCACCAAACATATTTCTAAAACATTTTTAGAATTTGCACATCTGAAATTCTAGATTACAGCCTTGTGATTTAGATGACCTTTTAAATTTAATTTCATAAAATGATACAAAACTGAGACAGAAGTGATTCAAGTTACCTATAAATTAATACTGGAAGGCAAAACCCTCTTATATCAAAATCCTTACAAAAAGTGGGAGTATTTACTTACATAAAAATTCCTGTATTAGAAGGGAAACACCCCAGAATACCTTTTGCCCCTGAAATGTAGTATTAGCAGAACTTTGGAGGACCCAAGCAATGAGAGAAGTAACATAAAAAAAAAGGCCTTTTATTTATTATTTGTATGAAGAGTTTTATTTCCAAACTATTCCCAAGTCAAGCAGTTATGAGGGATGTGCAGATGGTGCAGCAGTGACACATTTACAGCTGCATGTATCTCTCACACAAAGGTGTCTCTACTTGTGTTTCCCATTGTCCTGGTTTTCACTATGACAGAGTCCATTTTCTTCTTAGTAGCTGGTACAGCCCTGTGCTTTGGATTTAGTGGGAGAATAATATTGATAATGCACTGACGTTTTAGTTGTTGTTCAGTAGTCAAGGATTTTTCAGTTTCCCATGCTCTGCCAGTGAGCAGGTGCACAAGAATCTGGGAGGCAGCACAGCCAGGAAAGCCAACCTGAATTGGCTGAAGGGATATTCCATACCATAGGACGTCATGCTCAGTGTATAAACTGGGGGAGTTGGCCAGGAGCTGCAGATTGCTGCTCGGGAACAGGCTGGGTATCAGTCAGCAGCTGGTGAAGCAATTGTATTGTACATCACTTGTCTGTCTTGGGTTTTATTCTTCTCTCTCTCCCTTCCTTTTTTCATGTTATTATTTTTATTATTTTCAATTTATTGTTATTTTTACTTTATTTCAATCCGTATAGCACCTTTGTATCAACCATGAGTTTTCCCACTTTTACTCACCAAATTCAGGTCAGATTTTAGGAAGAAATTTTTTACTGTGAGGATGGTGAGATACTGGAAGAGGTTGCCCAGGGAGGTATGGATGCCCCAACCCTGGCAGTGTTCAAAGCCAGGTTGGATAAGACCTTGAGCAGCCTGGTCTAGTTGGAGGTATCCCTGCCCATGGAAGGGGATTTGGGACTAGATGATCTTTAAGGTCCATTCCAACCCCTTAACATTCTATGATTCTATGATTCTGTGATTCTCTCCCTACCCGACCAGGGAAAAGTGAGTGAGTGGCAGCATGGTATTCAGTTGCAAGCTGGGGTTAAACCAGTAAAAAATTTCTAAGGCATGGGTTTTACAATGCCTTGTGCATGCCAGCAGTGCATTTCTTTACCTGACAGTGTTTCAGCTTTCCATCTCCTTGGGCAGATGCTTTGCACAGGTTCTCAGATCAGCATGAAGCCTCTGCTGTCTTTTAGGCAGTGTGGCTCTGACTGACAGCTCCCAAGTGGAAGTCAATAAAGTAATAAAATTAGAAACATAACTCACACCTCTTTAAGCCTGGTTCAGCTGGAAGTACAGAGCCTTTTCTAGTGGGATCTGGCAGTGTCTCTCATGTGCTGGTTTGCCCCTGTAGCTACCTGGCTTGCACACACAGAGTCCTTTAGATGCATGAGAACAGTAGGTAGAAGCTACTTAGACAATAGGCATAGAAAATTTAAACAGTAGGAAAGACTTTCCCAGAGGAATGCCCAGGTTTTATATTATTTAAAATATTCCTGAGAAATGGCCACGGGTAAATGTCGATGCAAGAGAAAAGCTACTTGTTATTTTAAATTTGTTGCATAACAACTGGATATTTCTACTAGTAGCTATCTTCTGGTTAGCAAAATTATTACTTCCATGCACCAACACAAAATTATTGAAATTTCACTTGCTTGGGCCATCCAGGTCCACACAAAGATCCAGTCATGCTGAACCTCATGGAAGGAGTAAGAAACTATTAACCAGAATAATGGGAGGCAAAATCAAATCTGTGAAGCAATCACTGAGCTTAATTAGCAGGGCTAAATTAGCTTAAAATTTTTTTTTGCTAAATTTATCTGTACAATTTCTCTTCCCCTAAATATAGTTTGTAGACAAGTTATCCATCACTCCCATGGATTTCCTTCTCCTAAAAGGGCTCCTGTAGCATCTCAGCTTCCTCCCTAAGCACCTTTCTTCAAGAAAATATGTAATAGCTTCTGTTTGTTTTATTCTCCTTTTCTTGTTTTGTTCTTGCTTTGCCCTTCTTCTACCTGCAGTCACATCTTGCAGAGCAGCAGGACTTGCTCCATCAGGGGCAGTGGTCCACGGCAAACATATCTCACACAGTTCATTGGGAACAGGGTACTCCCTGGCAGAGTCAAGTGCCTTTCTCAAAAACTGAAAGCACATAACTGCATGAAGACGAAACTTTATAAACATGACTCAAAGCACCAAACTGGATGTACATCAATTATTTAAGTCAATTAAAATGACAGGAATCAAGTACCAATAGTGGAAAAGAAAGGATGTCTTAAAATACTTCCAAACAGATTCTCTTTGTCCTATTCTTGTCCCATTGAACTATATTTATCTGCAGTACAGGAGGTTCATTCTTTCCTTTGGTTATTTAAGAAGGACAAACAGTTTTCCACCTTGATAACATATCAGCTCAAACAGTGCACTACATCTTTTATGAAAGGTCAAATAGAATACTTGAAAATTTACCAAATCAATACTGAATATCAAAATTCTGCTTTCAGACATCAGAATAGAAAGCCCTTTCATAATATTGCAGGACATTTGCCGAGTTGCATGCTTATTTTTTGAGTGAATTTTTCATCAGCCTTATTGAAAACAGTCCCTAGCCTACAAGTGAACTGAACATCTATGCAAAAAGGCTGAATGGGGTGGTCTTAGCTATGTGAATAAACACAGCTTCACGCACTAGACTCTTCTATGGCAAGAATGTATCTAATCTGTCTGGCCATCACACAACATCACATATGTACTAAAAACTGTGATTGCATCCATTTAAATTTAGTACATTTGGAAATAGATATGTGGTTAGCTAGACCCTCAGCCCAGTCGTCATCTTGAATAGGATGTTATGAATCATTTTCCCATTTGGCTTTAAGAAATACAATCCCTTTTACAGAGACACTATGTAAGGGTCAAATATATTTCAGAGAACTGTTGGAAAAGTAGAGAAGAATGGAACAACTTTCTCCCTGTTTTAGAAAGACTAGTATATTAATTTTGCTTTCATACATGACTTTTACTTCTTTTTAAAAACTCTAAGTAAAACCCATCATTTGTTTTAAAAAAACATAAAAAGATTTTGGTTTGGAAGCTGAAATGTGCCTCTAAGCACTGAGGAAGTACAGAGTGAGCCTTTGTAATATAAATGATCTCTTAAGAATCTGAGTTCTGTGCCAGAGCTCAAAATAGTTATTACCCAAAGAAGGAACATTTTCTTCCCCAAACAGGAGCACTGAAAGAAAGAAATGGACTCACACCCAACCTATGCATGTTATCATACACCAGTTGAGTTGATAAAGTGAAAGACCTATTTTTATAATTTTTTACTTCTACTTCGTTGATATACAAAGGATTTGAGAAGATAAATATAGCAACTGAAGATGGAAAGAGAACTCTCAACGTACTGTTCCTTTGTATGCTTTAACTATGAATTCTCAAAAGGTCTGTTTCTTATTGAAAAGGAACTGCCGTCATTAGTGTGTGCTGTAGATTTCTCAGAAAATACAAGAAGTGAGAACAAACAGAACAATGAGAATAATGCAAGTCATAATTTCTGTCCTCAATGTGCAATCCCATTAACAAATGAACTTTTGTAGAGAAGACAAGAAATAAAACCCTGAAACTCTAAAAGCCTGAATTAGTGCTTTTAACTAATGGCATAAAAATTAATTTTATTCATCACCAAATCAAGGTATATGGTGTTTGTTTTGCAAGTCTGTGAGATTTGCTATTGAGCAGTACAAAATACTTTATTACTGAGAGGGAGGAAAGAGGATTTGGTGCTTATTACCCACATTCTTTTCACTGAAATCTGGTATTCATGCAACTGGTGTTCTTCCCCACTTTGCCAAAGACATTTATCTGCTCCCAGTATTGATCTTTCAGACTGCAAACCCATTTTGACAAATTTTTTTTAAAGTCATGAAAATCTAGGGCCTCAAAGATTACAGTATTCTGCTTGAGGACAAAATCCACTTATAGACACACCATTAAATTTGCTTCAGAGGACAAAATACTGATTTTGTATGAGTGTGTAGTTTACCAATAAAAGATAAAGAGATGCTGGGTGGGAAGAGCTGGGAGCCAGAGGCCATTAAAACAACATGACACTATACTACTATGTGGTATCACATTCCATTATATTTGTCCATAGAAAAACATTATCAAAAAGGGAAAAAAGCACTTGGAACAGAAAAAAATCCCAGGCCAATATGTATTTTTGTAGCATACCTAGTGAGATGAAACGAGTATGTTCAATAGCAAAGCTGTAATGGCTCTCTTCAGTTACAAGGAAAATGTTCTGATGGTCAACTCCAATTACCCTCTGCAGGGTTTTCAGTCACCAACAGAAAATGAGCCAGGTAGTATGACACGGTGATCATGCGAGCCAGCTGTCACTGAAGAATAGCCTGACCCTAATGTCACCCAGGTTTTCTAAACAGGGAGATTACAAAGAGAAACAGTACATTTCTCTGATCATTCTTCAGTGGGGTAAAAGGAAATAACCTTTGGAAGAAAACCCCTCCTCCTCCACAAGAAGACTGCCTTTTGAGCTATTTCAGTATTTAGTCTGTAAAAAAAAAAAAGACTGTAGGTGATTCTAGTAAGTAAAAATCTTAAGTGAAAAGTTATCTTTCTTAAGGAAAAATTATACGTCTCTGGGTACATTACTCTTCCTAACCCATAGCTGCCAACTTTCCTAACCCTACGGGGCGTATGGCCATCCTTACGTGGGCTACTTCTGGGCTGGAGCTACCACAGTGGCAGAGGATGCCCTGGTGAGGGATGATGATGAGGGATTACATCCCCCCAGCAGCCAGGCTGGTGTGCTGTGCCTGCAGGCAAGGCTCGGAGCAGGGCAGCAGCTTTGCATGAGCACAGCTGAACAGCATCACTGTGGTGCCAGAGCTGCATCAGGACTGTTTCCAAGCTGCACCATACAAGAGCTACAGATTGGATATCTTTGCAGCAGGGCTGCACCTGTTGCCAGTTCCAGAAAATACATTTGGAATGTGTGTAAACTATAGTGCAAAAATGGGCTGCAGTGAGGGGGCTCCCCTGTACTGCCTGCAGCATCACAGTGACTCACAGAGCTGACAGCAACCACAGCACCAAGCAGCAGACATGATTCTACACAGATGTCACAACCCAAAAAATCATGCCATCATTATGATACTGTTGAATAGCACATGGGCTAGGTGATTTACGTTTTCAGCTTCATTCAAGTTTGACAAAAGTAAAAGCAACTGAAAACAGAGTTATACTGGGAAACACCATCTGGAGCTAGGACAGAAGTCAGAGTCCAGATTTGGATCTGGCATTTCAAGAAAGACTTCTATAGACTTCTCACATATATATTTGTCTTTTAACTTAGATACAGTTTAAAGTCTGCAGATTTTGCTTAGGTACAGGAGGGACTTCTCGTTTTGCTAGAAATTTTTCAAGAAATTACTACTACAAAGATGGTGAAGGGTCTTGAGGAGCAGCCATATGAGGACAGATGAGGTCACTTGGCTGTTCAGCCTGGAAACAAAGGGAGGGAAGACCTCACTGCAGTTTACAACTCCTTCATGAGGGTAAGAGGAGGGGCAAACACTGATCTCTTCTCTGTGGTGATCAGGGACGCGACCTTGGGAGTGCCCTGAAGTTGTGTCAGGGGAGGTTTAGGTTGGATATTAGGAAAAGAAATGTTCTTCACCCGGAGGCTGTTCAGGCATTAGAACAGGCTCCTCAGGGAAGTGGTCAAGTGGTCAGCATGAAGACTGGCAGAGTTTGAGAAGTGTTTGGACAACGCTCTCAGGCATGTGGTGTGACTCTTGGGGCTGTCCTGTGCAAGTCCAGGAGCCAGATTTTGATTATACTTATGGGTCCCTTTCAACTTTCTTCTATGATTCCTCTTGGTACAGTGAGGAGAACAGCATAGCAGTGAAAAGCTGAAAAATAGCAAAGCATTGTCTTCAAAAAGCATTGAAGCCTTCTGAAGCCTGAAAATGTTGAATAAGTAGATTTCTTTCCAAAGCAAGGGTAACACCCTGTTCTGTGGTTTTGTCTTGCTATCTCAAGTCTTTGGTTTTCCTGTGGTAAGGAACCTAACTTTTAAAACCAAAACCTGTCTGCTTGCAAAATGTCATGTCAGTCAGAAATGCAGCCCTCCTGCTTTGGGCAAATGTACAACATGCAAGCCCCGACAGAATAGCCATCACCAGCTGCAACGCTGATGCTGCCATGCACAATGAGCAGTCTTGCATGGAAACAGTACTGGCCACCCATGTGTATTGAGGTGGATAAATCTGAAAGAACATTAGCTGGATCAAGAAAGTAGGTTTTTTCTCTTTAGTCCCATGGACCCATAGTTCCCACATTCTGTTCTGAGAGCAGATTCAAAATTGTTAGGAACTGCCATTTCCAGCCATGAGCTTTGAACAGCCCTTTTCCAAACATAATTTTTCCCTTACTTTCTCCCCTGTATCCTTCCAACTCAGACTCACCAGTAGTGATCATGATGTACATATATGTGTTTGCGTGCACACGCAGAGGTGGGGCAGCAAGAGCGGGCAGTGTCAGCCAGGGACTTCCAGCCTCACTTCCAAAAAATTTTCCTTTGCTCACATAATGGCAGCCAAGAGTCTCTGTGGTAACCATGTCTCTCATACATAATTAAACAGATGTGCTAATGACATTTTTAAGTAACAGCAATTGACATTTTTCCCACTTTGGAACCTGACAGACAAGTCTGGACTTCATTAACCTTTTGCAGTTTAATAGTGGTTTTGTGATTTAGGAGAGCAGATAAAAAGGCAAGAACCTCCTTCTTTCCATGTAAATTCTGCATGCCAAAATAAGTTACATAATGTATCTGGATAGACAGCTTTGTGTGACCAGGTATAGGTGAAGAGATATTCTCATTAAGCTTCATTAAAGTGACCAAGAAGAAGCAGGTTGGGTCATTTATAAGAGAGTACCAAAATATTTCTGTAAGGTCACCCTTGAAGAATATGAAGTATGATGACTAAAAGTTTTGAGAAAAAATGGAATCCCTGTGTGAATTAATATCTCATGAAGCAAAAATTGAATTTGATCAGAACAGATTCCTGCTCTAAAAGTAATCTCCAAATACATTATTTACATGAGACTCCACGACCTGCTCTCTGGGGGAAGACGTGGCGAGGCGCAGAGCATTTCCTAGCGCAGGCTGGCGCTGAGTGCCCACTGGCATCGCAGGATATGCCACTCAAGAGCAGAGCCAGGCAGCCTATGCCGCACCTTGGGATTTGCTCTCAGCTTTAAGCTGCAAGCAGGGCTGTCGAGCACCACAGTGTTTGCTGGCTCACCAAAGAAGGTTGACAGGCCCTGCAACCTTCTGTCACTTCCTAGTGTATCAAAAACCTTGGTTGCTGTTTGCCTTTGGTTTTGTGTGCAGCTGTGTCTCTGACTAGGGTGCTTCATAGGCCAAGATAAAGGGGAGAGCTGCCTTTGAGATTCAGAGGAATAGTATCTCCTGTTCATGGCCTATCGATCACGCAACACACATGTACTAAGCTGCTTTACTGGTGGAGGACACTCCTGATGTCAAATTCCTTTTTGGATCTCAAGACTTGGATACAGCTCAGACATCTCATAAAAGTATCCATCTCCAAGAAAATCTGAAAAATTCCCAGTTTGCACACAGGTCTTCTGTAAAAAAGAGTAGGCACCTGTGTCTTTTGTGCGTGAACATTGGTGCTGTCTATTATCATCTGTAAAGCAACATGCATAAATGAGTTGGGAACACACAAACCCGACAGCGGGTTTGACAACTACTCTTTTGCTTAAGGTACTGCATTTGTTTAGATTGTCATAGCTCCGAACTGTCCACTAAAAGGACAGAAACATAATGAGATACAGCATTTCTCTCTTGCTTTCTTGTCCTTTTTTTAGGTTTTGGGCAGTTTTCCCAGTTGTCTTAGTTACTTTGTTGATCTTATTTAAATTATTTAATTCTTCAGGCTGTGAAACTTAGTACCTTCATTTTTTAATATATATTTAAAAAGAAAAAAAAAAAGAAAAAAAGGAAACGACTGACCAGAGCCCTTTCTCTAGTTTCCCATAACTCCAAATGAGGCCTTGTGAATCAAACAAGAATGTTCTATCCAGCCCATTGCTTCCTGTAAGGTGTTTGTTATATCTGTTCATGACAAACACAAACCAATTAAAAACTTGCAAAGGAAGAATTCTACCTGCAGTTTCCATATGTGTAATATTAGTGCCTTTCCCTCCATGAACTAAGAAAACAGGTTTGAAAGTAGATGCTGAAATACAATCAAATCAGGATGGTGCAACAAGAAAGCAGGGAGATAAAAAAACATATAAAAAGGGGGTTTGTTAAATAAAGCTTTGGTTGTTGTTAAGGTGTGTACTGTCAAAAGGAGGTACTTTCAAAGGCAGTGTGGCACCTTGCTCGTTGCTTTGAAATTCCCTGACTAAACTAGTAACACAATCAGCTCTATGCAAAGGGAGGGACTGTACAGGCTAGATTGAAGGGCTTTTTGCACTGCAGTAATATTTCTCATTTCCTTCTGAATTCCTCAGTCTTGTTCTGGGTAAATCTGGTGACCTTGTCTGAAATAATACACTATAATTTAGATAAGCTCCCTAACTATACAGTTGCTCATAGTACAGTAAGTGCCTATTTTGCTGTGTAATTCTTTTCTTCTCCTCTGGTTCACTTCACATATACCATTCATTACAGGATAATAAACATGTTTTGATGCATTTGGCAGTTTCAGCTGAATGCTTTCCTGCCCTGAAGAGATGCCCATTTGAGAGAAGTGTTTACTACCCAGCATTTGAAGGGTTTATATAAAAACAATGCAGAAATGATCCCCAGGGACATACCCCATCCCCAGGTACTGGCAGTTCCTCAGATGTGTCTCCTACCAGAGGTTCCAATCTTTTTTTGGCAATGGGATATAAAGTTCTAGTTCTTAGATACTTTCTGATTGGGTGCAAATTATTTCTACTATCACATAAGTCACTTTTTGCAATGAGAAATCCAAAGTGCTTTTTGTCTGGAATGGGTTGCACAGGTAAAAAAATCTTGTTCCTCTCTCCTATTAGCAAGCTGTTGATGTATGGTTGCTGTCTCCAGTGCACCTATAGCTACAGCTCCTAATAGCAAGAGCCCTTGTACTTCTCTCTCTCTCCATGGGTTCTTCAGCTCCTCACTTTATAGTTATTTAATACTTCCAAATTGGTCCCTTCTAATCTTTGAGCTGTCACAGCTGCAGCTTTCCATGATTCAGTAGAGTAACTGTTTAACATAAAACTACTCATGACATTCCTGTTTCACTTCTGTTCCATCCACACAACTCTTTCATTTTCTTACCAATTTTTATCAATTATTTTTACACACAGATATAGATGAAGAGAGGGCGTAAGGGCTCACAGACTAAAGTATCCAGAAAGAACTTGCAGGACGTAGAAGTAGGAAAGGAGGGAAATCAGGCAGCTTTTGGGCAACTGTAGGCATTGACACTGACTATTTTCTTTCCATTTTTATTTAGAAATATGTTCGGGACTTCTTCATCCCTTGGGAAGATGACCATTTTATTCCATAAACTTTCAGCAGGACAACTAATGTTGGATGCACAAGGAAAACATCTCTTCTGTCCCATTAGATTTCTATCAGTCTTAAAATCAGGCTATTAAACTCTAAGGAATTGGAGATAAAAATCTGGGATGGGTATAGAGTCATGTAGGGATCTGCAGTTCGGGCAACCTAGCACCAGAAGCATTAATTCATCCCTAAAAGTTGATGTGCTTCTTTTCTGAATGTGTGATTGGCAGCCTGACAAACAAGGAGTTGCTGTATGTTCTGCTGCAAGTAGAAAATTATGCCACATCCTATAAAAGAAGACAAATGCTTAATTTGTATGCCATGCTGGGCGTGAAGAGGGCAAAAAACCTCTGCATATGTTTGGATAAACAGGGGAAACAGAGAAACTTCAAACCTTAATATATAGAAAATGTGATGCTTCTTCCAGAACTACCTTCTCGGGTAGAGCATCCATTTTCAGGACGTGCATCTTTAAAAGACAGGGAAAGTAGCCCAGCAACTTTATAGCTGTACTTGCTTTGTCTGGAGTATTTAATGAAATCCTAGCTCTGCTCTATCAATATGAAACACTGAAAGCATATTACTTTCCATAAATGTCAGAAAACTGAAATTTATTTTATCAGCTGAAGTTCCCACAAATTACTTTAAATGCTGTCATGGCTGTGAAAGTGGTCTGTCACTGACTTTCATACAGCATAAACCTATTCTGCAACTTGTTCGTGAATGGACTATGTTTCACCATTTTCGAAGCCGTATATTTAATATGTGAGGCAGTCAGCTAGGCAGCTATCTGCATTTCTCTGGCTGTTTTCGGGAATGAACTTAGACATACTCCATTGGTTTTGAATCTAAGGATCTCTAATGCAGCGCATGCTTAATTACTCTTACCACTGGAAAATTCAAACAGCTTTCACATTCAGAGTATCAGAATCACAAGAAGATAAGAGATATGCCTCTAGGCTAAAAGTTTGTATAGTCTTCTCTGTCTTCTTTGTCACTTCTTTGTCAGTCATTTTCTTCTTCCACGTCACATTTTTTCTTTCTTTCACAAAGTCTGAAGAGAAATCTCAGGGGAAAAGAAAGCAGAATAATTATCCTAAGAGCTAAAGCAGCCTTGTCAGTGCATTTTTACAGAAATGGGCCCAGCCCAAAACCTATGGCCCATGATTCCCCTTCTGGAATTCCACACACATTCTTCTCACCACTTTCCCTCATCATTTTAACCTGTTCAAAATGGAGGTGAGATGCTACCACCTGGTTTTGATTGCATGATTGCATGTAATGTTCTTTACATTCATTCTGTTCAATTGCTTGTCAGCTTGCAAAAACTCATTTCCCCATCTCCCATTTGTTAGTCCTTTTTTCCCAGATGAAGATCCGATCATAACAAACCACGTGCTTGCTACTTTCAGATAAACAGCTGGGATATATTACACCTGACTTTGCTTATGATGGCTACTCACAAAAGCTGGACAGCGCTGAAGAAGGGGCTGCACTGATGGGAGTCCAGTCTAAGCTTTCTACAGTGTCATGTTGTGTATCAGTGAGATCAGGTGCATAAGACGGCTGTGGCGTGAAGACACTTTAATGTGGCCATTGCTGTTGGTTGTCCAGTCTTCAGGAAGGTACAAGAGAAACATCACACTTCAGAGAAACACAGAAAAACGGTCACAGGTACAGTACATTTTCCATGTGAGGAATGATGAAAGAAACTAAATCCCTTCAGTCTGGAGTTGGAGGATAAAATGATGGTCTCTAAAACGTCAGGGAAAAGAGGACTCCATTTTCCTTTCATCAGTCCTCTTAAGGCAGCATTCAGTCACCATCTGGACTCACATCTGAGTCCTACACATTAAATCTCTTGCTCTGTATTTAGGTGCTTTCAATCTTTTCTATAAATAAAGAGGGCAAGATATTATAGCCTCTGTAGATCTCTGCTGTGTACATCACCAAAAAAAGATACCAACCACACATCTGCACCTACAGCATTTGAAAGTGTCACCCTGAGTTGTGGAAGTACTACCTTTTGGCCTTTTACTGCTGTCTGCCTTTTCAGTAGGGAGAAACCAGACAACACCAAGACAATGTGTTCTTCCAAGTAAAAAGATGCTTTGAAAATTCTCCCTGCTCTACCTGCAGTTGGGAAATGGTTAAAACCAGAATATTAATTGTAGCAATAATAGCGAAATGATCAGTGCATACATCTATGAACGTACTAATTATATTCTCAGCTTAGAAAATCTTTATTGTATACACTATCATTTTGTTTCTAAGAAAAGAATACTCTGATATTTTTTACCTAGGTTTTGGAAGGTTGCTCTAAAGGTTTTGTGACAACCACATAGGAAGCTTCTGAAGGCTTTTATATTTCTGTATTTTTAAGTATTTTCCTGTGCTTTTGAATTGTTGCCTGCATAAGAACATGGATGGTGGGGCGTATTTTAAGGATCCACCAGTCGTTAACAATGTCACACCTTAAAAATACACATTGTTGCAGCTACAGCCTTTTCTTGGAACAGTGTAATTGGTATTTCCCTTGTTCAGAATTTTTCATGTGCGCAGCGCATGAAAAGTGAGGAATGCCAAGCAGGTGTGCTTAATTAGTACTCCTATTCATTTTGTAACATACTGCGGAATTTATCTTGGCACATCCTTGTTAAAAATGATAGGTAATGTCATTAACACTCTGGTTCTACACAAACAAACTAGAGCATACATCACCCCACAGAAATAAAATGCTGTAGCTATTGATCTAGTTGAATGGACCAGTAAAAGCTAATTTCCTTTGATTGTTTCATAATTCATTTCAGATCTTGTAACTGGTCATAATGTCATTTCAGCACGGAGACAACTGCCAGTGAAGGCATCATCATATGGTATTTCTGTTTTTAAATAGACCTAAATCCTACTTGATTTTTCCCTTTAGACTGCTTCCTTTCTTCCTCCCCTTTTTGCTTTCAGCCAAGTGCCTGGAATCACTATAAATCAGATTACAAAAAAGTCTTTTTCTGAGAACAGTGAAGCTGTTTTAAAATTGAAATTCACTGAAGCAAGAACAAGCAAAATTGTTGTTATTTCTGGTATTGTCAGGGAAATCTCAGCTACTGTCTGCTGTAATGAAAATAAATGCTGTTATCTGGAATACCTTTTCAAAATTCACCTCTCTATAGAAAGTAAATATTATTACATGTGAGAATAAATCCACCTTCTAGCTAAGCCACTAAACTAAGTGGAATAGTAATAGGAATAAATATGATCCATTAGGTCAAAGTCTGTTTTGGTTTACACCAAAGGAAATTGGAATTATCTCAGCAAATACAAAAAATAATAAATCATTAAAGTTGTGAAAGAGAGGCAGAGTAAGCCTAACAGATATGAGATTTTTAATTATACTTTTTATGACACGATGACATTATCACAACAAAATATCATGGTAGCAAAGCATTCAAGTCTTAAAAAAAAGTTAGAAAGTCTGAAATATTTAGTAGAACCATATTTTCCAAACATATAGAAAGGTTTTCACAGTTTAGCAAGATGGGATTCATGTTGGAAGTATCTTTGCAAACTCAGAAAAACAGAGCTGAATCAATAGAAGGAGGGAATCATCATAAAAACCATTTTGTTTCAGGAATGACATTTTGATCATTCCTTATTAGCTTGATTGTTTCATTTTTCACTCAATATTTCAGAGGAAGACACAGATTATGTATTCAAATAGCTTTATATTAACAGGTACGAGTTTGATATCAAACTAAGAGACTGTGGATATGGGCATGATACCTATAGATTTTTGAGTATCAAAAAGTATGATTTCATAAAACTTCCTACTTTTCCTGCTGCTTTTATCCCTGATAAGGTTATCATGTCAATTACACTAACGGGATGCACAATATGCAGCACACTGTTCTTTCCACACTACACAGCAATTAAGGCAAGTCATAACTCAGAGGTTATTGACTATGTTATTCACTGTTGCAGACCAGAGCTCTCTCCTACATCTCTGCTTTAACTCCACTCTCAACAAAACCTCTAAAAGCTCCTTATAAGTCAAGGACAGCAGCCCTTCCTCCTGGGACTGCCAGCTGTGTTTGCCACAACCAGATGTTCTGTCCTTGAAGCCCCTCCTCCTTGTGCTCCATCAGATCCAATTTCTGTGCATTCCTATCTAGGTAATAGCTGTCCCCTGTCCCAGTGCATGGTCCTAGGCTGCGTTATCTGCTTTTGGTTTTTATTTCTTCCTGGCCATAGCCAGAAATTCAAAATCAGCTGCAACCACTGGGACAGAAACTCAGAGGAAAATCTTTTGGGTTTTTTTGTTTAGATTTTTATATCTTTAGTTTTAAAAAGTATTATCTCTTCAAATAGCACTGACAGGAAGTCTGGAATGAAAAAATAAGCTGTAACCTAAATATCCTTGAAAATAGATGACCAGTGAAAGCTCACTGTTTTCTTTAACCTGCCCAGAATACAGGGCAGTATCTTTGGGACTTAAGAATATAGAACATCCTGTTCCTTAGCTTGATGTTTTCTGCAGCCCGTTTCTTCCCCTCCCATTTATCTAGAATGACAGGTAGTCTTCACTGGGACCACAAAAAATCAGTAAAATATGTGTCTTTTCTTACAGCGTTTCACAATAACATCCCTTTGCTAGAGGACCATTCAAAAGCTATAACAAATTACAGAGAACACTGGCATGTTGAGGCACAATAACCTTTTAATAAATGTATATTTTCTAACATTCAATTAAAATGTCACGCACTCTTCTGCATTTCCTTTCCACTACTGGTGGTGTTCCCCACAGAGCTACATTAACCTTCCCTTTGTTTAATCAGCTCATTCATCTTCATCAACTATTTTAGGTATTCAAGAACCTGAAAGTGTTCAAGATAGCATTATAATAATATAATTCATTAGAGTTCCGTAGTATTTTCTTGCTAAAATCTAAAAGGTACTGTGTAGACAGTAATGAGTTTCTGAACCTACCAAAATACCAGTAAGTGAGTTTACTACTATTTAATACTTGGATTTAAAAGGTTAAAATCTTGTCCCAGAGTTCAGTGCCAGCAGTCAACACTAGCTTTTCTGATTTATGGCCATCTGGAGTGGTTTAAGGATTTTCCAATGTAACATTACAATTCATTATTGTGCATCCAGTTGAGATCAATTATGAGAGAATATGTGCATGTTCAGAAGCTTGAGGCTCCATTAAAAAGATCCATAAGGAGTCTTTTTACATCTATAAAACAACTTATACCAGGCCAGGTCCTGACTCCAATTCCATATCCAAACTTTTCCAATTCCAGATTGAGTTGGACTCAATTATGCAGTCCTCTAGGCCTAAAGCTCATAGAAATATCAATAAAGTAATCAGAAATACAGTTTTTGCAGATCAGTAGCAGCTTTGGGCTTTTCACATCTGAACTGTGCACAGCTTATGTCAGGACAGCACTGAACAGGATTTTGTACCTACCATGGAATACCTGCAATCCTGTGGTAGGGATCAGCTTTCCTTCACAGAAGGGAACATAACCAGCAATTGCTTGGTAATGTCCTGTAACCCAAAGATGGTAGCAAAATGGAAATAGAGAGTAAAGCTGTGAGTGAATGAATAAACTTTATAAAGCTATGATGCAGTGTGTCAAAAAATGTTTTCAGTTTCACGGTATTCTCCAGCTGGAGATACGCCAATTAGTCTGAATTCTAGATGATTTTCACACCTTCCAAAAAACTGCTGAAATGTTATTTTCCATCCAACTGTTCCACTCCATCCTGCAACTTAGACCAAACAAACAACTATGTGATCATTTAGAAATGTTATGGTTATAATATTGTTACAAGCACTTGCACACGGGCACATAAATTTATTCAAAAAGATTTGACAGTATACCGTGTGCTGAATCACAGAAATATCCTCAGCTCTGCCTTATGTGTTAAACGTACAGCAGATGAATTTCAGTTATCAGTACTTTGTAAGGGTAGTCTGAACTGTGAACATAAAGTTATTTTTTGTACTGAAAAAGCAGTAAGAAACATGAAATAAAATATACAAGTGCAGTCAGGGACTGGGAAGCACCAAAGCTATGTTGAGAATTCCAGGACTGAAGCTCCTGCGATCTCATCTGGAAAATGGTGTGGAATTTAACTGATCTAACAAAGAAAGTTAAAAGGTCTGTGTTTAGTTTACTAGTGCTTGAGTCTATACTTTTAGGGAGTTCAAAGCTGTTAACTTACATTCCAACATTATACTTTCACATAAAGTTATCATTTATGTAGCTATAAATAAATGCTTTTTATTTCAATGCAGCTTGAAAATACAATATTTTCTTCTTTCCAAATTATCCCAGAGAGAGGTTCTGAACTATTAAAATGACCTTTAAAATTGATTATTTATTCATTCGGTTCCTTGCCTTATTTGTTCACATTTAACTACAGTATTAATAATGCAGTTCACTGCACAATGTCATTTTACTGGAGATTTTTTTCATATGTCACATTTAGTGCTTTGTTGAAGCCTTAGGAGACTGTTCCCATTTTCCTTTATGTAATGTGTAAAGGTCTAGTTTTGTTTAATGTTGTCTAGACTTGTCTTTAATATCATGCTTAAAATAGATACTCATGTAAAATAGGCAGTTTCTGGATGCTAAAGGAGTCTGGCTTATTTTCTACAAGTTGAAAGATAACCCAAGACAGCAGCTGTAGGGATCACAGACTGGTTTAAATCCCATTCTCATGAGTTTCAGTGAAGCTGGACCCCACCCTAGAGAACTCAAATATGAGTATCTGACACTGTTGCTGTGTTTCTAAATATTGATTTTTCTGTAGTGTTTTTTGGAGTCAGGTGGAATCAAGTGGAATCTGCTCAAGAGGGCTAAAACTACAAGGGGGTTATGGGAAACCCATGAAAACCAAACCCCAAATCTCTGTAAACTAGCTAGGTTGGATTCTTACCACTGTCTCACCATTAAACCAAAAGTGATGATATGTATGCTGAATATCAACATTCCCTAAAGCCCCTCAGTGAATGGAATGGAATGGAATGGAATGGAATGGAATGGAATGGAATGGAATGGAATGGAATGGAATGGAATGGAATAGACTATTTCTGTTGGAAGGGACCTATGCTGACCATCTCATCCAACTGCCTGACTAATTCAGGCTGACCACAAGCTGTATAATCATTCAGTGGCCTAAGACCTCCTCCCAGTGCCTGGAGATCCCACCTGCCTCCTGGCTACACCAAGGGTCATGGACACACACAGGAGCTCTGGAACCCCAGTGATTACTCTAAGCGCTCAACTGGTGCTGCTTGCCAGTTGTCCCCTATTTGCAGACTTTGCTTTTTGAATAGTGAGAAACAAATCGTTGAAAACAATGTTTTGATTTTACTGTAGGGGAAATTCTGGTTTAATTTTGCAGCACATACTGAGTGCTCACCCAGCCAAAAGGCAGCTTTGCAGCAAAACCAGAGTGGGCTTCGGTTCAAGTGTCTAGTTCTAACTTTTCAGGGCTGCTGAAGCAAAATGATTCCTTAGCGAGTAGCTGTGAGATTGCTCCTATCATTTTATAATGCTGAATTTATATTATTTATCGTATCTGTCACCTATAGCATTGAACTTTATAGTATTGAATTTGAACATAAGGCAATTGCTCTCGTACAAGGATTTATTCAGGATTCTAATGGTAGATAACTTCTAAGTCACATTTTTCCAAATAGGCTATCTTAGGACAATCGCCTTTGAATTGCTTTGCAAAATACAACACCACCACTAACAATAACAAAGCTGTTGCCAGAACTGCTGTGTTAACCATGTGGCTTTTGAGCTTAGCCTGGTTTCAAAAATTCTGCATAATTCATGTCTTTATACATATATGATGAAATTGTATTCAAATTAGAAGAAAATATATTCTTCTTTATTTTTGTAGAAAGTTAAAGGAAGTCAGACAAATACAAGACATTTTTAAAAAAATAAAACTACTACCAGAAGTGAAACTATGTAAGGATTTCAGCTACTGGACATTTTGTAACATTTCAAAAATTTCCAGTAATATTTATCCAAAAATAAAAGAAAAATAAGGAAAAATTATTTTAGAACAGTATTTGTTAAAAATTATTTATGTCACATCACATGGAAATAAACTGATTTTTTCATATAGAAATCAGATATTCACATTGAAATAACACTGAATATATGACAATGTGATTCACAAATGTTAGAGATAAAACCTCATGAAATTTGATGAGTACAATTAGCATTGATCTATCAGTTCAGTCAGGGAAAAAAACCCACAGAATTTATTAAAAATAAATAATTTTAAAAGGTCCTTAACAATAAATTAGTAAGATACATGTGTTACTTTAAACCTTCCCCATAATACACCTAACTACATCATGCTGTTTGGTAATGTAAAGTTTAATCTCTCCCATCCCAGCAATAAACATTAACGGTAATTGCCACAGTAGGTGATGCTGGATCTAATCTGAAAACCATGGTGTCCAGTGGAATCATTTAATATGTCATGAATGACAGACAAGACATAATTAACTCTCTCATAGTTTCCTCTGATCATTGTTTCCAAATGTGACCTGGGAATATAAATACATCTGAGCCAGAAAAATCTTTAACCCCTACTCGGGAATGATTCTCAAACAATATATGCTGAAGTCTTCTAGAAAGACTTCAGAAGCGTCCTTTCGTCTGTAAAAAACCTCACATTGCTAAACTGTTCTTTTCATACTAGATGCTAATGCTAATCAGTCATGACCCTTACATAAGAACAAACACCAGCATAGACAGCCATGGAAATTGCAAGGAAATGGATTTTAAGAGACTAAGGATATGAGATGGTTTATCAATGTGTGAAGCTATGCTCCACTGTCCCAGCTTGTGAAGTTCCAAGTTTCCGTAACAGGCTGGGTTAACCTAAGGGGTCAGGCCTGGCGACCCAAGGGGCACACTGTCACAAATTGAAGACAAGTCTGAAACAGTAGAATTAGATATGCATATGAATAAAGGAGGGTACAATTGCTTTAGGGTGTCCCAGGTGAAGGATCAAAACTCCATATTGCTAACAACAGACCAGGAAAATACTCATGCTATCCATATGCTATTCCACAGTCATTTGGAGTGGCTTATCCTGGTCAATGTCAAAAGGAGAGTAACAAGGACCTGTTACCATTGATCTGTTCTAAAGTACAAATCTCATGTCTTACCACACTACCAAAGCATTTCCGGCTAAGTTACCAAAGTAAGAAAAGAGAAATTCAGATTTATTTTAGAAAAATACATGTATCAGTCTGTTCCTGTGCTTGCCAGTACCAGTTTAATGTGTTTATGTCTCAATTGTTTTGATATCATATGTTACACTCTTCCCCCATGCAAATCTACGCTTGAAATAATCTCCATATCCAAGCCATTAAGATAAGTAAATATATCATTAGGAGTGAGGGATAGGCAGTGGAGGATGCTGTAATCTGCTCATGGGCATAACATAGACAGGATTTATTCTAAGTCAATCTATCAGATCAGTTGATAAATACTGTTAAAACTGAGCTGTACAGCCTGAGGGGTTTATACATCTAAACCACTTTATTTTTCTTAGTGTTTGCTTTTATAACAGGCTATTCTTGCTGCCAGTGTAACCATCTACTACATTTTTTAAGCTTGCCAAGTCTTTGCCTTCAGTACTGCTTTAGTTTTTATTTACAAGTATGGGTTGTAGAGAGGATAAAATAAACTGACATATGTGTCTAAGTGTCCTGTGCCAGAGGGCATGAAAGGAAATACTCAACCAACAAATTTCCATAAATGATTGTGTGTGTTCACGTGCTCTGGTCTCGCATCTAAGATGCCAAGCCTTTAAAATTGCTTTGCCTGAGAAGTTACAATAACAGACATAACCCAAAGACAACCTTACATTTAGTTTTCATTGCTCTTAATGGCCTTCTAGGAACTATGATTAGTGGGGGACAGAAGCATTGATCCAGGGTAGATATTTCTCCTATATGTCTCATTTGTCCACAAGGCAACAGAAAGACACAAGAGAGGGGTTTTATTGGCAGCCAGATGTTCATGACTTTTTTCTGTTGCACACTGAGATCACAGATGAAATGGAAGGAATCGGGACTATTCAGAAGTGAACCACAACAGAAACTGCCTGAGAAGTTGGTAAATAACTCTTGTACTAACACCTTCTGCCTTCTCCTCAACTGCTGCGAGGTCCATGCCATAAACATCCAGCAAGCCTTTCACTGACAGTCATTACCAGCTAGGGTTTCTCATTACCTCAGCCAAAATTCAGCTCACAGACGGAGAGTGGCCAGCCTTCACTTCAGTCTATAATGAACCAACTCCTTTAGTTTCTGACTTCAAAAAATGTCAGTAAATTTTGATAATAGCAGCCTGCTTTTAAACAAACAGTAAGACAGATTCCTCTTTCTTTTGTCCTGATCATTCTGATTCCTTGATTCCTACTTTTCATCCTCATGTGTATTCATATGCAGACACCCGTACACACGCATGTAGGCATGCACCCAACTCCATCAATGCTTGAAATTTGTTAGATTCATTTCCCTTTATAGTTAGACATTAAAAATTGCATCCGGTGAACTTCTCACAGAAGATACTCAGCCTTCCAGAGGGCAGGACTATACATATATAAAACAGTGGCGAGCCCAACTTTATTTAGCTAGTAGGTGTTTAAAAAATAAAATTGTATATGTTGGTTTCTGCAGCTTTTTCTACTCCCTTGCTTTTTATTTACTTTAAGTCATTAAAATTTACTTAATTTTAACTCTGTATAGTCATTTTAACCATCCTAATGGCAGCTCCATAATTCTTGGTTGGATGTATTGCAGGAAAGTGATTTTTCTTCCTAGTCACATTATTTTGTAAGAATACCTTTTGGTTTCTGTATCTAGATATATGTGCATGCGTAAGATACATACACTACCACAAAATAGATCTATATATGTGTATGTTTATGTATATATAAACGTAAAATTTAAACTGACATATATATGAATACGTATATTTCTGTGTGTGTATCTATGTTTTAATTTCTAAAATGTCAGTGTTGATACTGTTTTCAATTGATAGTGTCCACTGGTCAAAGGAATGAGCTATTTTTCCAATGGATTAGGAAGCTTAAAAGAGTCCTCTGGCTGTAAGCGGCAGATCCATTTCAAGCTTTAGAGTATTCACTGTGTCTATAACATGAGTAGTAGTGAGAGACAGACTGAGATGAGAAAGTGAGGTAATTCACGTGCCATTTTGCAACATCATACGGCATTTTCCTTTTTTGGCTTGTTTGTAAGGACAGGCAGGCATTCCCTGTCAATCTCATGCAAATAACTTCAATGCATACATACATGAGCAATAATCTTTCTATTTTTGTCACTTGAGTAATGCCTTCGATGTAACTGAGAACTGAAGTGAAGATGACACATTGCTAGAAACAAATCCCTATAGCCAAGGGCACCAGGGGAAGTTCCACGTCTGGTGTCCTCATTAGCAAAAATTTTAAGCAACACCACTCATCTAACATGCAATGACAAAACCACTCCCCACACTAAAATCAATCTATAGAGGAAATTAATAAACCATGGTGGTGCTGTAACAGTTTCCTGAAATAACATTGGAAACATGTTTAGAAACTGCTGTGCTGCATGCACATAAATCTTCCCTGCACAGTTACCAGGTTGAGATCTCTGCCCACAGATTCCAGACAAAAAAGATTTTGTAAATACTCTTTGCTCATTATTGCAAGCATTTGTAGGACGGCCATCACAGTATTAGTCAAACATACCTAGCTCAAAATGCTGGTGCTGATCTTCCAAATGTTTGTTCAAAAGCAGCACCAATTTTTTTCTTCTGCTTGTTTTTATACGCTTTTCCAATAGCAGACTTAATCTTTTGGCTGGTCCATGGTTCAGATCTCCCTCCTAAAACCAAAGAACAGACAGCATTTCTCGTAGTACAGGGCTTGACATAGACACAAACTTGATTTCAAGTGCTTAAGTATTTTCAAATAAGTACAAAAAGGCCTTTAGTTGATCACTTAGGTGCCTGAGGTGCAAGCGAGGCCTAAATACAAGAAAATCTGGTGACAAAACCATTAACGCACGTGTTTGAGAAAGGACCCTTGAACATCAGTGGCAGGGGGGCCCAGGCAGAAGTGGTCCTAGAATATGGAGAGACCAGAAGGGAAGCAGAGAGGGACAGCAGCACCACAGAAGGGGTAGGGGGAATTTTTTCTTGCAAATTGTAGCCCTGTAGCCTCTCTCCCCCTACAGAGCCTATCTGGAAATTCACAGCTTAACAGTATGAAAACCTTTCCCAGGCTGGGGCCGTAACTCAGTCAGTATAGCAGGGCCAGATGACAGAAGCCCTAAGCCTCTTTGGTGAATGCCGACTGCATTCTTGAGGAAGGACGTAAGCACGTAGTTAAGTACTTTCCAGAAATTTGTGTATAAACAGATTTCAGATACTGAATAATTTATTCCTCATCTTTGCATGTAAACATTCTTACAAGCTTTTTGATTAGTTATTTGGGATATATTTAACAAATGGGACAGACCGACAAATCTGAAAGGTAACTGAAGAACAGACAGATACACATCTTAAAGCAGTAAGCTACTCCGACTGTGGTTTGAACAAGCTCAAACTGTGCTCCCATGGTCTTAGAAGAGAAGCAGAAAGCATCCATTGTGAAGATGCATTTCCTTGGGGAATGGGCACTGGTTTTTCTTCCAGGCTTTGGCCTTTTTCTAATTACTAGTAATTGTGCTAGTGATCTGATTTTGTGCCTTCTCTGCCAACAGCTGGACTTCATTCTCTTTTCTGAAGTCTGAAGTTGATGAAATCAGATGCTAAGATAGCTATTTGCAGCACATTCCCCAGTAACACAGATAATTTGAAATCTACCACAGAACATGGGATGGACTGGATTCTGTAGCTCCTATGAAAGTGTAGAATGTGCTACTTGGTACAGGCTTAAAAAATGAACTATGTGAGCCCAGAATTGTGTGTCACATCTGTAAAGGTACGACAGACTGTCTGGTACTCATTTTTTCCTTCACCTAGGCCTTTGGCATTTCTACTCCCAGCACTAGTCTAAAGTGATACACCACAAGGCATCAGCCAAGAACAGCTTCAGAAAAACAGCCATTTTTAGAAGCTATTCCAAAGTTGCTTTGCAAACCCAAACACTTCAACAGCAGTGTAAACTGTGGTTGTCCTGTATATCACTGGGAAATAAAAAAAATACACCGGTACCTCCTTAAATAGAAATATTTTTATGAAACCTCCAGTATTTTAATTCCTATTTGCATCATTTTTGTTTCTACTTAATCTAGAGGCTATTTTTGCAATCCTTCTAAAAAATTTTAAAGAAATTCTTTGGAAAAAATGTTTGGTTTTCCTCTTTTCGGAAGAAACAATCTATTTGGATACTATGATCATACCTCAAGCTTTTACTGCAGCTTTAGACTCTGACCTCTGGTGAATGCCTCTGTGGCAGAGCTCTCAGACAACCAAAAGAAATGCCTTGTATTTTTGAGGTGATGAATTTCCAGCAGGATGAATTTTTGAGGAAAGGCCAAAGCAAACAAAGAAATCTTTGAACTTACAGTAAGAAAATAAATCCTCCAAGAAACAGTTTTCTGTTTTGGCCAACAAAGCAGAAGGAGTCTTGCTAGTCACTCAGGAAACTTAGACTTTGACCCAGTTCTTCTGTGATGTTGCAGTTCACTTTTCCAGCCTTGTTTCATTGGACAAATGTGGGACATTTTCTTCACTGTTTGTGGGAAATTTTGTCCCTTATGGACAAAAGTGACACTCTCAGCAGCTTCTGATGCCACAGAATATGATGTCTTTTGCTTTCACGGGAGTGCGTAAAAAGAAAATCCTGTTTTCTTCTTTCATGAATTTATACTAGGTCGCGACAATCTTTTCTTTCGATGTGGCAAAATCCATGGTGACCACCTCTATATCTGCTAGGAGCTGCTTTGGCATATGTTCGCTTGCTGTTGCCACTTCCCTCTCCAACATACCATCCATTTGGTTACCAGGTAACACGCATCGCTAGGCATTTGCATTAAGCATCGATGCTTGTCATGTTTTTTACACTGGGTTTTTAAAAATAACGAAGGTTAAAATAGGATTGTGTTATGGCTAGGAATCTTCAGATTCATTCTAGTGGCTTGTCAGGACATCAGCAGTATAAAATCCATCTGTTGACAAAGATATTACCGTTTAATAAGCACAGGGCCAAATCCCTGTGGATGCAACTGATTTTGGTGTTGATAGCTAGAAACAATTTGATATATTGCCATGTGACAACATAAGGCATCATTCTCCTCTTCAGTTGAAAAGAGTAATGGGCCAAATTCAAGTCTGGTTTCACCAAGTGAAAATCTGAAGTTATTGGAATGCATTTTTTGTATTTCACAGATGCAATACGTCTGTTAGCGAAAAATATTATTCGCTTCCCACAGAGTAAGTAGCGCACATCAAATTCCTTACCAAAACGTGATCCATGATGATGAGAATGCTAAATTCAACTGGAAATTTTCATCAATGATTTTTGGGAAAATGGGGTTTTTTCTGAATTTCATTCTTCACAATTTTGTGGGGAAAATTATGACTTACAGACAAAACCAGAAAATAAACAAAGCAATGAAAACCCATACTTATGAGACCTCATATGCCTGTTTTGTTGGCAAGTGGAGCAGCCCAGGCCCTATAATGCACTTTGAAAGCTAATTCACTTGAGTAGTTCAGCAAGATGGAAGGTTGAAGATGTTTTATAGGAAGTGAAGTCCATCAAGACAGGCTTTTTTTCTAGGACTGAAAGTATAGGTATGACTAGCGCATTTGAACCGAAACTTCTACATGGCTTTCTGTTAACATTTTCAAAATTAGGCATTTTGAGTCTGCATCAAAAGACTTTGAAATGAAGAAAAAAATCCAAAGAAACTTACCATGCCTTCTAATGTATATATAATTTTTGGTACAAAAGTCTTGCTGATTTTAAGTGAAAAAACCAACAAATGGGTTTTTTGCTGAACTTTAGGAGGGTTACAGCTCAGCTGATTCCCTGTAATGCCTAAGGATGTTGCAAAAGTCTGCTCACTAATGAAGGGAGTGGGAATTAATATTTTTATATGAATTATCAGTCAATGCAGAACCACACTTCCTAAAACACCTAGTGTTTCAGCCTGAAGTTTTGAGACTTGGCATTAAATAAAACACACTCAGAAAGCATAATGCTTCATAAAACACTTCTGCATCTTGCATATGTGTCATAGTTTATCTTCAGTTTGCTATTCAAATATGTTAGTTCTCAGTCTCTTTTCATTTTTTTCCTGGGATTTTATCGTATATCATAAAGAATCAGACATCTTCCAGATATGTTAATCACTAGCACTTCTGTCATTTCTTCTTCCAGTGCCAACTGGAGCCATTTTATATAACTAATATATAATTGTTCCTTCCAAAAGTAATATTTCCATCTCCCAGACGCTATTTTGGAGTGTCAGTTTACTCACTCAGTGTTAATGGATATATTTGCAATGACTTCACCACAAACCAGATAAAGCCCAGAAAAATACAAACTGCAAAGTGTGGCCGATGATGTTTTTCTACTGCCATGGTATCTCATGGTGATGAAATTACTCGGGTGTACAGTTCATTTTCATATTTGGTCTTCAAAGTGCTTCAGTACATTAAAGCATGTGTGTGTTAAAATAAGAAAACTATTTGTGGAAGTGACAATCATGAAAAGAAGAAGCAGGTGTAAATAAATTATTCTTTAAACTCATGGCTTGCTTGAGTAACAATTAGAATGGAGCTATTTGTTGCTAACCTCAGTGTGAGAGTGTGTGTGTGTGTGTGTGTGTGTGTGTGTGTGGACATGGGGAGGACATGGGGAGACACTAAAGAAAATAGTTAAAATGAAGACAGGTATAATCTCGAGATGAATTCCTCCAAAGCTGGGAATACCCTTCCATGGCTTGTATATAACCTGCAGGGTCCAGTACTGGGCAATGATTTTGGATGGGCAGCGTGATGACATTTCCATTCCGGGGTTTCGTTGATGGCACCTCTCCAGCCGCACAGGGAAAACAGAGTGCTTATTCCAGTTCACGAGCCGCTCAAGGGAACGTCAGCTGGGTGTTACTGTGGTGCTTCCCTACAGATTGCTCTTGTTATTGGTTCATTTAGGTGGTGGTACCTCCCATGGCACTTCTTGTACTTCGCTATTACCAAGCACCAGAGATGATGTGTCAAAGACAGGTGCTAGGAAACACTATTTGTATCCACACAAATTTCTCTGCAAACATTTGCATTTTCAGTTTGCAAGAGGAAATCAAGTCTTTTGAAGACCTCTAAGATCTTCCTCAGCAAACTGCTCTTCAGATGATGTTAATAAATAGCAGTATTTATTCTTAGTGAGTTATTCAAATGGGATGAAGAGTGCCAAGACCGAAAACATAAATATGACATTATTTGATGTGGAGTACTCCTAGAAATTAAAGGCATTCTCAAAGTGCTATTTATGATACTATCAGACAAGTCTGGTGCTCAGCACTTCTATGAATGTATAAGAGACAGTTCAATTTTCTAAACAGTTTCAAATACATTTCTAAACAATGGAATTCTGTATGTAGCTTATTTCTCCCAATAAATGTAAGCCTTATTTTCTCTATCACATATTGCAATGAATAGAAAATTTGGACTCTCCATGAAGCGTTTGCATGAAAAAATAAAACTTCCTACTTAGAACGACTTTGAATTCAATAACTGGAAGGGGGTAATATAGTGTCTTTCCTGCACAAAGAAGACATTATTTCCTTCCCTTTGTAATATGTTTTTCCACCAAAGAATTATAGGTTCTCTAAAGAAGCAGAGTCGCATTTAATGGTAGTACTCTTCCCTGAGGGATGTAAATTGCTTCTGAAGGCTACAAGGAAGGCCTCAAAACACTATTAATTTATACCCAACTAGTGAAACCAGATATATAAAAAACATTGTGACTAAATCTGGTATTATCATGTGATGCTTCTACTATCTCTGCTTTCAAACGCAAGTATGTATTAGAAACACATTGAACAAAAGAAGGGTCAAATATGATTACCACAGGAATCATGGCAAAATTACATTTATTCCATTTACATGTAAAACACTGGGGGGAGGAGAAATCCTTTCTGGCTGGTTTAGAAGATTGCAAGAACATTAAGAGAGGTATGTTATGGATGGGGTATCTGGCGTGGGTTGCCAGCTTGCCAAAACACTCCCAAGACATAAGTGCAGCCCGTAGATGGATGGTGATGGCCAGATGGGGAGAAAGGCAGGGTGTCTATGCAAGGTCCTCAAATCCCAAGCTGTATTCAAACCTGACTTTTCTTGACAAGAAAAAACTACAGAGGAGGAGAGGTGATGATAGTATAGCCCATCAGCAATCTGATAAATAACTCAAGCGATGCAACAGAGCAGTTGGCACTTTGGTGGCATCCACATGAAAGGAATTGGACCCTGGATTTTTTGGCTTTTTATTGATCTGCCAAGAATATTTACTATAAGAAGAAACTTTCTGTAAAGGACTATTCAAATAAGGCTTTCAAGATGAAGGCCATGATCACCGTCTGAGTTTATGAGTGTATTTTTATAAGCGTAGGTTCAGAAAAACTCTTGCAGTTTGAGGTGCAATGAATAGTAATGCATTTATTTGCTTTTCATGATATATTTAACTGATAAAACACTCTGATGGCTCTCAAATACTGAGACATCGGTGGTTAGGTTTATGCAAAGCTTGGAAAGAAAATAAAAGAGCTTACGGAACAGAATTTCTCTGGATATTTTAAAGCAAACATTTATTCCATTTCAAATCTGGTGTACTTTCTTCAACAAAAAAGTGGACATGGATCACCAAGAAAATTGTCTTTTTGCTTCTGTGTCTTCCCAGAAGGCTTTGATCACTGCATGATATCATGAAACATTAATGTCACTGTGGCATGAGTTAAGGACAATGTTTATCTTGAGCTCAGTTGCTATTACCAGCAAGTTTTGCAGTTTTAACAGTGATCCCTAGTACAGTGTCACAAGGGTATATTTGATGTCTTGACTTAATGGGTAGCTTCAATCGATGTTGTGCCATGTTTCACTAAAGAACAAATCATTCACTTGATGTACTGAATTTTTTTACAGGAATAACAGTCCAATAACCTCTTACATTCTGAAAACACAGCTTCTCTGGGCATCACCCCGTTCCTTTGGAAAGGAGGAAATATTCACAGCAACTAGGAAAACATATAACCTATGAAATATTTGAAGCTCATTTTGGTTTCAAAGGAAAAAGGCAAGATGTCCATATCTCTTTTTTTGCAGCCTCCTTCCTAGGAATTGCACAAAATACCATGCTGTAGTTCTTTTGTTGATGGTGTGGGAGTTTTTTCCTAGGGGGTTTTTCTTTTTTTTTTTGTTGGTTGGTTTTTGTCTTTTCCTTTGTTTTTTGGCTGTTGTTGCTGTTGTTGTTGTTGTTTTTGGCTTTTTGATCCACAGAAGCTGATTTGGAGGCATGCACCAGTAATTCCAACCAATTCATGATGTGACAGGAGTAACACAATAAGCACATTTGCATTTTGATCTACTTATGTCTTAGATTGAGACAGAATTGCAAATCCTATAAAGTCAACCCAAAAGGGATTTCTCCCACAATTAGGAGAAAATGAGCCATGAGCATAGACGTACACCACACCAGCCTCTGTAAATTCATCTGACTGCCTTCAGTCTGATTTCAGGACTTTAAAATGATAGAAAAAACATGTATAACTGTTCCCATGAAACTGCAATAAAATGGTTAACACCTTAATGCTCAGTCTAAGCTTTCAGACTGCAACAATGGCCAAGGCATTAAGACAAGAGATTAATGTAACAAGAACACCACCAAGAAGGGCACATTTGCAGCAGGTTCTGCCTTAGGTAAAGCAGCAATTCATTCTCCCATGCTGAATCAAGCAAAAAAGCTTGGTGCTTGATATTCCCCATTAATACATAAATGTCTGATTCCTGTTAATATATGTGAATGGGAGGAGAAGATGCTTCCTACTGAGAATCAGTGGGAAAAAATGGAATTTTGGTAATCTTGGAGGATTATTTTTTTGACCTCTTTTTTTGTTTCAAAGAGAGGCTAATGTCCTCATAATTTTCAAGTGGGTATGAAGGATGATGGTGGAAATGATTCATTACCAACCTTGAACTCTCAGATTGTTTGACTAATGAAGTTGACATCTTTTATCAGTATGTGCCATTTCACAGAATGCACCTATATTTGCATGTAAATTGTATATGTAAGGGCACAGTATTAATAGTGGAATTAATCAAACTATTCTGCTTTCAGACCAGAAAGATTCATTCTGAAAATTAAACTCTCTGTAACCGAGCCTTTTTTTCCAGTACTGTCTATCCATTCTTCAGCTAAATAAGTTCAATAGTAGGGACCAAGACGTAGTTCTTAAAAGAAGTCTCAACGTCCTAAGTGGTGCTAACATATCTCCTTCCTGAACACAGAAGGAATTCCAAAGTATCTATAGCAGTTTAGGGGACATTTACACTTAGAAGAATCAAAGGCCTGATTCTGTTCCTTCCTGTGATACCCAGGTATTTTAGGTATTGTAAACCGTATCATATGTCGTAAATTTATACTAATATATCTCAACGGCTTTGCATATCATAAAAATTCCAGAAAATATGTTTCAAGTGGGCAGTTTCTCTATCCTGATATTGACAAAATTTTAACGTCTGTGTGTGTAGATGCCCAGTGAAACGTATTGAGCTCATTTCCCAGTTATGCCCAAGGAGCAAGGCACTGCCCAGCTCTAGTAAAACCATGTGTGAGCCTTCCAGCCTGAATTTTAGGAGCTGAAACATTCACACTTCCAGATTCTACTAATTTAGAGTTGCTAAGGCATACGAACATTTATGTGGCTTATCAAAAGCTTCCAGACAGCTGTGACTCATCATGGGACACACGTTCTCGGTCCTTCAGTGGTGTGTCTAATGCATGACACAGTGCCCTGAGAGTCAGCACAACAGCCTTCTCTCCCTGGAAGCCGTCCACAGATGGTAGCACAGCATGGTGAAACTCACACAGAGCACAGACAATAGCTCAGGCCCCAACTAACAAATTTTTGCACCGATTTAACGTCACGTTAAACCAATGTACTGGTACAGTTAATTAAACTGATAACGTAATAAGGAAGCTCAAAAGAGTCATAATACATGCAACCTAGGAACAATCTGTAATCTGCAGTTTGTGCAGAATTGCTTATCTAATTATAGAAAAACATAACACTTTTCTGTAGGTTGAAGCCCAGTAATGAGTCTAGGCCAACTCAAGAAGACCAAAAAATTGAGCACACTAAAACAATATTTACCACTGCAGAATGAGGACTCTTTTTTTCTGTAGGGAGACAGATGTATATGTGCAACCATTAATCTTTAAAGATCTTGAGAAAATATATACATTCTTAATAATTGGATATTTCTAATGAACATCTGCCAATATAGCATATTCAAAAAGTCTTCTTGATTTAACATATCATTATTTTGGGCACTCTCAAAAGCTTAGAGAAACATTAATCATGATGATGAACTTCAGGTCCATTTAATAAAGTATTTATTTCTTCCCCATTTATATGCTTTGTCCTGCTCATACAGTTCTTACTTGTAGGCACCTTTCTTTCTAAAAACAAAACAGTTTAGCCAAGAAACCGTTCATGAAAAGGACACGTTTTCATGTTTAAAAGATTTAATTTGAAAAAATTGTGTTAAAAGGAAGGCAGGACAAAATGTTTCTTATTGAGTAGCTCAGTCAAAGCGTGATAAATGGTTTGATAGCTCCAGTCTAACCAGCACTGGTGGAAACCTCAGTTACAGTAGCCATGGCGCATAAGCAGCAGCATTATGCTGAAGACATTCTTGCTCACTGAAAACCAATTTAAATACCATCACTTAAACTATGATTTGGTAAAATTTTGCCTTTGAGTCTCATACTTACCTGGAAATAGTGACATAGTATGTCACATTATAGATTTTAGCAGTGTGGTACATAGAACAGTGGTGCTAGGCCCTGTACCGAAAGGTGTGCTAATGCACCTCAGTGCTGTGGCTGCAGTGATCCCAGTGCCTTCTCTGCACTGTGTAGGTATACTTCTCCTGGAAAAGGGACAGTCTGTGCAGTAAGACTAAGAAAACCACTGCAGCCTCATCCGAAGTGAATGAAGGTGCTGTGAAGGTTAGAGGAATGTGAAAGTTTCCTTATCTTGGACATTGTCCTTGCAACAGCCAAGTCCCAAATGTCTCGTAGCTCTCCATGCCAAATCTCTGCACATCAGAAAAATTGGGTATGTAACTGCTCTACTAGAGGCAACTGGAGGCATTTCTGAAAGAAAAGCATGAGTGGCATTCAGCACACTTTTTCCTTAGAGATAACATAGCAAACAGCAATTCTTTGAACCAATGAAGACTAATTTCCTAAAGATCTGTATCTGAGCGTTAGTATGAAAACTAAACTGTAATGTTCATGAGAAGCCTTTTCTGGAGATTTATAAGGGCTTCTCTAGGGTGAATTCTCTGGTACCTAATAGCTCACACTGCAGCTTTTTCCATAGTTACAGATATTTTTTCACTACCTGATGAAAACCACAAGATTTTCTTTTAAAATTGGAACCAGCTCCTGCCTTAGGGCCTTTCACTCACTAAAGGATCATTCTGCTAAAAGGAGCTAAATAGGATAATGCAGACCTGCAGTACTCAGAGCGAAGCTGCTTAAAATATTCAGGTGGTGAAAACCATTAGACATTTTCAATAGTAATAACTGAAAAAGATAAAGTAATTTCTGGGAAGCATTCCCCTTATAAAGAGGTTCAAATGCTGTTCCTAGTCATATTAAATAACCAGGAAATTAGAGGAGAAAAGGACTGTGTACTTATTGAGGCATACAACCAGAAGCCCAGTATTGTAGATTTTGACTTTTTCTAATCCACTTATTTTCAACAAGTGTTTACTTTAAAATTACCTTTGGCTTAAAGAATTAGAAACAGATCTTATTGCTCTGCTTGTCAGTGTGCTTGAGCTTATTCTTTGTTTCACAGAAAGTCAGTCTTTCACACAAGAGAAGAAAGACATGAAAGTACTTTCCTATCTCAGAACTGTCAAAATTATTCAGTTCCTCTTCAGTTTATAGAATGGATGGTTATGTCTTAAATGATGGCAGTTTGTATAGTGATCCAATTCTCTAAGCAAGAGCTTCATCAAGTGCTGGAAATGTCTCCTTGAAAATTTACACTGGGGCTTACTCTGAACACCTTAATTGCACAAGGTCCTGACCTAACCATTTCTTGCTGGGAGGTTCACAGGCACCCATCAGTCTGAAGAGCAAGTATATCCAGTTGGCAGTACACACAGAAAACCCCATTCATTGTAAGAATCTCATGCTTGCCCACAAAACTAAAGATACAAGTCCAAGAGTTTGTTCTAATAGATCAGCCATGCTTTAGGTAACACAGCTGATGTTAACGTCAGACTTTTAGAATAAGGGAGAGAGCTGCAACAGCCAGGAAAGAAAGATGTCAGGAAAGCAGAGAAAAAGAGCTATATCGTCCACATGGCTTTTTTCTGTCCCTCCACATCACATTTTCTAGGTGGATAAAGCCATCCTCCTCCACAGCCATGGTCACCTTTTGCCTCAAATGGACACAGAGGCTTTTAGCCTTTTTTGTAGCGAAGGACTGAATTACTAGCACAGTTTTCTTTCTGAGGTCTTCAGTCCAGACCAAATGCAAATATACAATTAACTTTATCACAGTGTTTCTCTGCCTCATAATAGGCTTTGGCAGCAATAGTGTGGCATGTTTAGTACTCTAATGAACCTGTTCCTCACTCTTATAACCAGTGCATACAACAGCAGAGAAGGCGTTATGTATGGCACAAGGGTCATGTTGCCATCCTGAATCTTTGGTGGGTTTGAGAATGACCTAGTGAGGGAGTGAAATTATATCATGAGACCCACAATGCCTTGCCATGATTCCAGAACACTATGCAAATAGCATATATGAATAATGAACATTTAAAGCAAGAGCTATGCACCAGACAAACAATTCATAAAACAGTATATTTGTCTATGTCATTTGCAAGTAAATTCAATTAATAAGCAAATTAATAACACAAGTCTGTGCATAAGCAAAGCTTGGGGCACAATTTCCTGTTACTTGCATCTTCAGCAGTCATCTCCATCCATGCAAAACGAATGTAATGTTTTTCAAATCAGATTTGGTAGGATTTCTGACCTGCTTCAAAGTCACTGTGGCAATACAACCAAGTATTCAGATACACTGGGAAAGAGGGTCCAGTGAGCACTTCTGCCTGCTCAGCTTGGCATATGACAGCTCAGCCTGGCTTCCTGGGGGAAGAATCTATGTCTTTGTCTTTCAGTTCCATTTTTTCCCACAATCTCTTTCCCATCACTTCTAAATCCATTAGCCCCTTTCAAAACCTCTTATCAACTTTCACAAAAAATAGTGACAGAAAAGAAAAGGAGCTCACGTTAGTCTCTCTGCTGAGGCTGTAATACACCTTTTCTGTTATTTGATTAATTTAGTAGAAACATTGACCTTTCATTGTATACAATTCAGAATCACCCACAGCATATGTCACTAGTAGCTAGGGAATAGGACACAATGGATGGAGGATACTGAGTGTATCTGTGCAAGATAAGGAGTATTTCAGGAGTAATGGACCTTCTGGGCATAAGTTTCAAGTACAATTGAAGGTAGTCAGAAATAAAGGTCACAAAAATATTAAAACAAGAGCCACTTCAAAACCAATCTGTTTAATCATCAGCAAGAATACAAAGTTTCATGACTCTGCTTCCAGTCCTAATCAGCTTCCACATTTGAATCACCATGTTGGTTCATATTCCTCAAAAACAGTGTGTTTCATTTTTGTATCTATGCAGTATTTTTTGCATTCTTCCATTGATTTGCAAAGGACATAATATGCAAACTAAGAATAAGATTTTTAGATTTTTCTTTGATTTTTGTTTTGTTGGTTTTGTGGGTTTTTGTGGGTTTTGGGTTTTTAACAGAAACAATGAGAAATGTGTTCTAGCCAAGTCATAAAAATGTGAACATGTAAATTTACACCCCCAAGGTGGGTTTTTTAAATGTCATGCCATTACATTTATCCTACACTACAGGAGATCAAAAAACATCTACAGTAGGTATAAAAAATGCCTAATGAAATATTTCAGAACAGATTATGGTGTGTAACCTGCCAATTGAGATTTGATATACTTAGGGGAAACCTGAGGACTCGACATGTAATTTTAAAAAAAGTTTTATTTCCTTGACTTAAATAACACCCCATGGTATTAATCAAACCCCACAGAGCCAGTATGCAGAATCAGAAGCAGAGCATACCTGTGTAATGAGGAATTGTGCATGACCTGAGAAATTACTTCAAAAATTGGTTGCTTACTGGTTGATATTTCTGAAGCTCGTTATGAACACAAAGCTCTTGAAATGTTATAGCAAAGCAGTGTGTTAGTATCAAGATGCTAATTTAAATTTCCTTTGATTTGATAAACTTTTATCATCCCAGACCTGAGCTTCAAACCAACTCCATTCCCTAGCAGACGCCATGGATCCAGGAACCTTGTTTCTCTTCAAGGACCACTTCATCAAAGATCATCAAATCTGCTCAGGACCCTGGCTTGCCATGCCACAAGCAATCTGCTTTGGATCTCTCTGGAGTCCCCCACGCTAGTGTTGATCCCCACATACTGGTCTGTGTTCAGATTTCCCTGAGGCAAGACCCTGGAAACCTGGGAACCACCCACCTAGACAGGGCTTTCCTGCAGTTTTGCAGCAGTGAAGCGAAAGCCAGTGAAAGCATCCACTCCTCAAGTTTTTGAGCCCATACACCTTAGGTTTGAAGCCTGACAAAACTTCTCTGGGCTCACTGTGCATGTGTCACAGGCAGGGATCACCCTCCACCACTGAATTAATCTGCAGGAATTGTCCAGGAAGCTGGCATCTTTTTAGCTGAGACGCTGCCATTCATGGTTGGAAAAAGCAAGAGTCCTCTTGAGCAGGAAACTGTTTTTCAGATGGCTTTAAGAAAAACTACAGTTCTTTCCCATAAAGAGTTTACAAATTGAAACCATTACCTGGCAACAACTTCATTATTGTTTGTCTTCAAGGAGGTTCCACTTGGGCTCAGTGTTCCATTTACACATCACAGGAGTATTCTCTTCCAGACATTAAAAAGGATAAAAAAGGCTGTAGGGAACTCTTGGGGTGAATGCTAAAGAAAAAAAGGCAATTAGGTTAACTTATTACTCTATCAGATTTGTCTATAATGCCATACAAGGAAAACAAAACCAAACCAAAAAAAAAACCAACCTCCCAAGTTTATCTAACCCCTGAAAAGTAGTTGAAAGCAATTTGTCGGCTTTTTTAGCTTGCTGGTTGTTTTGTGCTGCAAGCCAGAAGCAGAACACAGCTCTATGCCATGTGTTATTCACAGCTGGAGAAATATGGGCTCATTATTTTGTCAGGGTTTGCTAGTGATATCAAGATATTTCATTAAAAGAGGAAATGTCCACAGGTTTTCTGCATTCCAGTCCTGATATTCAATCCCTGGGGAAAAAGTTGAAAATGAAAAATAATGATGTGAATGAGAGCTCCAAGGCCCAACACTTCACTTGTGAATACAGTAAGTTTTAAACAAATTATCCACATGTAATTTATCATATTTAACTGCAGCACAAGTTTAGCAGATGTGCTGACAACAGTTGTAGTCTAATCTCTGGGAAGCTTACTTCCCAGTTCCCATCCCAATGTCAGGGCAGCACTAGGCTGCCTGAGCACAGCTCAGTGCCTGGTACCTGCAGAATTGCCCTGCTAAGGGAAAGCTCCAAATTGCCTTTCAGGCAAATTCAGCTCCCCCAAGAGTCTGTTAGAGATCAAGATATGGAGGAAGCTCTCTTCCCACATGTCTGGTCCTATCTCTCTGCTCAGTCTCTATTCTCTTCTGCTCAGCTTAAGGACAGTGCCCTTATAACTAGAAGCTTCATACCTCTCACAACTTATCACAAGCTCATCCTCCTCTCTCTGCAATTGGCATCTTCCCATGGCAAAATCCTCTACTCTCAGGTGTTGCACTATCCCTTACTAATAAAGAGAGGTATTTAGCTGGTTATTCTGAGTGGCTGCTGAACATCTCTTCTTCCAGTCCTTGCTGTTTTCCTTCAGCCTTGACCTGTGCAGAAAATACCTTCTGCTTAAGCCTAAACTATTGTGAGAGATGACTTCTAATTAATTCATCATTAAATCATTTTTGACATAGAACAGAAATAATCCAAAACATAAAGCCTGAAAATTCTGACTCCCATTTCACCAGACCAGGGAAAGGCAGAAAAATTTCTGCCTGGTGCATAAACTGCAGGCAGGTATTGCAAGCCTTCGGAGGAGCTTGGAAAGGATTTCTTCCGTAACAGCACTTCTGGGAATGGAGAACCCCACCTGTGGGGCTCTGTCTCGACAGGGATGGGGAAGAAGGTGTGCACCACAGCAGTGAGGGACTGTGGAAGAGGCAGTGGAAGAGGAAGGCATGAAAATCATCTCCTCGGAGATGGTATTTAAGGAAACATATTTTTTCACTGCAGAGCTTTTGGAGTTCAAAGTGAGCAGGCAACACTAGATCACCTAAACAAGCCTCATGCTAAATATACCTTTGGCTATAAGCATCCCCAATATAATATAACCAGCAAGTGCCAGCTCTTCATAGTAGCAGGATTGGGTTTTATTAGACTGCTCAGTTGTCATCAACTTGGACCAAACTACTACTTCTAAAAAGCAATAGCAGATCAAGTTTATACCTGGGATGCACTGTCCCTGAGATTCATGAACAAAGCTTAATTATTTCTCAGGTTATGATCTGGCATAGGGCCAAAATAAGGGATCTCAATTTAAAGGTCTGTGAATAACACCAGATAACATTTTAATTGTCAGATAGGATTAACATACAGCTCATGGTAATAAAAAACCAAAAATATGAAAATTATCTTTAAAAAGATGGGTTTTTTTTAAAAAAAGTAAAAAAGCAAGCTGCAATACTACAGGAGGCTGGAAAAAGACTTGACTTTGTGGAAATCATCACTATGTTGTTACACAAAGGAGAGAGCTACATCCTAGAACCCAAATGTTGCAGTCTGGATCTCCAGGAGCCACTCAGCAGGCATCCTGTTCGCTTGAGATAAAACCCAACCAGTAAATATAATCTATTTGACTTCTGCATATGAGAAGATGCCTAACTTGAAATGACAGTTTGTACAGCTCTATCTGTAACTAATAATTCAACTTCAATCATAATGATACGCCTTTGTTTAGTTCAAGTTCGGTTTCTGTTCGTGTTTTGTCATGTCTACAACTGATTGTAGCCCTTACACCAACTACTATTGTGCAGATTTGTCCAGAATTAAAAACACAAACAAACAAAACACAAACAAAAAAGAACCAAACCCAAAACAAACAAACAAACCCCCAAAAAGCTCCACCCAGAGAAGAAAGGAACCATGAATCTATTTTTATAAACAGACAAAAAACTGCCCTCAAACCCATCCAAGTTATGGCTTATTTGACAATGGCGTATTTCCCGTGATCTGTCCTTCCTGGCTATGCTCTTTCTCATCTCCGTTACTGGTTTTGTGATACCCAGCTCTGTAAGTTTCCATTTAATGCACTAGAGAGGGAAAAGCTGCCACTATTGTCCCTGTGCACAGCAGCATACCACTCCTGGATGCGTCCACAAGACAGCCTTTAAACACTAGTGAGACTGCTGTCCCATTGCATCCTGTGGAAGGACTGAAAACACTTCCAGGAGCCCCTCTAGAACCCAACACTTGGAAGAGTGTGTCAGAGCCTAGTCTGTGACAACAAGAATAGAAAACATATTATTCTGAGTTAGACAAATATGACAAAGGAAACCAAAACCTGAAAAAAATAGGGGAAAGAAAAGCAAAACAAACCCCAACCACTCAATAGGAAGCATGGAAAGCTATTCCAATAATCAGGAAGTCCCTAATCCAGACCAGACTTGAACTGAACTGTGGTGGGCTATGCTACTGCCAGATGCTATTTCCAATGTGATTTATTTCAAGAGAATATTGGACTTGGCCAAGAAGCTGCCTTTGTTTGACTTGTTTTTATCTGCAAGTCTTGGGTAATAGAAAGGGCATTGGGATGGGGTTCACTCTTCTCCTAGAACTTTTTTTTGCCATTTGTTAGACGCTGCTGGGAAATTATGATACATTTCAAAACCATCTGACATTACATTTTGGCATTGCAATAAGTGAGACAACTACACTCAGGAAAAGGATCAACCATTTATTTAGACAGGCTAACTTTGATGCTGATTACAGCACTCCTCCTGTTGCCGGTGCTTAATGTAGTATCTGCTCCTACAAGTAAGGAATAGCCATTAAATCAGTCTATAAGTAGATCATTCCCTTCTCCACAGGGAAGTGTCTCTGAGGCAGGGACTGAAAGCCCTGTGTTGAGCTGAAATGGGGTCCTGAGCTACAGACAGGGACTGGGGAGTCTCCAGGGAAAGTGGGTCAGGGCCAGCAGCCCCGGTCATGCCTTCAAGGCCCTGACAATCACAAACCCCCTCTTCTTCCTTCAAAAGGAAGCAAAGGAGTGGGTCACATGAGTTCACTGGTAAAGTCAAGATGGTCAGCAGTGGAGAAGACAATTATTTCTCACGACAGTTAGACTGTGATTTTGAATGATCCTCCTGGTCATATCAAGATTTAACCATAGTTTCCAAATGCCTACCCATCTTTCTCCATCCATGCCTTCCTCTAAAAAGCTTCTCCTCTCACTGCAGGAAGGCATTTGGGAAGCACTGCCTTACAGAGATCTAGTGGGCTCATCCATGCAAATCGGGTGTTAAGCAAGAAGGAAGAGGCCCAGGATGTTTACAAGGATGATCTTGATGGATGGAAGGTACTCTGAAGAACGTCGCTGTAATGAGGGAGAAAAATCCTGCAGCAGAAATCTTGGTAGAAAAGAGATTTCTCTTTCACTCAAGCTGTTTCTTTCTTCCCCTTCTCTGACCAACTGAGACTAAACTCCTCTAAACGAATTCTTTCCCACGTGGTCTGAAAGATACTGTTCATCAGCATGGCCATACATTTTGCATTTTATTTCTGGTAACTAGAGAATCAACAAAGGCTTGCCTTCAATGTCCAAACACGCCAGTGTAAGAGCAGAGGATGAGTGTTCATGAACATAAAAGCTCCAAGCCTAGAACCCTCAGCATTTTTTTATAAAGGAAAACTGAATAACAAAGATGTAGTGATGTAAACATGTCTCTAAACAGGGTAACGTACTTCTTGTGCAAAAATAATTTCCCAGAATAAAGTTACTTTTACTGTGGAGGTACTAGCAAAATAAGGAGCTTTTTATTCCAGAATAACTTATCCTTTTTGAAAGCAGATCAGTTGCTTATTCTGAAGCACTGTCCACACAGCATGCATACCAGTGTAGCCAAAGAACTGCAGGAACTCACCTATCAACTGCACTTTCTGTCAGTTTTCCCAATAAGCAAGACTTATTAGTGTCTGGGGGTATGTGTACGAGAGAGAGATAAGACAGTCTTCCTTTATCAAAAAGGAAAAATCAAATTTTAAAATCTCAGGAAAACATAATCTGTTTCAAACCCACTCACTGCGTCATGAAAAGCAGTAGAGGAGAACTGGAGCTCCTCAGAACCTATTATTTAATGACAATCTAAAGGAATGAACTCCAGTTTCCCACAGCTCTGTCTCATGGGCTTTACTGAACTACAGTGGCTAAGAAGACAGAAGCTCCAGTTAACTTTTCTCACTGATGTCAAGTGTACATGCAGATTTTGAGGTATGTAACAACACATGAACTCCTAATGTCGCCTTTGCCTTGCTCTGAACGCAAAGAGATATGTAGTTAGCTTCTTCATCCACCTAAAGTTATTTTTCTTAAACTTGTTGCAATTTAATTGTCTTTAAGAGTTTTGCTCAGCTGAAACTGATTGGTGCATTCCAAAATTAGTAATGAGACACGTAGACACATGTACACACAAGGGGAGTAACATATAAAATACATAGATACCGACATTTCAGTTGGGAAATAGCTGAGGAGAGGAATGGGTTGCTATGGAGCTTTGTTTATCGTATGTAAGATATGGAAGAGAATTTCCCTGACTGACCATAAGGGTAAGACTAGGCTGAGCAGCACAGGCACGGATATCTATGCCACAGGTGTCCAGCTTTCAGACAAAGTACATTCTGCTGGAGCTCTCCGCAGAAAACTAGCCTTGAACTCAGCACTGACTAGGACTGCTGCTGTGGCTGCCATTCAGAAAACTTCTGCAGGTAGGCTGGGAGAAGGTGGGCAGACTTTTAAAAAAAACATACATTTATATGTCCCCAGGACAATAGGCAAGGAATTAAATAAAATGGGTGAAAATTAGCACAGTAAATGAGCATTCAAAGTTTAATCTACTTTTCAGTGGATTGTAATTGAAATCATGGTCACAAATACTGCCCAGTCTCTTTCTTGGATAGCTTTCAAAAGAATTAGGAGGTCTTTGAATTAAAAAAAAAAAGCAACCAAAAAAGGAAGCTGATAAAACTTTTGTTGGAAAGCCTTCATTCCAGCAGCAAAATGTGCAACAGTGAAGGCTAAATCTCAGAGCCACAGGATGAGATGAAGCCTGGGCAACACAATGCAGAGGGCAAAGCTACAAAGGAACTGTTATGAAACCTGAGAAACAGAGAAGAGCTTGGAAAGGGCAATAGCTTTCTAACCCAATACCTCAAATGTAGTGGGGCATTACTGAATGAGGGAAAGAGACTTCCTCCCATTATCAGGAATGATCAAGGAAAAACAATAAAGAGCTATAAAATACTATGGGAGGCAACAAGATGCAGCAGGAGTAGCTGAAGTCTTGATTGCAGCCTGCTACCTTGCCAAGACTTGATGATAAAAATGCATTAATCCGTGCCCCACAAAGGGTCCTGGCTCCCCAGGCACTGCATTTCTACTGTGGGGTTCAGCCCTTTGCAGGCCCTCAGCATGTCAATAGCAAGGCTGGGACCGCCAGGTCATCGGCCAGGTGCAGTCCTGTGTCGTGTACCTGTGCCCTGCCCGGGCTGCGAATAGGAGAGGAAAACTGGGAAGGGATGCTGTGGATCAGGAGAAGGTGGTGTGTGTCTGTATGGGAGGGGGCAGCATATGGGAGGGGACAGTATATGGAAGTGTGTGTGTGTGTGTGTGTGGTGTGTTTGTGTTCATGCCTGCACATTCCCTGTCTGGGAGGGCGGTGTGTGGGGAGGACCGAGAGGTGCGTGCATCCCATAGATAGGAATGTTGATGTGGATTCACGCTTGTGTGAGAGGGGAATCCCCTGCCTAGAGGGTGTCCTTAGTGTGGGTTGTGTGTGTGCGTGTGCATCCCCTGCCGGGGGTTGGTGTGGTTCGTGTGTGTACATGCATGTGCACGAGTGTGTGCGTGTGTGCGTGCCCTGCCTGTGGCACTGGCACAGTGTCTGTGCGTGGCCGCGTGTCTCCGTGTGCGAGCGCGCATCCCCTGCCCGGGCTGGGAGGGGGGAAGGCGCACCCTTTGTCTGGGGGCAGCGCGGGGAGGGGGCTGCGCGCCCCGGTCCGGGGCAGTGCCGGGTGCGCGCGGGTGCGCGCAGCCCCAGCGCGGGCCGGGGAGCGCGGAGCGTGCGCGGG
>VZRV01003363.1:375093-529611 GCA_013398115.1 Falcunculus frontatus | reverse complement strand
TTACAGCGGGGCGAGGGCAGCGAGGGCTCGACTCTTATCCCCCCTCGGCCCCCCCCCTCCGCCCGACACCCCAGCCGCTCGCCGCGCGGCTGCTCCGGCGGCTTTTCATCTCCGGGGGTAGGAGGGAGATGCCTTTGCCGTGGTTTTTCCACCCCCAGCCCTCTCCGTGCCGGGGGGGGCGGTGATGTGGAGCCGGGAATGTAGAGGAAAACCCTCCCCGGGAAGGAGCGACCAAAACAAATCTCTCGCCGTGGCTTTGGCGGCCGCGCAGTGCCCGGGGAAGCCCGAGCAGCCCCTGCCAGCGCCGGGGAATCCCTCCTGCAGCCCCCGGCGGCGCCCCGGGCGCCCGCGGAGCAAGGTAAGCGGGAGGGCATCCCTCTTCCGCCGAGGGCTGCCTTTCGCTTTTATTTGTATTTATTTGAGAGACCGAGTCATCCCCAGCTCCCGCCCTGATGGGACTGTCAAGGGAGGCGAGAACTGCCTGCTGGCCGCGGAGCTCCCGGGCCGGCCGGGAGCGCGGCGCTCCCCCGGGGAGCCCCGGGGTGCCCCGAGCGCTGCGCAGCGGCTGCCCCCGGCGCGGGGAGCGCCCCTGGGGAGGGGGCATGATCGGCGGGGCGGGACGGACACGGGGTGTGCTCCCCGGCTGCCTGGATCGGTCTAAGGGAGGATAATAAAACCCTCACCCTGGGGCGCTTTGGAAACCTTGGCTTATATTTTTGTTCCTTCAGAGCTGCTAAAGGGAGGGATACATTTCGTAGTATTCTACTGCCGTGGGTGAGCTCTACCGATAAAGGCTCGTCATTTGTTTCCGATGCTCTAATAGCGCTTGTGGAAACCTGATGATACAAAACCTCAGCCTTCTCGGTAGCTGTCGTTGGAGCTACCCCATCCACTGAAAAATCCTCTCTACAGAAGAAAATATATGTAGCATTGTGGTAGTCTAAAATATACTGTCATATATGCGTTCTGTAGGTAAGTAGCATGCTGGCCCCTGGATTTAAAACCCTAAATGTGTTTATGAATAGGCATGTTCATTGGCTACATGGTTTCTACAAACCGTTCAGTGTGTTTCGTCTATCAGAATTTCACTGCCTGGGTGAAGGTAGACCTTTGTTTATACCCTATGGATGTACTGTCCATATTTATAGTAGGGTTTGGATTTCGTTCAATTGAAGTTACATAATGATTAAGATACAATAGGCAGTATATATGCAGTTTCTTGGACATTTTAATTCATTGCAGATAAGACTGACTCCAGCAACACTGCCAAAATTGTCACTTTTTCAATGTTTGTGTAAGAAAGGAAGTGTCCATAGCATCAGGTGGAGACAACGCTCCTTTAGCAAATACATAGTCATCAAGACCTTGCTATTAAAAGGACACCTAAGCAAAGGATTTCAGTGACCCCATCCTGTAGCTCTGAAGAGGTGCCAGGATTGGTTTAGAAGAGGAAGAACAGCAGTGAGACTGGGCAGGTTTGGGAGCGGGGAAAGCCTGTCTGGTAACATTTTGCATTAAAAACACCTAGAGTTCAAGTTTGCTCAGCTGGTGAGTCGGTCCAAGTAAGAGCAGAGCTAGCACCAAGCCTTATAGGCTGGGCAAGGTCTGCAAAACTGAATATCCCACCAAGCCTGGGGTGCAATCCTCCAGAGAGTTTTAGCAGAAATTTGCAGGGGAGCAGGGTCAGTGAGTACATGCCACTTGTCAGATTTGTTTGTTCTCTGATCACTGAGATGTTCTAGCAAAACTCTGGAAGTCTTTCCTAGAGAGATGAGGTGCAGTACAGAAAAAATAGTTTGTTTCTGGTTCTTAAAACCTCTGTCTATTCTGTTCAAACAACTGATAAATCTGATACAACTGATAAGCTCTCTCTTCATTCAGACTTAGTGGAACTTGCAGCTCGCTTGTTATAATTTTTTTTTTTTCCAAAGAATGCTTCTGCAGGCAGCTCTCACCATAGCATCCGAATTGCTCTTGCCTCCTTTCTCAGCTGGACACTGTCGCTGGAGCTCAGCAGGTTGCCCTCGTTCAGACGTATGCAGACAGTAAAACATCTTCAGCTCGAGATGGGGGAGAGGTGCTCTTTGGAGCAGCACGCTTCAGCCTGAACATTTCCATTCGCTTCAGCATTTTGAGATGTCCCATTGCCTTAATGATGCCATATCACATATATTTATTCATACTCAGCCTTTTTTCTTTCTAAGTGAAAGTTAATTGGCAAATTCTGGCTTGCCATTCAAAGCAAGGCAAGAGGTCAAGATGTGCAATAGCTTTCTTGCCAACATTTGGGACTTTGCCAAACGGATTGCTACTGTCACTTTTAGAAAAAAATCTTGATTGTATGTGACTTCCTTGAGCTTCATGTAACTACATGTGCAGGTAAAATATATTCCATGATGCTACTGTATTTAAAGCTACCTGCTGAAGGATATTTCAGTCAGTGTTTTACTCCGTCTGTCGTTCTTATATAAACAGCACGTTGGGGAGGGTCTGTCTGGTCTCAGCTCAGAGGAGGAACGCAAGCTGAGATACCTGGTGAAGAGAGCAGTGACTGGAAGTATGTTGGTGCAGTGGGATTCCACTGCAGACCCCCCTGAAGGTGTCTGCTCTACCCGAGTACACACCTGCTGCTCCCCTCAGGCAGAGCTGGGAGCCAGAAAGGGAAGCACTGAAGGGTGTAAGCAACTTCAGCTTCATCAGAGTAGACATACATGCAGTATAAAAATGAATTTTTGCATGTTTTCAGGGGTCACTTCTATTAGTTCATCATGTTATTGCATAATGTCTTCTGACCCAGCAATGCTCACAGCTCTTAGAATTAAGCAATGATTAAGCCTCTGAAAGGACTTTACATGTTTGTCTAGTATTGCTACAGTAAGTTTTATAATTTTTAGGAATAAGTTTTTTTTCCTAATAGGTGTCTGAATATTATAAACATGGATGCATGGTAAAAAATAGGCTGTAGTTTACTTTGTTGAGTTTTGCTCTTTCTAGTCTTATCAGGACATGAGCACCCTAAGAGAAAATATTTTTAATTTCCCATCTGTAGTGGGCATTTTTTTCTTGTGGTTATTGCTGGAGTAGTAGCACTGGGTATTTGATTTCTTGGATTTTATAATAAATCTTTGGAACATGCTTTTTTAACTCACATTTTAGTAAGGAGAAATGTGTGTTCACTTTGTAACAAGAATATTAACTTCAAACCAAAATAAACTTTTCAATATTAAATTGCAGAGATTTTTTAAGATGTGCAACAGTGTTCTAAGGGATAATGTGAAAATAAATTGCTTAGGACATTACAGAGTAGATTTAATCCTATTGTAAATGTAGATTTTTGTGCGATCCCATAGCTTCCTATATTTTTTTAATGTATAATTCTCTGGCTATATGGAAAAGATATGGAAAGAATTTCATTATTTTGAATTTTTTCTTCACTGTTATGCAATTAGAGGTATCATATTGCATGCTATAATAGATAGATTGCTCAGTCATGCTCAAATCTAAGTAAAATGCATATAAATGACTAAAGAAAAAAATTTAACAGAGAAGCTCAGCAACTCAAGTGTTTACTGAACAGGACTTGGAGGTTTCTTATCTTGGTTACCCTACGATGTCAGTCCCAGTATAGCTTCCCAGACCACTAAATACCATAAAAGCCTTAGAGAGAGTGTGCATCAGTGAAGATGTTAACACTATATTAAGCTTAAACCTGCCTGTATTCTTCATAAAACCTGGAAGGACAGCAAGGGCTATTTTGCTTTTTGTCTGTCCCAGTGCTTGCTACAGCACATACAGAAATTTCAGCACAAGTCACACACTGGCATCTTCCTGAGTTTTCACTTGTTTGCTGTGCAATACATTCTTCCAAGTCTGGAGGGCTGGAGTTTCTTAAAGGATGAGTTTCTTTAAGGATTAATTTCTTAAACTACTTTTGTTCACCAGCATGAAAATATGATGTTAATTGCGTAATCAGAAAACAAAGAATATTGTTTCGAACGCACTTCTTCATGGATCATGGTAAGAACAATAGGGAAACAATAAAAGAAAAGTCTCAGGCCACTAAAATCAGTGGGGTTTTTAATTTATTTGTTTCTAATGCAGGAAATCTATATTTAGCCATAATGATAAATCAGCTGTGACTTAGGTGTCTGGCTTCTATAAATCCCTATTCCTACTCTGGATAACTGTAAAGAGTAGTCAGTAGCATCACTGCTGGCACCAGCAAGAGAGTCAGAACAACAATCTATTAGCTAATAAATAATATATGTAATGCTGGCATAATGCAGCTCTGAGCATTTAGGAGTAGGCTGTGATAAACAGCAGTTGAACTCTTGACAAGGAACAATGGCAATTGACCAATTTACCTCTCATAGTACCATGACAGGGGAGCACAGCACGCTGTAAAATTGTGTGAGGGCACTTAGAGCCCGAGCCAAGGCAGAGGGGCTGAATGGCTCTCTGAACACAGTGCCGGCACGTGATGCAGAAGCCCCTGGGTTTGTCAGTGCTTCTCCCTAGGAAATCAGACTTGCTATTGCAGGGTATTCTTCATGCTGCCATCATATTCAGGTACTAGCTTGTTAGGAAATAAACGTCAGCCCTGTAGGTAAAACCACGTTACGAGGAAATGAATGCAAAGCTGTGCTGGTAATTAAGTGAACAAAGCTCTCAAACGTAATCTTCTTTGATGACACTAGAGATGAGCTTCTCCCCCTGATTGCCTAACAAGTTAAGAAATAGAAATCAGTTATGACAGTACAGTCCAAATACAGAATAAATTTGCCTCAGAGCATTAATAAGGCAGTTCATAAAATAATATTTCACAGTACCTCATCAATAGTTAACTTATAGAAAATTAGCTGTATTTTCAATAGATACAGAGATAAAAATTACAATCAAATGCAAGAACTCAAAACTAAGCCATAATGCTTCTTTTTACAGAATTTTCAGTTGTGTCGTTTGCCCTCTTAAGGTATGAGGATTTGGTTTACCTACAAGGTTGTTGACCTCATCTCAGATGGATGTACTCTCAGATGGCAGAATAATCCTGCTATAATTTATAGCTATACATTCAGTGTAAATTTGCATATACCAGAGACGGTCTGAGACAGTTTGAGCAGAAAGTGCTGGCAAGCTGCAGAAGCTAGAAGAATCCCACTAATGTATTTAAGCAGACTCAAAACAGTGAATAGGCTTAATTAGCCTTGAAATCACACAACTATGAATGACAGTATTGTACGTGCTTTTCCAGTGGTTGGTGAGATTAATAGCACACAGAGTCGCTCTACCTTGACAGGAGTGCCATCTAGAAGGTTTTGCTTTCTGGAATATTTCCTTCTCATGTTTTCTTCATTCTTATTATTGTTGACATAGAGCAAACCTCTTAACTGGGTAAGCTTTATACTTGAATTTATTCTCAGGACTAGCCTGGCTACTGTTAGCCACTTCAGTCCCTATTTAGGCATGTCACTGAAGTAGCATTAGCAGTGCTGTGTATCTTCTGCTACTTTTGAACTAAAGAAGGGATGAGAATGTTTAGCTGCTTCAACATGTTTATAGACAACCTAGGCAGAAGCAAAAATATCTTGCTTTTGCTCAGTAACCTTATGGTTAGGGTACTGATGGAGAAAAATTGAGCTTTTAGGCGTTTCATAGATTAACATGATGCAAATAAATATTTCACTTCTTGTAATCCAAGATTACAACCCGCCAAAGGACTGGTCACACCCCTCAGTTAAAGACTCATTTATGTCTATTGTCTTTCAAGCACAGGCTTCCTCATTCTTGCGCAGTAGGAATGGGGATGGTCTCCATCGCTGCAGCCATCCTGGGGATTACTGATAGCAGCAGGAGCCTGGAAGATATAAACCATAGGTTTGAATCAATAGGGATGAACGTGGTACTTCAGTGAATGTTTAATGACCGAGCAATGACATCAAAGTGGAACCAAGGCTACCACCTCAAGGTGTATTTGAAAAGAGTAGATCTTGTTCAGTTCTTTTGAAGGACTATTTTATGTACCTCTTGTAAGAGGAGGTTTCCAGGCTTAGAATATCGTGTGGGTGGGTTGTGTCCCTTTTGATCCTGCTTACGCATTGGGCCTGGATGGGAGTTAAGAGCATCTTCTTCCTGACTGTGAAGTATCGTGTTGATCCCGCCTTAGAGGTTCCCACACCCTTCTTTGAACTTGGGACTTGTGTGTTTAATATTAGAAACTCTGAACTAATGGCTCTGATGAAGCACATTTTTTAAGAGGATGCTGTGGCTTTTAAAAATACATTTTGGCTTGATAGAAGTAAATAAATTAATTTATAGTGGCAGTTTTATAAAAGTGTTCCTTTTAGCCTGTCTTGATTTCAGAATTATAGTAACAGTAGCATAGGGTTATGCATGATAGTGAGTCCTCATTTTTTTCTATTGTCAGGTCAATTTGAGAGTCAAAAAATATCAATACTCCTGGTGTCAGGTAGGACTAAAAGTCAGCATAGCTTCTTCTCTACAGTGTTAAACTGGAGTTCCTAAGAACAGCTTTCCCTTACTGACTCCCAGACCAACAGTATCTTTGTGCAGTATGTGGAACCAAAACAGATAAGGTCTCAGATAAGGTCAGGAAGCAAAGTTTTCTGTTTACTGGGTGACTGCTTTTCTCAGATAGGCAAAATAAGATGTTGGGTTGTCCTAGGCCCTGCACAGCAGTTTGTAGTAGTAGTTTGGAATGTTTTTCTAAAGCATTCTATAGTTGAAGACATCAAAATATGGAAGGGTTGGATTCTTCAGAATCAAGATTAGATGGAAATTTGTCTTAATTTTTAATGATAAAAGCTTTTTGTAAAAACTTGCTGATGCTGTGACCTCGGGGACATTTCCAGCTATGTACAAAGGCACTTGTCAAAAATTGAGTCACCTGAAAACCAAGGCCTTGATTCATTCCTTCGTTCTGCCTTCGGGGCTTCTGTAAAACACCAGCAACAGGAATCCAAGCTAGGCTCCTAAAGGATTGAGATGAACATCTCTTGAGTAAATCTGCCCCTTTCAAACTGTATTCTTTGGCCACGTCTCTTCCTGTCTGTTGTCCTGGTAGGTGTAGGTCTACCATTTACCTTGGCTGAATTAGGGAACAGTCCAATTAGAAATGGTTGAAAATAAAATTTTTGACCGAACCAGCAACAGAACAGAAATGTTTTCATTTCCAAAGAAGTCACTTAAGAATACAACTGTACTTTCCTTAATTGTAGATTTAGAACAGTGGCATTGAATGTTTTTCTTTATTAGAAACTCAGCATAATACCAGGATTCTGGCCAAAATGCAACATCCAGAATTTTGGGTGCAGTTTCTTTCAAAGAGGGATAAAATCTGACTCTTTTGTAAGATGTGCCTCATTACTTCAGACATCATTCTCTATGTATATAGGATAATATTACATGTTGAGTAATATTTCCCTGCCTAGAAACCTAGAATCATCATTCAGTACTACACTGTGCAAGCTTTTCTTCAGGAGAACAAAAAGACATCTGTGAAGTTCTCCACTGCTTTCAGCTACTTGGCAGCACTGTTACTGGTAGGGAGCAGTGGAAGATTGAGGGGTTAGAGAAGCTAACATATTTAGAATAACCCTAAAACTAATTGCTTTAGGACAACTGGTTACATTAGTGCCTCCTCAAAGAACAAATGGTGTGTTGACAATCCCCTCCATCATCTTAATGCACTGCAATGCAATTAGAAGAGACAATCAAGTAGTGGACAAATAAATTGCAATTCAAAGCTCTAATTTATTAATACTAATGTATTTACTATTATTAGTATGTGTATATGTAACCTCTTTAGGCTCTCAAAGAACTGTATGGAAGCACCAATCAAACTTGTGGATCCAGAGTGCTGGTCGGGATATAAATATGTAGTCTGATTTAGACCTGACATGAGGACCTTGCATAATCACATTTCTGTAATATCTCGTTGTTTGACATTAAAGAAAATGATCTGCTGTTCGGCCTTGTACTTCTGCATGACAGCTCATCTCCTCAGAAGTTTCTAGGGGAGGCTAAATAAGCAGTGAAAGACAGTATCTTTGGCAAAAGCAGTAACAGCCCTTAGCAACCAATTGTAAACGTGAATAGTAAAGTGCAGACACGACCAACAATTACATCCTAAACAAGAGATGTTTCAACCTGCAATGGAAATGGAAAGGTTTTTGTAAACTGAGCAGGAATGCATCAGGATTTTTTTTAAGGTTCGTATAGCCACACTTGTCACGAGCAGCAACAGCAGAGCTGCTGGTAAGGAAAGACAGAGAACCATAGCTGAGGTGAAATAAAGTTTGGTGGGGATCTTGATTCAGCACTGTATGGGCTACAAAGCTGTGTTCGGCGCTCTCTTGAGACCTCGGTGCAGGCTTAGGGGGTGCTACAATCCCAGTGCTCAGATCCAGACTTGTGAAGAGGTACTACTCTGAAAGACCACTTGAGTCCTAAATTCCATGAGTCTTGAGGTAAAATTACTCTGAATGGTCTCAAGAGTGTTCAGCTTTTTGTAAAGCAGTCTGCGTCACCTGTAGTATGTCTAGAGCCCACCCACATGGCTTTACCTTGTGTAGGAGCTTCAGTAAGTGATTACAAGTGCTATTGGGATAGTTAGAAAACTCAGATAAGCCGAAACTGCCAAGCTTGTGTGACTGCAAGACTTCAAAAACGTTTTATCAGTTATACTTTCCCTCTTTTTCTGTCTTCTGTCACCTTACCTATTTCTGTCTGGGTTTTCTTATCCAAGGCTCTTAGGGAATATATAGAGTCTCAGAGTCTGCTGCTCCTTGCTGAAGTTCAGCTCATCCATCTAAAAGACACTTCTGTGCTCAAGATGGTGAGAACAGCGAGTTAGCAGACAGACTGATTTAGTTGATCTGAAAAGTTCGTCTATAAAAGGCCTCATCTTTTTTGAGTGTTTCCTGCAGATCTCCAAGACTTTGTGTAGCCAAAGTTTAAATTTTCACATACCAGAAATAAATAATCTGTGAGGTCTGTTGTGAAATAGAAATAATCATCATTTCAGACCAGCTATCCATAGCCCCAAGAGCTATGATTTTGCAGGAATTGCTCTCAAAGATTTGCAAGATCTTACTTTTCATAGAGCAACCCATCCATAGCTGTTAGCAGAGCTCTCAGGGCAACAGGTGGGATTTGGTATTAGTTCACGGAAAGACTCAGCTCTCCAGTGGTGGCTCTGACGACGGCTGTAGTCTGGCAAGAGCCAGACATTGCTCACGGAGAAGCTGTGTCACAGGGGAGACAGGCTAAGGCTCCATCTTTGCCCCCTCAGACCATGTTGATTCAAGTGGTTTCACCCACTGAAGCCTCTGAGGACTCAAGCCAAGAGCTGGCACCAGTAGTTTGGATAATCAAAGCTCAACTACTTGTCTCCTGTGCATGCATGCATGTGTTCCTGCATATAGATATGAATCTGAGACATACAAAGGATGCTCAGGAATACTTTGACATGTTTCCTGACACTTCCTGCATTCAGCTTGCCAATCCTTAACTATATGAGATGTGACTTCTGTAAAGGTGGGAAATGGAAATAACGAACAACTCATTTGAGCAGGATGCTTTTATGCAGAGTTTTAGCTATCACCTTAGCCATCTTTTTAAAAACTGAAATTAAGGGAAACTTCTAGTAAAAGATCCCACAGCACACCATTAAGAAACTGCAGGTCTTCATATTTTGAAACAAAAAGCAGACATTTGAGAGCTAAGATGTGGCAGCAGAGAGATTACAGCAAAGGAGACACTGAAAGAAAAGAACCACACAATCAAAGAAGTCGGCAAAAATGTGTTTGCTGAGTAAAAATATATTGGTTTGTCACAACTAAGTTGCTTCATCTTTTCTAGGCTAACTTGCTCGATCCCAGGTTGTAGGCTCTAGGAGTCAGATGCTGAGGTGGGCACAGGCTGTCTTGGGCTCTTTAAAATCACAGAGTGTCTCCAGTTCTCCAGATAGAAGGGACCGTAAGGATCTTCAAATTCAACTCCGTGCTCCTTGCAGGGTTACCTAAAACTAAAAACGAAACCATATGACTAAAAACATTGACCAGACACTCTTTGACCTCTGAAAGGCTTGGTGTCATGACCACTTCCCTGGGGAGTCTGTTCCAGTGCCCAACCATGCTCTGGGTGAAGAACCTTTTCCTAATGTTCACTCTGAATTTCCCCTGATGTTACACTTACAAAACCTAAAACTGGTTTTTCCAGAAAGTGTTACACATCTTCATTATATACAGCCAAACTAGTAAATGCAACAATTATCTCTCCAGATTTTTCTTGATTTCAGGGACCATTTTTGCATGTGAAGAAAACCAGCACATTGATCTTAGATTCTCCAGACCTGAAAAAAAAATACTTTGAATGGGATCACCATTTAATAATCTGCTTAATGTTTAATAATTTCACAATCTCTCCTTTTGTAATCCAGAGCCTTCTTGAACTTTTAAAAAAGTAATTAAACATCAGTACATTTAGAACCAGACTTTTTTAAAAAATGTTCAAGACATTTTCAGCAAATTGTGAAAAACTCCTCCATTTGTTTTCAAAGCAAGGAAATTAATTAATACAATTTTTTCTTGAAAACAGCTTGACAAATTTTGACAAAAAGACATCTTCTGACAAAAACAGTAGAAGTTTGTCTATTAAAAGTCTTTTGATTAAAAGCAAAATTGTTCCCTTTTCCTGGGGTCCTTATGATACCGCCTCTTCTTAGGTACTGTGTACTTTTTTCCTCACTGCTTTAAATGAAGGACATTCCCGAGCAGTGAAGTGTGCTTATGTACTGTAACTCCTCCGTCTTCTTTGGTGAAATTTGTATGGCAAAGACTGGGAGAGATGTTTATGACTAAGGCATGCAAGAGTGGCTTGGATGTGAATCCTTTTGGAAGAGAGGTCTTGCTCACAGAAGGGGCTGGCGTTGCTCAGGCCAGCTGGCACGGCGACCTCCCTGTGTGCAGTTTCACCCTCCCAGACTCCACAGCAGATGGCTGCGAACAAACCACTTACTAGGAGCAGACCTTGAAGCATGTGGACTCTCCAGCCATCCTTGCAAATGACTTGGGAGAGTCCTAACTGTGCCGTGGCAGGTGATGCTCCGGCAACGTGACAGCACAGACAGCTGAGGGTTCCTCAGCCTGAGGGTTTAATCTGCTCACGTAGGCATGCCCATTAAAAGTGCTGAAAATGCTAAGGACTCTGTAAAAAGCAGCTATCTCAATCTGAGCAGCCAAAATTGTTGGATACCTCAGGCATCTATGACCTTCATTTCTCCATTATAAAGCAGTGGTAATAATGGCCGCCTACAGAAGGGGATACCCTGGAAGCACTGAGGTAGGATAGGGAGAGCTCCCTGAGGGAAATTCAGCACTTTGTGTGTAACGTAGGCCTTGCAGCAGGAAATGCTGAATAACATCAGAGGCCAAATACTGAATGAGAAACATGAAAAGAAATGGTAAGTAATTACCTGTTCATGTAAAGAAGAAGGGATTGATGGGGGAATCACACCATTAAAAGCTGAATGCCTGTGGTGTGGGGGAGGGCACTTAACCTTCCTTCTGGCCTTCCCTAGCTTTTTGAGTAGTAGTCTTTGAAGTTTTCACTTTTATTTAATGCAAAGAACTGGCTTTGATTTGAAGAGTTTTATGTAATATTATGGGTATTTTGCTACAAAGTAATTTTATTATTGCAAAGGAAGAATGTAGGGTTTATCTAGATTTGCTCTTATATATGGGGGTAGAATTTCTGTTTTTCTCTACCAATTGCTAAGAGTGCTGGTGAGCACCAGGCTGGCTTTGCCTACCTCCCAAGGGGTAGTTGCATTTCTCACTAGCCCATGGTGGACAAGGTGCATGGTGAAGTTGCACACAGCCTAAAGGTTAAGGCTGTGTAAGCTAAGCTGAAAAGTATTTTAAGCCTTCCCAGGAAAAAATCTTCTGAGTTAGTTGCAGTAGCTAAAATCCAGAAAGGTAACTTAATGAATTGTAAAGGTAATCTCACTTGTATCATTTTGTTATGATGGAAGATCTGGTGATTTTGTATTGAATTGATAATGTGGATTTTCCAGTTAGAAATGTTACGTAGTAACGAAACGACAATTTCCTTTGTGACAAGGTAGTCAACCTAGTTGATCAGGGGAAGCCAGTGCATGTAACCTTTTTAGATTTCAGTAAGGTTTTTGGTACCGTCTCTCACAAGATCCTTCTGGACTAAATGTCCAGCCCACAGCTGGATAAACACATCATGGGATGGGTGAGCCACTGGCTCATGGGTCAGGCACAAAGGGTGACAGTGAATGGGGTGACATCAGACTGGTGACCTGTCACTAGTGGGGTTCTGCAGGGCTCCATTCTTGGCCCAGTCCTCTTCAACATCTTTACAAATGATTCGGACACAGGACTGGAAGGGATACTGAGCAAGTTGGCAGGTGATACAAAACTGGGAGGAGCTGTTGACTCCCTTTGAAGCCAGGGAGGCCGTGGAGAGAGACCTTGACAAATCAGAGGGCTCGGCAATCACCAACCCTATGAAGTGTAACAAGGACCAGTGCCCAGATTCTCCATCTGGAGTGGGACAACCCTGGATGGATGTGCAGACTGGGATTGAGGTGCTGGAAGGCAGTGCCACAGAAAGCGACCCGGGGGCCTGGTTGTTGGCAAGCTGAGTATGAGTCAGCAGTGCCCTGGCAGCCAGGAGGGCCAAGCGTGTCCTGGGGTGCATCAGGCACAGCATCGCCAGCCAGGCAAAGGAGGGGATTGTCCTGCTCCGCTCTGCACTGGGGTGGCCTCACCTCAAGTGCTGGAGGCAGTTTTGGGTGCCACAATATAATAATATGAAGCTATTGGAGAGTGTCCAAAGAAGAACTATGAAGGTGGTAAAGGGACTCTATGATTCTGAAAGTTGAGGCTATTGATTATGTTTTTGTTAAAGGCACAGTTAAAACTAGGCTTTTTAGGTTTGGGGAATACCTGCAAAGGAAGAAATTTTTAAAAAATTATCATCAGAGAACAAAAGAAGGTGGGAAGACAAGCACTTTGGAAGCAAACGAAAAGAATTAATTTATTTCTTTTTAAGTTATCCATTCTCCTTCTTGTGTGTATTTCAACGAGAAGAGCTCTGTAAAAAAGGCAAAAATCACCCTCATGGTTCAAGATTCTTCATTTGGGAAAATGCTTTTTATTTGATCTTTTCAGAGTGCTGCATGTTGTGAATGGTGGTTCCTCCCTTGGTACATACGTACATACATACATAGCATGTTCTCAACACTAAATCTAATAGTGTTTCACTGCTGACTTCAGTGTGGCCACCAGGATTTTTAAATCGTTTTAGAAAAGCCACATTTCCTCAAGTAGGAAGATGCAACCAATAATTATATACTGACAAATCAGAAAATGTTTTATCAGTTTTACAACAGTCATGGTGATACTAGAATTTTTGCATTGTTTAACAAATATGTGTGGTAACTACACTGCAGAGAAGCTAAAACAATGAATAGTCTTGCATATTTTTAGTTTCTGCAGTCCAAAAAATAAACAAGAATTTGGTTAATTTAAGATTAATCAGATGACTTGCTTAATTTCTATTGTGTTTTACTCAATATTGCTAATATTAGGTTACACATTTTCATTTTAAAAAAAGAAAAATAAATCTCTGAGATACAATAGTGAATATACTAGTGAACCTGTCTAGAAAATGCCTGAAGACTTGACTGATTTCATGAAGGATGACAGAACCTCTTTATGAATTTCTTAAATTCTTGTGTTTTCTTATGTGAGACAACCTTTAAAGGAGAAACATACTTGTTCATTGAAGTCTAAAAGTTTGGGGTTTTTTAATAAAGTTTGCAAATACTTCCTCTGTAGAGAAATATCCTCTCATGACTGTTTACTCTTTGTGTAGTTATGTGTATATCAGAAGACAGATAAATGTATCACAGATCACTAGGAGATGGTTAAGCAGGGAGATCTCGCAAAGACTAGAGTCCCCAGCTTCTCAGAAGTCTCACCATCATCCCCCTTCATATAAGGCAATGAGGAGGAGGGTAAAACCAGAGAAAAAAAATCAGCCTAAGGTCAAGAGAAAAAAAGCAAAACACAAACACGAAAGAAAGGGATTTATATTATGTAAACCTACTGATAGCAGGGCTTTGATTTTGATAGGACATTTATCTTTGCAAGTGAAGTTATCAGATTATCTTTTTCATGAATGAAGGTAAATGTTACAGGCTTAAACACTTATGTAATTAGGCACAGAAGTGCTTTGGGTTGCACTGGGAGATGATGAGGAATCTTCAAAATGAAATGCTGGAGGTGGGATGGGAGGATGCACAATATTTTGGCCCTTTTGAAGCAGGTTCAGCTTGGCAGTGAAATTGGTAACTAAAATGGTAGTGTTCCGGGCTGTTGCCATCATTTAGCTTATGAACAAAACAAAACAAAAACCAAGAAACAAACAAACAAAAATCTTTAGATGTAAATATTACTCTTATAAGTAATTTTCCTCTTTTCTGATCTCTTTGGACATGATAGTCTGTTATACCTGAATTGTAATTGGCTGAGTCTTTTTTTATCTGTTGGCAGAGAAACTTTTAAAGTTTAGATGTAGTGAAGTTTAGCAATTTTGATTTTATAACAGCAACACAGTCAATACTGTCATGGGCATGTCAGATGACACACTGGAAAAAGTCTTTGTTTTTCCTGATACTTCTAGTAAAGGATTATTCTTGATCCTCACTGCTCTGCTTGAGGACCTGGTCTATGTGACCTTCTAATTCTCTTTCAAATTTTTGCCTTTTCTCATGAAGAGTTTGTACCCATTTGTTCTTGTGCCAACTGGTGCTTCGGTACAAGTAGTTCAAAGCCCTCCCGGGTGTTTACTCCTGATGTATTTATAGGTAACAATCCCTCCCAGCATAACTTTCATGCTTACTCTGCAAAGACGATCAAATTCTTGTACACATCAAATTCTTTTATATGCTGGACTTATTTCACTTCAAGCAAAAAAACCCCAGACTGTTGAATTGTTGATCTGCAGAGAGCAGGAGGAGATGTCAGCTCTGGGAAATTACTAAGGAGGACTTTCCAAGTTTGGACCAGAAGCCTTGCCTAAGCATTCTTTGGGCCATGATACCATTGCTAGGTTGATATTTAAGCACTGTGTCTGACAGTTGGCAGCAGCAGAGCTGGTGGGTGGGTTTCCTTCCTGATTGATACTGGTATTCCAAATTTGGTGACACACAGCTGCGCTTCAGAGTTCACTGAAGCACTAGGCACAGTGAGTGAGGATGCAGTTGTGGATTATTGAAACTGAGGTTGCTGATTGCTGTCATGCAGTCATGTCTGCAGCAATTACACAGGTGAACAGTGGGGCAGAGAAGAGCCTTTCAGAGGATCCAGAGAACAGTATGCACAGCCCTTGCCTATATGACGTGCACTGCTGGTCAGTTAGCCACAAAAGAGTTAGGATTCTTTTGACCCCTTCGTGAAGAAATAAATGTTGTCTGGTGCTAAAAAACATGACTTCTCAGGATGGCAGATGAATTGTTTGTTGAATAACATTTATCCATTAAATAATACAGCAAACTAAGATTTGAGCTGGGACAAGGAGGGGAGCAGTTTTGTTTGGAGATTTTTACATGCTGTGATTGCTTTGCTCAGTTTCAGTATCTCCCAAGTTTGAATTTTTCAATGAAAGGGAGACTAGCCTCTATCTTTATGTATAGATACCCCTACAAACTTTGCATTTCCATACCTCACACATTAAATGGTAAGTAATCAGGTTAAGTTAACACAGCTGCATCAGAAACTGATTCTTAGGAAAAAAAAAAAGAAAAAACCCAATTCCATTGTACGAATTGTCACAGTTGATTTTCACAAATACAGAAATTCCAGTGAGTTTTTCCCCTGTTTAAACATAGTGCTCTTAGCTGTTCCACTTGTTCCAATGGTTCCGGATACTACCACAAAGAGTATCACTACAAAGAGGGCAAATTGCAATCATTAAATTTTCATCTGCATATGAAAGTATGGAAAGAGAGAGAGAGAGAGAGAGAGAGATTGAGGGATGCATTGTACATGGCAATATTCAAATTTTTTGTCTTTTTTAGCTTCAGGAATGGAGCTGTCTATCTGAAGAGGACTCTGCCCAAATATTCGTTGTCTCCAAGCTCATTTTCCTACAGACTCTGGTGTTAGAACTTCATCTTTTTCAGAATGGCTGAGAAGGCTCCACCAGGGATCACCAAAAAGTCTTCAAGGTCCACCCTTTCTCTCCCTCCGGAACCAGTGGAGATCATTAGGAGCAAAGCCTGCTCGCGGAGAGTTAAAATAAATGTTGGTGGACTCAACCATGAAGTGCTGTGGAGGACTTTGGACAGGCTTCCAAGGACACGATTAGGAAAGCTCAGAGACTGCAATACCCATGAATCTCTGCTAGAAGTATGTGATGATTATAATCTAAATGAAAATGAGTATTTTTTTGATCGTCACCCAGGAGCTTTCACTTCCATTTTGAATTTCTACAGGACAGGGAAACTACATATGATGGAAGAAATGTGTGCTCTCTCTTTTGGCCAGGAGCTTGATTACTGGGGGATTGATGAAATATATTTAGAATCTTGCTGCCAGGCAAGATACCATCAAAAGAAAGAGCAAATGAATGAGGAACTGAGGAGAGAGGCAGAGACATTGCGAGAGAGAGAAGGGGAAGAGTTTGATAATACTTGCTGCCCAGAGAAAAGGAAGAAGCTTTGGGACTTGCTGGAGAAACCCAACTCATCTGTTGCAGCAAAGGTAGGATAAACATTAGGCTTAACACAAAATCAGTAGAAAATGGTTTCATGACCCATGCATCTGACTTGCAGGAATCAACAACTTCCACTAAAATATTTAGAGAAAAGAAGAATCTAAGAATCTACATATCATTAAGTGAAAACACCCAAATCTGTCCTAAAGCCCACTGAAATCAGCAGAAGGAACCCTGTTGAGTTCAGTTGTTTTTAGTGAACTACTGAACTTTGCTTTTGCTGTATGTGACCAGAAACATCTGTGTGATTCTTAATGGGCTCCATATTAAACACTTCAATGAAAATACAGCCAGAGTACATTATCTACTTGTTTGTTAGAAAGCATCTGGTTATGAGAAACACCCATTTCAGTATTGCTCGTCCTGTTACAAGCACTGCATAGGTGGTGTGTCAGTGTTTGGTAGGTTCTGCTGGATAGGCTACCAAAGAGTCAACAGCTGGTCTGACATGGTTTTATTATGGCATGTTTTCTCTTATATTAAATTTTTGCAATCAAGAATTGGAGTGTTTTGTATAAAAATACTAAGTATTAATGCACATATATACATGTATATATTTGTATGTATGCATATTTATGTGTATACACGTATATGTATATAAACAAGTATATAGTCTATGCATTTATACACGCACACAAATATATATGTATAAAGTTTATATATATTCGGTCAGAAGTGAGAACAAGATTCAGATGAATCCTGGTTCCAGTTCTGATGTCTTCAAACAGGCAAGTTGGCTGAAGTCTCTCTGATACGATGGAAAAAGTTTACCCTTGTTGTGGAAGTGGGACTGCACACACAGATGCTGGTACTGCTATTTAAAATTAAGATTTTCTTGCATCTTGAGGAACTTAGTTGTTCTGTTTGTGGTGTGAGGCACTAATTATTGTGAGGTAAATTTTGGTAGCTCTTCTCCAGTTTGAATGACTCAAAACGAAAGTGTTCGATGTTTAGATGTTCATGTTAAGCTTAACCGTGCCTTTATTTTCTTCTGTTGCTGTTTGTTATTGGATGCAATGCTCTTGGACTAAGGTAAGTATTAAGATATGATGGTGAAATGGACAAAACCCAAGAATTCTAGTAAAGATTTTTCTTGTAATAGCAATTCTTACTATTGAGGTACAATACACATTTTTTTTTAATTTTAGTTTTTCATTGTGAGCTACCTAACTTTTTAAGCAAGGAAGTTACTTTAAAAAAAAAAAAGTGCCAGAATTTAAGGTTTCTAACTGGAATAAAAGCTTATAGGAGAAAAATGAAAGTATTCAGAATATTTTAGAAAACTACATGAATACATTTTCTGCTTCCAAGTTACGTATTCTGGGCCATATGTTCCTCTCCAGGAGAAAGAGCAGAGGGGAAGCAGATGGGCATAAGTTTTGCCAAAAAGGGTTCAGGGAGGCCATGTTACACACCGTGCTCCCCTGGTGCAAGCTAACATCCATCAGCCCTCGCCAGCAGTTCTGTGACACAGCTGCTGCACTGCCTGCAGGACTCAGGGACCAGCTTCTCGGTCCTGCGTGCCTTGAAACATCACCAGTGTGTTCCACAACAGACCTCTCCTCCTGCATACGGGCAGGAGGATCTCCTGTTTGAGCCACACAGCTGAAACACACTGCATATGACCTGGGAGATCACCTGGTTGTGGACACTGCCTCAGAGACATCCAGCAGGCAGATCTGTTTGTGAAATATTTTCTCATACATATATATATATATATACAGAAATGAAGGCAGTTGCCTCTAGGGCTTGAGACATATGCTTAATTAGTGTTTTCCTAAGACTAGGTAGGAGTCAACACAGTAAGATGAAGCAGATGAATAAAACAATATACTGATTTTTAGATTCTTTGCCTGTGACTTGCTTTCATTCATTTGCATGTTGAATAAATGCAGAAATACAGGATGGTTAAACTTGTATGAGTGCTTGCCATTCACCAAACTGTTCTTATGACTTAACAGTGCCCTATTGTGAATTTGCTTAAAAGGAGTTATCCTGACTCTGAGCTTGTAAGAAAATACCCCTTTGGCCACTCTGAGCAGATTTCTCCTCAGGTTTTGCAGATGAAAGTGGTTGTTTCTTTAATTTCTCAAGATGTCTAAATAATTATTTTTTACCCTTTTATTTCCTTTTCCCCTCATCCCCTAATTTGATTCAATGCTATAGAGCTATCCTTTCTTGCTACAGGGAGTTTCACATTGCACATGTATACATGTTGTAATGGTTTTCATTATTTCAATTGCCTTTTGTCTAGGTTAATGCCATTTGATGTGGTGTCTGTGGTTCTGGTAGCTAGAAGTCACCATAATACATGCACTCAGTTTCTCTTTCTCGTCACCTTCAGTCTGTAAATACATCTATGAACCAAGATTATAGTCAGATATGCCCGTGGCAACTCAGACAGCTATAGAAACTTGGCTGAATGACAATAAAGGAGAGCAAAAACCATCACAACATATTTGAACTTGGGTAACATAAAACAAAACATGGTGCAATCAGTTGAATACACTTTGAAACAGACTGTGTTAAGGTCTGTGGCAAGGTTTTATCTGAGACGTTTAGATAACATCTCTTTTAGATTTTTTGTTTTGTGTTTGGTCAAATAAGTTGCTAGTTTGTCCTGAGACAAGAGGCTCAACCATCTTCTTTCCTCTGTAGGAAAAGAAAGGATGGTGGGATTTTGGCAGTGGCCAGTTGGGAACCAAGTGAGGAAATATTACCATAAGCCTAGAATTCAAATATTAGCTCCCTTTTGAAGAAATGAAACCATATGAATGTGCACAGCTATCCTACAAATCCTTGTTCAGTCGTTCAGATCCTGTGTAGCATCCAAGCAGTTGACAGGAACAGCTTGCTTTTTAATCCCTTTCACATCAAAGATTAGAAATGTGAGATAAACACTCGGATGTGGTTTTGATATGTGACTGTGTCTTGCCACTTCTTGATTCTGCTAAGATCCCCTGTAGGTCTGATCAAAGCTTACTGAATTAAGAGGGAGTCCTGCTTTGGATTAGGCATCTCAGGACAAATCCTGTGCCTTTCGAGGTCAGTGAAGGTTTGCCATTGACTTCACTTACAGCAAGGTGAAACAGAAAAAGGTGACAGTAAATGAGCAGCAGGTATTTTACATGATCTGTAACAGTAAATAGGAGAAAGCAAGAAGAATGCGTGGCAAGGATTTATGTTTAGCTAAACATAAAAAGAAAAAAAAATTAAAAAAAGAATATTATAGGTCAAGTAGTGTTGCACAGTACAGGCACACTTTACTATTTGAGTTTTTTTAATTTTAGTAAATGCAGATGTGCACCTCAGTCACCAATTACCGTATTAGAAGCACAGCAGGTCTTGCTTAGTCCTCAGCCCAGGAAAGATCTCTGTGAATTCAGTAGACGTTTCAGCTGAGGAAAACAGGATTTGCCTCCATTTTCCAGTGTTCTCATTCAGAAGCTTTTTAAGTAGGATTAAGATAAAGATGTCCAGAAGTCCAGCCTTTTCAGACATGTACAGTGCTATGGAATGAGAAGCAGTGTGGGGATTTATGAAGGACAGGAATTTTGCGTATTCTACCTCCCAGAGAAATCCCTAAGCCTGGTCCCCAAACCACAGAGTTTTGCATGAGTCTGGTATTCTCTGTTCCAGAGTAACTTCTGAGTTTTTACACCAGGCATTTATTTATACTTGTTGTGTAACCAGTAGTTTGTGAAAACTACTTTAAAAGAAGTAAGTCTTTAAAAGAAGAAGTTATTTTATTTTTACTATCAGCCATCATTTAGTCTTTTATGTGCAGTTGCTGGACCTCTAGCAGCCTCCTTTGTGCAGCAGCAGCTCTGACCAACCTGTCAGTAGTATAAAAGTCCTCAACAGATACCAGAATGAGCATTGACTTCAGTGGATGTGAACTTCATGCAGCTGGATTGCGCAAGTGTTTATGGTTCAGCCCCTTGTTGAACTGGCATATTGAGAGAGCACCTAGCTGAGCTGATGCCTCCTTAACTAATATCTAAGTTATATCGTTCTGTCCAGTGCACTCAGAATCAAAGGAGCCTTACTTTGGAATGACCGTGAATCAAATGAACCCATACATTTAATGTTAAAGCACGAGCTCTTCCTTTCATTCTTGTTTATTGGGTCCAAAAGCCTGATCCTTTTCTCTCAGTTTTTTAATACTGATGAAACTCATTTGGGCTAAATCCCAAATAAATGTGAAATGTTTCTAGTGAAGATGTTTTAGTATGAATACAGAGTAATTGAAATAAAAAATAAGTGGAATATCCAGGAGTAACAAAGAGCCTAAGGATGTCTGATAGTGACTTAATCGCCTTTCATTTACTAGAGTATTTTAATTACCTTACAATGACATTATCAATAAATACCACTCAGATTTTCCAATTGGTATTTTATATCCCATGTTGTCCCTTTGAATACAACTAGAATGTACTTGATTGTGATTGATTCCACAGTTCTTTCTTGAGCAAGTCATTCCTTCTCACAGGAATATTTGCTTCAAGCTCAGTGTGACTACTAACTGATCAATTATAAAAGGTAGTACAAAGTAATTTAAAAAATTAGTAGCTGGTCACATTCTGTCCTTAAGCTTTTCATAACCCCTGTTGATGTACATACACAGAAGGGTAAAATATTGGCCTTTGTGTTTCTGCAGTATGGGGTTTGCTTTATTTAAAGTGAAATCTGATAGGGTTGAAAGTGTTCTTTCATTCTGTTTGTTTCACTGCATGGCTGATTTGTCCTTATTTTATTTTGGTTATTTCTGTTTTTCTTGGGGTTAGTTTTCTGGGGGTTTTTTTGGTTTGCATTACAAACTGTAATGTGAGTATTACTTCTTTGTAAAAAGCAGACTAATTTATCAGCTAACTAGTGGATTGTGGATTATAGAAGGTATAATTATCCCAAGCCTAACTGGAAATTGTGAGGACTTTGTGTGCTGTATTGAGTAACTAATCTCTTATGTGAAAAAATTCCTTGTGGGGGGAAAAAAAGCAGGAGCACAAAAGAGGAGATTTAGGCTACTGATATTTATTTAGCTACAAGTGCATTATGGCTAGGCTTGCCACAATGACTTGCCAAGAGAGGGCACACCTATTTTACATTAGGGGCCTGATTCTTATTTTCCACAAGTCTGTCCTATATATAATTCACACTGACTCTCATGCCTATTCCTTGTAGAGCAGCTTAAGAGTGGTCTTAGGGTGAGTGGAAGTAAGCAGAGTCATTATGCATGACCAGAACAGAGCAGAGTATCATACAGGACATTTCATTATTCCTTTGCAAGTCCTTATAAATTATGTCCTGGATTGTCACTGTTCATTCACGGGTGAACCCTAATTAATGGTATGCTACTGGTTCCTTCTGGGTTGAAGGTGACCATATATGCTCAAAGGACTTTAGGAAAACTTAGCTGATTGGTATGTTGTGAAGAAGAGATATCACACATCAGCAAACTCTCTTTCAGCAGCTGAATGTTTGCATGAAGATATTAAAGTGTTCAAGTGAAGGAAATACTTTTGGTTACGTTTCCATCTTTTATGCTATAAAAACAAAACACTTTTCTTGCCAATGTCCTCTTCTTAGTTTAGGTTTACCCATTCTGTGTCATCCAGATGTTGTGAATATTTGTCCGTATAAAGCTTACAGTTCATGTGCTTTGCCACCTAATTGTAGACCAAGGATGAAGATGACACAGAATTAAGACTGTCTCTTTTTTAAAGTGTGAGGAATGGCTTTTGTAGTAGTTTAATTCCCACGGGTTTTTGTATTATATATCATTTACCTTAGGGCATGATATTCAGTGGCGATAAGTGTTCTTTTCTAGCTGATATGTGGCTTGAACTTCCGTTTGACCTCTGGTTTCAATTTATTTTTGGGGGCAATCCTGTCACAAACCTTTATCCAAATGGACTACCAGGAATAATACCATTTACATTGTCACTCCCAATACTTTTTAGAAATTTGTCTGCTGAAAATAAGTTATGGTAAAGCACAGAGAATGGTCACTGGTAATAAATAGGTATCTTCATCTCACAATTGTTTCTGCCGAGGACACTCATTACCACTCTATGCTTTTAAGGTGAAGTGATTTCTTGTGCCAAATGATAAAGTCAGTCAATGTGACTGTAAGACAAGGAGATTATATTGGATCCTAGTCATTCATATTTAATAATTCAAGTGTTTTAATGTCTTGAAAGATAAGTGAATTTATTGCTTTTTCAATAGATATTATATCAAGGAACAAAGAAGACTGGCAGTAGTTAATTGATTTTGTTTGAAGAACTTACGTATGCTCACTGCTGAGCTGGTCATTAAAAGATTATTTACCTTCTTTATACTTCTTACATGAAGTATCATGTAACCTATGATTCAGCATTTTTGGTCAGTTTAAGTGTCATGGGAATACAGCTACCATCTGATCCGTCTTGCTCCAGAGGTGTTTAAGACCTCAGTTACATAGGGGTTCCCTCCAGCCCTGAGATTTTATCAGTGGTGTGCTAACTTATTAAAAAAACTTACTAAAAACTACTATTGGAATAAGATGAGTAAAATGTCCTTTGAACCGACCTGTTTATTATTGGCACTTAATTCTCAGTAAAACAGATGCTGAAATTGTGAAAGCAGTGCCAAGGGCAAAGCTGCAGTGACTCATATTCAGACAGTTCATCACTGGCATCAAGGACTGGCACCAGGGAATAACCCCATTCTCTGTATGAATAGAGGGGTGAGAACTTTACTTCTGTAGCTGTAATAAGGGGCTTCACTGCCTCTGGTTTTATGGATACACTAAGGAAAATCGAAGGGGATTCATGATGAGTCTTGTTAAAGGGGGGAAAAAAGGCAATAATAATAATTTTAAAAATTGGGGAAATCCATTTTTCATGTTTGGTAACAAGATCTAATTGGTAACATTTTGCAAAACAAAGTTTTAAAGTAATAAATAGAATGTGCCTGCACTTGTGACACCATTCCCAGAATCAAACAGTAGCTCTTGCACAGAGATACCTACTAGGATTTGTAATATATGATATTACAGTGATTTACCAGCAGGTACAATCTGCATGAGAACAACTATCCTTTGCCATAATGAATAGAAAACATTATTCCAATTTCGCCAGCACTTTGCATCCTTAATTTGAGAGAGCAATTTAACTCTACAACAACAGCTTCTTTTACCACTGATCATATCCTTTTTTTATGCTGTTACCATCTACTTAGTATAGAGTAGCATCAATGGCATATATTTTTAAAATATGTACTGCAGTATTTCTGGTTAGGAGGGTGATGTTTCGGGCATTACAGCATGCCCCCTGCAAAATCAGAGGCATCTCATGAGCTGGATTTTCAGCTGTGACATGTCACTTAAGCTGTGTAATGCCTGAGTGGACAGACTAGGCTGTTGTGCCTTTCCCTTCACCCAGAGGCAGATCATATGTCCTAAAAACGGTGCATTTCCGTTCCATGTTTTTATAAGCAGCTGCCAGTGTATTGTTTCCTCTCATGTAAGATATTTGGAAGGAATCAGATGTCAGAGAGATACACTAATAAATTAAATGATGAAGCATTATCCGGACCAAATCTATGGGACACAAAGGGCTGCATCTTATTGTCTGGATAAACAGGCTCTGTCTGGCTTTTAGAGCTGAGAAGCAAAACAAATCTATATGATCTCCTGCAAACTGGCCTTTGTTTGGGTCTCTGATTTTGTTGCAAGATGTAGAAGAACAAAAAATTGCTCCCAAGTGACCAGGAAGTCAAACAAACTGTTGCATGTTATTTATTTCAGAAAAAACCCATGGTATTTATCACCACATATGGCAGACTCCTGAGTTTTTTATTTGATGAAGATATGTGAATATTTGACACATAGCACTAAACCCCATGTCCTTTGGGGGAGTATTGAAAACAAGCAAGTGACGCTGGCACAGCTGTTTCAAAGTGACTTTGAGATTCAAACAGTATCCCAGCACAGTCTTTATATGAAGCCACCACAGTCTGCTCTTAACATGCCTCAACTGTTCACTTTTTGGGGAAGCATGCAATAAGGCCAGGGTTTCAGGTGGGATAAGTGCATTAGATTTGCACTGGGTGGGACTCAGAAAACAGTTCTACATTTTAAGTCATTTAAAAGCATGCAGTATCCTTTCCACATGAGTACAATGGCATTATGGATGAGTAATACCTATACTCCACATACCATACCTGAGACGGCTCTTCTAGTGTTTTTGAGCAGCAGTGGGAGGGGGCAAGTTGTCTTATAAAGCATGCTTACTTTGGCACTGTAACCATTAAGTCTAAATATTACCAACTAGCCTTTATTTCCAAAATAAGTGTTTGGGTTTGTTGGAGCTTATCCTATGCATATACTGTGTATAAGTATATACAATATTGACAGCTGAGCCTTAAAAAAAAAAAATGCTCACAATATTGCACATTAAGAAGATATGTGAGATGGTTGAAGCAATCAGAGAAGTGGTTTTCTTTCAGTATTTAAGTGCCTACAAACTGCCTGAATTATATTAGCTGAATTTTCAAATCATCATGTAGCTACTTGCAATATTCATACAGGATCTGCTGAAATGCAGGGGAAGACAGGAGCCTTGGGATGCAAACCTGAAGTCTGAGGAAATTTTTATCTGAATGACAAGGTGAACGCCTGAGTTTGGTGTTAGCTGACCTCTGAGGCTCAAGTTCATTCCTCACTGAAAATCTTTTCTACCTGCTGCTTGTGGGAAATGATGTTGTATTCCCCTAAGCTCCTGCCTAAAAACTAGCGCTTCACCCAACTAATAAAAATCCTTCTCAGACTTTCTAAGCTATTGTGTCCTAGTCTCTATTTTAGAGACTAGGTAAGGTAATAAAAGGTCCAAAAGGAGCAAATTTCTTCACAGAAGAGCTCTTAAAGGAGGAGCTTTTCTTTCCAAGGCAGCAGTGAGTTTCATTGTGGAATGCTGGGCCACATTTGTCACCCAGAGTCCAGTATCTTCAATCATCTTTCGTTGCGTCCCTCCTGATGCAACCATGAGGTTTAGACATTGTTTTAAATAGCTCAGGTATGGCACAGGCCAGAGATATCCCAAGGACAGCCAAGTTACAGTGACAGTTTCAGGTATCACTGGCCACTTGCAGAATGCCCCATCGGAAGGGATTGCTGCTGGCATGCTTTGGTACAGTAAAGCTTGCTGTGATTTCATGTAATCTCAGGAATGGTGTTTGTGGCTAACTCCTGAGATGGTTCCATTTTTTGTACTCTTTCAGTCAGTTGGATTTCTGTGACAGAAGAAAATTACATCAAGCTTTGTTTACAAACTCAGGTTCGCACAGTTTCTTCCCCAAGCACTGTAGCCTCCTTTTGGATTGCTTCCTGAAGGATCCTTGGATGACCTGTCTATTCTGTTCTGCTGAAGTATCTACCAGATTGTTTGGCTTTGGGGGAGGTTTTTCTGGAGAACAGTGGATATCGCTAAAATAAAGTAGGTAAGGCAGTTCTTTTGCAGACTGATACATGTGTTACAGGCTTATTCTGAGAAGAATTGGGAACTCATTTCCATTTCTATTACTTTCAGAAAGCTTTTGTATTTTCATATATCATCTTTTAAAAATTTTGATATAAATTCTTTTGTGGAGTTAAATGCCATTTGAAAAAACAGTTCTAAAAGTATCTTGGTCTGTGCTCTGTGTATGTATGCATACAGTTACATTTTGTGAGATGATAGCACAGAAAAATCTGGTTAGTGCCCTTGAATTCAGTCATAACACTAACATTGATTTCAAAGTCCTTTAGGCCATTGCTACCAGCATTTAGCACAAAAGGCAAAGTACATAATATGAAAAGAATACATAGGTATGAGGCCAGTCCTGTTTCACTGAACTCTACAGCTTTTTTTTTTAGAATTGAAGCAGAATGCGCAGATGACTCAGGTCAAACTTAATACATGCTTCAGTGAACCTGATAGTAATTTATAGTAATCTGAATTTTAGATCGATATATTCTCCTGCCTGATGGTGAGGTTGGTGTTCATGGATTTAATTCTAAACTACATATGAAAAAATTTACTTAAAATGCTGTAAGTGCTCCAGTAATAGTGAAGTGGTGAATAATTCCTCTTAGCTTTTCAGTGCTTTTTCAGTCTGTTGAATTTAGGAAGAGTCAACACAGTTTGCTACGTACTTATATGTGTAGTTTTGGATCAAATAAGTGTTGAAGAGAGGGTCTTTTAATTAGAGTAGCTGACAGAGATGAGAGCTCTTGGACTGAAAAATAATTTGCTTGATGAGTGTATTATAGACAGAGTAGATGGGGGCTAGATGTGCTCTTTTGGGAGCATTCTTAGTACTTGTTAACACGGAATGGTGGGACAAGTCTTATTACAATATTGTGTAACTGATGTTAGTAATGTCTGTATTAAGAATAAGCTCTTCTGAAATACTCCTCTTTTCTGAAAGCAAATTAATTTCCTTTGATGATGATGAGATGCTTTGATGATGAGAGCTGCTATGTCTGACTCACAGGTGTCCCCTCTCAGACTGATTTCTGTTGTTAATTGAAAACAAATTTTTTAGTTTAGGCGGGTATGAAATTGAAAGGAAAAACCTAATCTTAGAAATATCCATTATGGCACTGAATTTCTGATAATGTGTCCGACGCATTTCAGCAATAATGCATTCACATTAATGTAACTTCAGCATTTATAACTCCAGCATCAGTTTCCTCTCTAACTGGATTTAAAACCAAAACCCAACCCTTACCTAAGCCCATGTTCCTGAGGAGGAGGCTGTGTGTGACAGAGAAGTGGTTGAGAGAGCACAGTTACCAGGAGGGTTTTGCTGCTGCCGGTCTTTCATGGAGGCATCCTCCCCCAGGGCTTTACTGGAAAGGCAGGGTGCAGCTGGAAAGGGCACGGTGCAGGCTTGTGAAGGCAAGCTGAAAGCCAGCGTGCAAACAGCAGGAGAACCCCGGTCCCTGCGAGCAGGAAGCACAACTGCAAATCTCTGTGGTGCCTCTGCCCCCTCCACTTTTAAAAAGGAAGATGGGAAGAAAACCTTAAAGAGCTCTGAACCTTTTCTCATATTTCTGTTGTGTGAAAAGGAGCATTATCCCTTGGGAACTAGGCTGAACTCAAGAGTGGTCCTGCAAGGGGGAGCAACTCAAAGGCACGTGCTAATTGTGGATCCCTGTGGCAGATCAGTTTGCTGCAGGAGCACCCGTGGCAATGGTTCCTTGTCCCAACCATGTGATTATGGATGGAGGAACAGTTCTTCAGTGCTGTGCCATAGACAAATAGCACCTCTGGGCACAGAAATGATACTGAACCTGCATAGAGGTACATAAGTAAAACTCAAGAGAATGGATGTTTTTTACTGGATTTCCCCTTTTCTTTTCCCATTCATCTAAAACTAGAGTTTTCTTTTCCCTATTATACATGCATGAAGGAGTCAATCAGAAGTCAAGCAAGTCTTTCTGTTTCCTTTAGGTCTAAACAGAAGAATCTCACAATACTTTTACATTTTTGCTAAATGCTTATTTTTTATTATCACCATAATGATTGTTTTAAAACTTCTCTAAAATGAAACTTCCCCTCCAGAGGGATGTTCACATAAGTCACCTGAGATCTTCATGTTTATAGAAGAAGGGCAACCAACCATTGGCTCTGGTGTGCACTGATTTAACACTGATCTAGGGTGTAAGAAAAAAAAGAAGATGCATTTTTCTGTGGATGAAAAATGCTGATAAATTTATTCACTGATGTCAAAGACTTTGGCATTCATTGTCTGGTAAGTTGTCACAGATAAGGTAGATATCCTAGGCTTAAGGGTGCTATTTTGAAACGCAATTGTTAAAGGAGATTTACAGTACTCTAAAAAAATGGGAGTAAGATAATAGATCAAAATGAACATACAAAGCACAGAGCCAGGTTGTGTCTGAACAGCAAAATCAGTCTTTTCTTCCCCTTCCACACAACATCTGTAGTCCCAAGTTGTGCAAGTGCACGCTGGTTCTTCTGCACAATAGTGTATATCTCCATATTGTCCTTTGACCATAAGAAACCCTCAAGGCCACCAGGCTTGGTGATGCTGCGAGCTCAGCCTCTGCACTGCAGCTGGTGCTTCATGAAGCCTCATCAGAGAACAGCACCGGGCGAGTGAAGGGCTCTGCATAAGGCCTTGTTTTGGGGCAGCTAGGCTGCAGCCTGTTTTGGGGATAAGCTGCCTTGGGGACAGAGCAGGGTGTTGGAGCTCTGGCTGGCTTATCATGTGTCAAAGGCAGAAAATCTGTATCAGGACCAAGATGCAGTTTAGCTGGGATAACACATGCAATTTAGATAAACAAATTGAACCCTATATAAGTAACCTGATGCCAGCTGTACAGCTGACATTATTTCTTATGGTAAGGATGCATAAAAAAACCCCAAAAAACCAGGCAGTCCAAGTCACCAGATAATTTCTCTAAGGCTTGAAGAGGTCATCAGAAAAGAGGACCAAGGACAAGGTAGGGAATAAGAGAAATATAATCACCAAGTATCTACATGTGTTGAAATCCTAATGCATATTAGGGTTTTTATTCCTAAAAGCCATGGCATTGTTACTCCTTTCTTTTTTAAAATCCTTAGCACAAATATCTCAAATAACTTTTGTTTCTATTGTCAGACCTTGCAGTCAAAGGTGGTGGCCATACAGAGGCTCTCCAATTTGCCATGTCTGAATTCATAGCGAGGAACTTCAGTGTAGTGACAGCCATCTCCTGAGAGAGCAGGTCTGACTAACCTACTTGAGAGTGAGATTATTCCTTCTGTGAAAGCAAAGCGGTGTTTTCTCCAACTGTGTAGGTCAGAATTTTAAACTAAGCTTGGGACAGCTGTTCCCACCTGTTTACTGACAGCTTCTCTGTGTGTGTTGGGTGTATGCATACAAAAATTACCATGCAAAGGGAGGTGCTGTGCTCAGTCACATCAGCATGTCACCACACCAACCCGAAACTGAGGCACCCCAGGGAGGGGTATACATTGTGCTTGAGAATATTCTCATATTCTTTTTGTTGTGTAAATCAATCCTAGTAAAGGTTTAGTGCCACAAGCTTACCTCTGGGATGAAAAGACATCTATTAAAGAAAGCATGAGCATTCTGTTGTATGTGAGGAGCAAAGTTAATGAGCCTTGCTTACAAATTAAATGCAGACAAGTGCATTTATGTTCTCATCTGTCCCTAATGTAATTGTTTTAGTACTGAGTTCCTGATAATATTGAAGTTATTTGAGATTTACAATTGTTTGACAGAGCAGAGAAGCCCTGTTGTATAAATGTGGACCGGAGGTTCACTGCGTCTGCTTTAAGGTTCCACAGAAAGTCTGTGACAAAGTGGGAAGCTGGATCCAGAGCTTTCATGTCCTACACAGCCCCCTTCTTCTGGAACATCTTTTCTTTCTGTGGAAATTGGTCTTAAATATTTTAGACTTAGAAGAGGTAGAGTTTATCCTCCCATACCATTAGTACTTAATTAATAGCCTCATTTAATAATGCTGGCAGACATTTAAAAGCTTACAAGTCTAAGAGACTCAGCTACCTTGTTTCTATTCCTTTTAATGGAAAAAAAGATATTTTAGCCAATTTATTGTGGGTGTGTCCATGTAATGATGTACACATCAGTTGGTCCCAGAGTCTTTTGTCATGTTTAGTTCAGTGCTATAGTTTAGAAGAAAATTTATAAATTACTCTATACTTACAGAAGTTAACTACTACCTATTATAGTAACCATTTGCCTTTGATCAGATTTCTACAGTGTAGCTTGAAAAGTGAATCAATATTTAATTTCAGTCAATAAAAAAGACTTTGTGGGTGGAAAAACAAAAGTAAATGCTAAGAGCCAAGATAAAAGAGTAAGAAAGTCTTCAAATGCATCCAGATTTTGCTTTAGATATTTATCCATAGTCATTGATTCTTAATTCCATCCTGGTCTTTTGGCATTGGTAAGCAAATATTAAATATCTCCTCTGAGATGCTGCAATCTGCCTACACTTCCAGTACACTTGGACAGCTAGAGTTTATAATGGCTGCAGGCAGCTTCCTCCAGATTCTGAAATGGGTTGCGGGGCAAAAAAATTACTAAATTAATTCCAGCTGCTCTAGCCCAGGACTGGCAACTAGATTGTTGGATCACCCTTTGGTGCCACTGTCATATGAATTCACCTTGGTAAGAGGCAAAAATTATTAACTTGGATGCAGGGCCACGCTGACAGCCTCAGTGTTGCTGTGCATTGCAAAGAGACCAGCACGCTCAGTGATACTTGATTTCTCCATGAAGTTCCGTCATAGGAATTCTGCGTCTTCCATATTTTTTGTTCAGCATGTTGTAAAGAAAAAGAAACATAATTTATTGCAAGTGGACAAGGGAGGGACTAAGGCTGTTGTGTATTAAGTCAAGACAACAATTTTGACATTCAGAGTAGTAAATAACTTCTCAGACCTTTCCTGCAACTGCTGTCTGGATGGAGACATTTCTTTCCTACCCACTGTGACTCGTGGTTACAATTCATTACACTACAGCTGCACCAGCCAGTAGAGAACTGCTGCGTGCTGTCCCAGAGACCTCGCAGGCTGAGCAGGTGATGGGCAGGAGGAGGAAAGACCTGGGTGCAGCTGATGGCATCGAGCAGTGACATGGTTACAGTAGTTGGTGCCACTGGAGCACTCCAGCTGGGCTGCTGAAGGGTTCCATGGTGACTGGCATTTTCTTATACAACATGTATAAGTCTTCTGTGAATTAACTTTTCTTCATTTTTTCCTTATCTGGTTCAAATTTCTCGCTCTTGTATGGCTCGGAAAATGTCCAAACGGGGCATTCTGAAAAACAGAACTGATGTGGGAGGTAAACTTGGATAAAGTCTTCACTTAACATTGCATTTAGTTATTCTGCTGTATCTCAAAAAGTGAACTGAAGACATTATAAAAATTTTTTATAAGCAAAAAGGGAATATGTCATGTGAAGAAGCACATAAAATCTGGGTGATCGTCCACTCAAGAGAAAGTAAAAAACCAATCTCTTCTTAAATAAAAATAGGACAAAGATCAGTAAAAAAACCCCAGTGTTAGCAAAGTCCTAATTAAGTCAAATATATAAAACCAGACAAATCAATATATGTTAAGGTGCTATGTAAATCATGTAGGTCTAAAAAAACAAGGCAAATGGAGTGAAATGCCTAATTTTATTTGAGAATATTAGCCAAGTGTTTAAGAGCTTTGATGGAAAGAAATACTGTAATACAAAGGTAGAAAGTATGTATATGAACAACAGAGGAAGTTTCCCACTGGAGTAAAATTCCTATACTTTAGGAGTGAAGAGCTCACACTAGCAGGAAGAACCCACAATCCCTGATCTAAACAGAAAGAATGAAATCCTACAGCTCTTCTATCTGCTGCTCCATCTGGGTCTGGACAGGGTTTGTGAAAAGCTGAAGGGAATCAAACTGACTGCAAATGCAAAAAACACATGATAAGGTGTGGCATAAAGAGCAAATGTTTAGACCTTATGAGATACTCTCTTTTGTAATCTTTCCCTGGCATTGGGTGCTTCCCAGATACGTGATAAAGAGCTGGGTAAGCTGTTGCTGTGCCCTAGCATGGACTTTTTAATCTATGGGAAAACTCATACTCCTTTTTCACAAACCCACCACAGCATTGCGCTGGGAGTTTTCTGAGTGAGAGGGTGCTGCTGGATGCATTTTGTGTATTTGAAGGTCAAATGGCCCCTTAGCTGAGGTTTGTGTTTGCTTGCTTGTTCCTGGTAAACAGTGCTATTTCCCTTGCTTGAGTTTGTTTAGCAAGTCTGTGTCCTTGTGCTGTTCATACCTCAAGAGTTGATCAAACAAGGTGCGACTGTAGGGGCTTCTTGTCACTCTGCAGCCTGAAGGGGAACTAATTGCCCTGCCCAACTCCGAGGTGAAGTTAATTAGCAGAAATGTAGTTATGAAAAGACACCCAAGGGAAATGTCAAGAAAAATGGAACATGCGTCCTTCCGTGCCTCCGCATGTGACAGCAGCTCCCCTTGTTCCAAGGGCAGTGACAAAGCGCAGCTGGAATCCATGTCCAACACTGCAGCAGATGATGCTGAGCTGCTCCTGGACAGCTGGTTACCATCTCCTCTGCATTGTTGGATCCACACAAGACAATGTTGTTTTTCTTCAGTAAAGCCAGGTTTTGATCTTTTGAGTCTGCTGTGTTTTCAGGGCTTTGGTTTTTGTTGTTTTGTTGTTTTGGGATTTTTTTGTGGCTTGAAAGCATTTAACTACTAGGCTTTCTCAAGGCCAGAGAATGTTGGCATTGAGAAATAAAGGAGAATATTTTTTTTCTTTTGAGTGCTAGTGTGAATCACTGGCAAATAGCAAAGAAATGAGCCTTCATTAATCATAGTCCTTGTGCAAAGCAAATACTGAGCAGGTGCATGGTAGGGAGTGTCTTAGGTCTGCTTTCAGACAAGGCTGATGTGGAAGCCTTCTTTGTTGCACTGTGCAGTTGTGCTTGTTCTGTCCTACAGATGCTGATTTTATTAGGGGTTTGCTAAACACCAAGATTCCTTTGGAAGGCAATTGCCCCCTTGCTTCCACCCCTACAGTTTCTCAGACAGATGGATACAGTCTGACAACCATGGAGAACAAGTTGAAGCCTGGAGAGGATATGAGAGTCCAGTAATTTCCCTCCTCATTCCCTGTACCTGAAGGTACACCTCACAGTTTTCAAAATCAATTCATCAATAAAATTTGTATTTTTTGCACTGTACTTAGAATAGAATAAAACCTTTAAGTAAAAGTATGGCAACAATTGAAATACTGTAAGGAGAGCTTGTATTTTTTCATATCTGAATTCTTGTTTCAAATTTTTGGCACTGATTTAATAAAAGCTCTCTTTCAGAAGTCTAGAGATAATGAAATATGGCCATGATTAGAGAACGTCATTGTATACTGAGGGAAGCAAAGGCAGTATGTGATTAGGAAATCTGCTAAAGAAAAATAATCTCAGCTGTTTGTCCTTTAGAATCAAATGTCTTTGGAGCAAATTTTAGTCCCTGTATAGAGATTTTTAGAAGGGTTAGTAAGGGAATATTTATTATCCAGTAGACTTAAGGATTTTAGTGCAATGGAACAAAAATCAAGGTATCGATCTAAAAAAAAACCCCAGTTTTTCCTTTATTTTACGGCATTTAAGAAATGTCACTTGACACAATATGTGGTGGTTGAGTTTCTCTAACAATAGGAAATAAGATGATCTGTGTGAGAGAAAATGATATGGTGTCTGGCTCTTTAGTCTAACAACTTGTGCAAATAAAAGGGGAATCAAAAGAGCATTTCAAGTGTCAGCCATTCATGTGATGAGAGTGATCTTATTCACCAGTATTTTGCAACCTTACAATGCCCAGAGACATTATATAAAGCCAAAAATTACATTTTACATATAATTTCTGAGCACAAAAGAGGTGTAGGAGGCATGAGAGGTTTCCTACAGCAACGCCAGAAGCAGAGTAGTAACACACTCTCAGTTCTGCAGCTATTGGGTGGGTGACCTGACCAGCACCCTGATCTGCCTCTCACTGGTGGGCCCCTGAGCCCCAGCCCAGGAGACAAGAGACAGCCCTGCCCTGACACAAGCCCTGTGTTCCCTTCAAGTCCAGCTTTCAAACCATGAGTGAATTCTGTCTTTCTATACGTATGTTTATATATATGTTTATATATATATATGTGTGTGTGTGTGTGTCTGTGTCTGTGTGTCTGTGTTTGTATGTATGTATATGTATATATTCAGATATAATCCTTGTCAGCAGTTTCCACCACTTATCTTATGGAGAAGAAGAAAAAACATAAGCAATTCTTTCAGAAATGTTTTTAACATAAATCCCAATGTGTCCCACTTTGTAATATTTCTTCCGTAAGTGCTTGGTAGCTGAACTCCTGTTACTCCAGTTTTTAAGTTGCTGCTGAAATAAAATTATGTAGAGGGAGTGTTTTTTCCAAGGTTTGTTTTTTATTCACTTGTAAAAAATTGTAAAGAATGGAAGAGGAAGAGGAGAACCATCTAAACTTACCCTGAAGTGTTTTACATTAATTGAATTTTACTTAGGTGTCAGAATCATTCAGGTATTGATTTTGAGGTATTCCACACATTTTAGAGAAGTTGACTTGGTTGGATTGCTCTGCAACATTTCTAAATGCAAAGTCTGCAGCAGCCTAAGATTGAATTCAGCCCTCCTTCGTGTCAGTAGGGGTCCTTATACTTGGAGCTGAGCTTGGTCTCCAGACCGTCCTGTTGCAAGAGAGCTAAGGATTCATGGTTTTTGCCTCCAGCACCCAAACCAAGGTGCCTAAATCAGTAGTCTCGTTGTCTCCAGCTCTGTCCTGTAGTCAGGAGAAAGAGGGGCTCAGTGGGATTGAGCACAGCCTTAGGTAACATGTCCTTCTCCACTGACTGTAGGAGAAATTGAAGTCTCAGGTAGGCACCTTTGTTCAGCAGGATGGACCTCGGGCAGAGCATCTGTATGGCATGGGTAAGGATCTGCGAAGTCATCTTCCAGTACAGCATCACCAAATACAGCTGTCAGAAGCTTAAAAGCAGCATGCCTGACTTCACCAAAGGGAGGAGGGAGGGAGGAGGAAGGGAAGGCAAAACAGGTTTTGTTGTCCTGCTCCACATTTCCTTTATTAGCTCAAACAACCTCTCAATTTTCTCATCCCGTGAGGCAGCAAGGTCAGCTGGCTGCATAGCTTCTCACCGTCTCTTCTGTTTGGATGGAAGCTGCAGCTTTTCCAGAATGCTGACAGGAAGGAGCTGGGTTTGGTACAAAGCTTTGAGGATTCTTTGCAAACAACATCTCCAGTTTGTGCCGAAAAGAAATGGGAGTTCGGTTTGTCTCAGAAGATAGCTATCATCTAATGTGCTACAATGTTTTACTTAACCCCCCAGCAGTGAACAAACATAGCCCGGTATGAGAACACAGTAAAAGCAGTGTTTCTGGGTTTTGGCGTTTTTTTAAATTTTAAACGGTCCTTACCATCTGAATAAAAAGTTTGCAGCTAGTCACACAAAGTTCCTTCTTGCGAGCTGCAGCACTAAATTGCTAAAGCAGTAAATGTGGTGACATATAAACAATATGTCACTTCTTACAAACTGTCATAGTTGGTCTCCTTGAAACCATGACAATGAGCATAAAAATTCATTATCACATTGTCTACAGAATTAATAGGGGAATACCTTCTTCCTTTCATCACATTATGTTAGTTGTGTATTATATATAATACACATATTATTAGTATGCTAAATTTTAAGAGATGAATTGCAGTTCAGCATGTACCTAACATCAAGTCATCTCTTAAAATTTAGCATTTGACTAAAGTGATTGGTTTGGTGAAACAGAGATGAGATACAGCACTTTTCTGTGGTCCAAACTGCATTCTATTGATAGTTTCATAGAGATGTGATAGATTTTGTAAGTCATCTGCCTTTAATATAAAATTCCAATTTCAAAAAACTAACTCAAAACATGTTGAATTCTGATCAGGAGAATAGTACTGTTAAATGGTCTTCATAGTCACAGAAATAGAAAGTAAATCAAAAAAGTTTTTACCACACCATGGAGAAAATTAGAACAGTCAAAGATATTGTGGCAATGTCATAATGTATAAGTTATGCCTAAGGGAGAAAACTCCAAAATGCATTCTCAGATATATATATATTAATGGTCTAAGACTAGTGAGCTTATAGCCTGGTCATTTTTGCAGTGCTTTATTTCTGTCATGAGCGTAATATTCGAGCTTTTTGTTGTGTAGTAAGCTTAGGAAATGCATCTGCCCTACCCAGAAGTAGCTAGTAGGGTATTTTTATAGATCAAAGCATCTATTGGCAATGGAAATAGTAGTTTCTTCTCCTCAGTTACTACTTGAAAATTACATTGCAAGTACACTACATAAGCAGCACGCCTACGCGCTGTTGCTGCTGATCATGGCTGTTCTCAAAGCTCCATGTCACAGCTGATGCAGAACTTTAAATGCTGAGAGCACAGAGAGGTCCTCCATCCACCAATGTGTTTGACTTTGTTTCAGTGACACAATCTGAAATTAAACTGGTATAGTTAATTGATTTTTGGGGGCTTCGTTTTGGTTTTTTTTGAGTATCTCACTCATGGTTTACAATGCTGCATTGTAGGGGAGGAAGCAGAAGCTTTTGGCATTGGCCATCTGAGGGTTTGCTGACAGGAATAATAAGGTAGCTCCGAGCATGCTGAAATACTGGTGGGATAGTCAGCAAATCACTTTTGACTGCTCCAAGCAGGAGCCAAATGTTTCATATTTACCTCAAATTCATCTGTGGGGAATTAATCTGGTACTCCAGAAGGGTGGAAACTGCTTAAGAATCTGTTACATGGAGTCCCAAACTGCCAATACTGTGGATGTCACGCTTCCAGGAATAAAAGCATATGTGCTCATTTTTAATTCAGAGTCTCTAAATATGTCTTCTGCTGTAAGAATAATTTGCTAGTCTGAATAAACTTTTCTATTGCTGTTTCTGTTGAGCAACACAGGGGCAGACAGTGCTCTATATTTTTCTCAGTTGTATCCCATTGCTATAATTTTATTTTATTAGCTATGATATGGTTTGGATCAGATGTAGTCTCATGACTTAACACTTGTGTATTGAACTGGCTGTATAAGGCACATGAAAGAAAAGAATTCACTCCAACTTGAAAACCTTGATCTGCTTCTCTTGTTGACCTCTAACCTGAGGAAAAAAAAATACTATGCTAAGGGAAACAACAGAATAGTGGATAGAGATCAAAGCACATCTGACAGAAGGAACAATGGCAATTGTTTTGACAGCTGAAAAATCCCAGAAATCGTATCTTTTTCTAATTCTGGCCAAACCTAGAATTTACTACATTTTACAAATTGTTTTGCTCATGGCTCTTCTGACTAGATCAGGACTGGCTGCTGAAATCAAGTGCATTGTTCTGACCATGCACAGTAAAAGATAGGTCCGGGGAACTGAACCACTGAATCAGAGATATACTCTTAGTTGAGGACCGAAATTCCCATTGTGGCTAAAAACAGTTCAGCTAGATTTTGACTTGGGCAGAAATGGAGCCAGTTTGAGTCCAAAATGTTAAACGGGAGGAAATGCTGATTTCTTGCCAAGGTTTTGTGCAAGAAAAACTAAACAGTCCTGCAGGGCTTGTCTTGTTAATTTTGCTGAAAAGCCATTATCATGAGCATAGACATGAACACACATGTAGATGTGTACAAAAATGATTCACAACTGTTGTTTGCCTACTTAGTTAATAGTCTAATGGGAAAAAACAAGTAACCACTGTGTCTGGTCTACTCTTACTTTATATTGGCTGAAAGAAAATTGAGAAATTATATAGAATAGGGAGAAAGTAGGGCTTTACTAATCCAGAATTGGCTTCATAATGGAATCTTGCTGTAATCTGGCTTTTAGATGAATGGTTTCTGTTTATATGCTCTCTGGGATAATAGTTGCTTTTGCTTTTGTAAGATGAGAGCCAGCCTCTTGGGAATTTCTGAAAACTTTCTTACATCCTTTAAATATTCTTTTAAGAATTTAGCACAGATGTTTGAGCAAATGAAAAAAGCAAGTAGTTTTCATTGGGCTCATGGGCTCTTACCCTTAAGACTGTTTATGGGTCATCATCATGGATTTCTGTCACAGTTCAAACCAATTTGCTTATGATAGATCTCAAAAATAGGATATGAGGTTTACAAAGACAGACATCAGGTGAGTGAGAAAGTTCTTTGATTTTTCAAGTTGATGGGAAATAGGCATCTGAAGGAAACAGCAATATTTTGCATTACATTTTAATATTATTTTGCACTGGTTTTTATATAATGAGCTTACCGTAAGAGCTCAGTTCTGCTAAGATAGAGCGCAGTTGAGTGCAGTGAGGTAGAATCCAAGCAAAATAACACTGACACTGGGTTTGCATTAGGTATTTACTTCCTGCCTCTCTCAATGCACAGCCTATCACAGGGAGCAGAGACAGTATGCCGTGTTCTACAGTATATGAAGCTGCCATAGAAGGAGAGGTCTGAGAGTTAGAACTAAAAATTGTCATTGCCTGACAAATTCCCAAAACTAATTTACTGAGAGCTGGTGTCACTTTCTGAGAGCTGCTGTTGCCTTCCTGCCCTCCCTCCCTGCCCCCCAATACAGTTTTGCCAATGACTACAAAGGCTCTGCGCTCTGAGCTTGCTTTTAAAAAAAAGTAAAAATTGTCAACATACTGAAGCAAAAGTTGTCAACAGAAATCCAAGAAAATAAAAAAAAAGATCAAGAGTTGTTACACCTGGCAGTGTTTCATTATCTACTAAGTAGCTGGCCTTCTGAAGGTCTGAGTAGCAGGAGCTGAGGCCCACTCAGAGCTGCGGCGTGCGATGTGAACTGGAGTGGTGGGGCTTTACCACCACAGCCTGTCCCTCAGCCCTGCAGTGACGTCCGACAAGCACAGGCACACGTCTGCGTCAGCTAATGCTATTACAAGGCTCCCGAGTGGTAAAACAGCAGGCTGCCAGATACATTAAGTACCGATATGGTATGCTTGGTTACCTGTCCTCCCTCTCCCCTCCACTTTTGTTTTCCAGCACCTATACTTCAAAAGAGTTGATTAAAAAAATTATTCAAATGCTAAGGCCTGAATTTCCAAGGCTGTTGCATTTATTCAGAACAGTCCTCAGCCTCTCCCTGTGTATGCAGAGATTATAGATTTAAACTCCCACACCATTCCCAGGATAATGACATAAACTCAAAGCATAAGTGTGGACTATCTAATTTTAGTCAGGTGGCAGTAAATTTTCCTGCATAAATGCAGCATGTGATCCTTCTCTGAGGAGAAAACAAAACAACTAAATATACTGCTCACAGTAACCCATTTGCTGAAGCAGAACATCAGCTGTACTGTAAAAGTTTTCATTTTCTTTAGCTTCAGTTTTTCTTCTTGGGTATACATTGGCTGTTACAGATTATGCATATGGAGCAAAGATATGTCCAGGCAAAAAGAGCTGAAAAAATTATTTCTTATATTTTAGCCTTGTCCCAATCAATCAAAATCACATATTGTGAAATGATGCTTGGCAATGGTAGAGCATTGAATTTGCTACCACCTTAACATATATATTTATTCCTGTTAACTTTTCTTCACATGGGAGTGAGCAACAACAGAGGATGGGAATGCAAGAACAAGTCTCAGGAAATCCTGCTGTAATTGTCTTTTGAAATAAAAAAGAAGTGGCTGTCTAAAGCAAGACAAACACGTTTGTATTTACCACAGCAAATTATATCCCAGGTAGATGTATGCAGGACTATCAAGAATCATGGCTGACAAATATGTGTAACCTGTAGTGCCTGGGCTCAGTTTCTGTACATGAGTAGCTTGTGTCATTTTCAGGTAATTTTAGAAGAACTTTATAACCAAAAGTGGTAGCCTGCTGTCTGCATTCATACCTTACACCATTGACATCACTGAACTGCTCACAAAATAGAATGAGTAAAACCTGGTCCTTTTTGTACGTAACAATGAAAAAGATGTTTAAAACAGATTGTGTAATTATCTTTCAAAAGGGATCCTTTCTTAGTCCAACTGAAGGATTATGATGTATTTTAGAGAGATTTTGGGGTACAGTGAATATCTGACAGATAAGGTGATTTCCTTGCTGTATTAAGCTGAGCAGAGGACTCAGAAGACATGAACACTATAAGTGGCTGTAATCTGCTTTGATGGGTTTAGAAAGTCAACAGACAAAAATAATACAAGAGGTCATTAAACAGCAGTGTGCAAGGTTTGGTGTCATCAAGATGTCTGATGCCATATGCTGGATGTCCTGAAGTATTCACTGAACCTAGGTCATGAAAGCCAAGGCAGGATATTGACAACAGAGTAAAGCTTGTAAGATCTATGTGGAGAGGCTTAGACACACTATGAGATTATGTTTGTCAGCTGAAAGAGCAATGTCAAAGCCCACACAAGCATAACTGAACATTTTGAAGCAGAATAGTAAATTCTCACATTCTCAAAACATAAAATTGAATACTGTGTTGGCTTCTTTATTCTACAGAATATTTTTAAGGCAGTTCTAGAATACCTTTAAGCTCTGTACTTGAAATTGAGCTGGAAATTTTCTTGGAAAAGAAAGTTTCTGCTGTTTTTTGTCCAGTCAGTGCTTTCAAATAAGTAACATAAAACCACAAGTAGAATAGCACAAAGAAAATCAGACTTTGGTGATTATTTTTAATTGAATCGTTATACTTGCTCCTGTGGATACATGTCTCAAGATAAGTGGAGGATGATTTGGTTCTAAACTTATCAACTATGACCTCAGATTTCTAGGCAAATGTCTGTAATGTGTATTTTGACACAGGCTCTGCGTAGGAAAGGCATAGCCTTCCCTTCTTCCCCTTTCAGGCACAGAACAAACAGCAAGTGCTGGACAGGGGATGTTCAGAAGGTGACATCTCATGAACCAGCACCTAAGTACCACATAGAGCAAATGACCATTGCTTTGAGGGGCTTGGGAAAATTGCCAGCTCCACAGAAGTTTCACATTTATACTCCAGGAATGTATATTTGTCAAACAGGACGTGTCAATATCACAGGAAAGTGCAGTTCCCCATACAAAGAGCACACAGAGCTTTTTTCTGTATTGCAGAAGAGTGTGTATAGGGAAGAGACAAAAGAAAGTTAAAAAGTGAAGGTCCAGAACTAGAAACAGTTCTGTCAGAGTGCCTGACCATGTCAAGGTCAGATCCAAATGGATCATTACAGAACATCCTATTAACTGCACTAAATTTTTTTGGGGTGGTGATTGGTTTTTTTTTTTTGGTTTTTTTTTTCCCACAGCTAGTCATCAACTGGAAATTAAAATATTTTTCTATTTTTGTGAAAGTATGGTTTCTGTACAAGTTACTCAGCAGCTATCAGGAGCTAAGAGACTTGCGTGACAAAAGCCACGTGAGTAGATAATAAGGAGATAAATCACTCCATGTTACAAGGAGAAGGAACAGGTGACTGAGTTTCTTTCTGTTCCTGTCGTTTTGCCTGCTTGATATTAGTCACAGATCACATTTTGTCCAGTGTAGAGACTTTTCATAATTTGTCTTTGTGTGTATTGAAGACTTCCACGTACAAGTAGGCATAATAGAAAGAAAAGGATGTATATATATAAGAAAAGCAAACAAAGCTACAGTGAAGCTAATCACAAACTTGGGTAAAACAGAATAATTAAGAAGCTTTATAGGTGAAAGGCAAGAAGGATAGTGAGACTAGTAGAGTTTTAAAGAAAATTTTAAACTACTAGGTGAATATTAAATTGTGAATTTCCTTCTCAAGGTGCATTTGCGTACAGTGCAGTCTGAGGGTTTTCCATCTTTGCTTGTGTATCCATACACCATGGCAGCCCTGATAGAAGTTGGTGTAAATCTTCTCTAAAGTCTTGAAGGTATTTTTTGATACATTGCAATAAATTACTCTTCCCTTTCTCACTCCTCTAAAAATTCATAGAGGACTCCTTGCAACAGAGACAAAACCTGAGATACTAACACAAAACTCAGGTCCATTCCTTTTGCTTATTATAAAACAGTGTCTGAGGATCCAGACCTGCTGCTCTGTGGTAAGGCTGGAAACTGGCTCTAGAGCTGCTGACCTAAGGATGCTCATCCCGGAGTAGAAAGAAACCTACCTTTTCTTTCCATCACTGCAGCGGCGTGAGCCTTTTGCCAGTAGCATCATTCCTGGTGACCTTCGGTTGTGTATCACACTTTGGAGGCTGGTGGCATTCACTGTGATTTTAAAAATGCTCTCCAAGCTTTTCTCAATTGCTCAGGGCAGTGTCTTAGGAAACAGACTGGCCTGTATTCAAGGCAACACATTTCTTTCTGACTCACCCAGAGCCCCCTTGTGATGAATTTAGGATCTCTGTGTATCTCTCGAATTTGCTCATGTGGGGTGCATTTTGATTGGACTGTGCAGGTGTTGACTGCTCCTGGAAAATATGTGCCTGCCTATTTCCATCTCTGAAAAATACACTGCAAATGAAAAATCACTCCTTTCTGAGACCCAAACTGTATGATCCAAATCCACCACAAGGAAAGAAAGGTTTGAATACCTAAAATTTGCTCTCAACATTCATATATTTTGGGTATAGATTGTGCCTGCCGAGATGCCTGTCTTCTCTGAATTAAGCAGTATTTCAGGCTTCTAGGGCACTCTCTCACAAGCACCACAGATTTTATGCACGTTAGTTTTTGTTTACCCGCTGTAAATGACAGATTAGCATTTAAATGCTTTTGTCGCAGTTATATCTGTTTTGGATGTCAAACCAAACAAGCCATTATGTCTCCCTCAAAATAACACTCGCTGTTGTTCGAAATGATTTCCTGCCATTTCCCCACTCTACAGGAGTGGCTGAGCAGGGAACATTTCACAGTACATATTGAATTGTAAAGTTCTTCTGAAATCTATCATTCATGGCAAATTAAGTCTAGCACGCACTGAGAAAGCAGTTGCATTCACTGAGGAGCCACAGAAGCACACTCTGAGTAGCAGGGATTTGTCAGTATAGGGTTCCCTATTTTTCCTATTTTTTTATCTTTTCCCTTTTCTGCTATCTCCTGATTCTTCATTTTTTCCTCTCTTTCTTCAGATTGTGTTGTTCTCTGCTGGTCCAGTTTCTCATCTTTCCTCCAGTGCAAGTCATCTTCTCTTTTTCCCTAAGAGTTTCCATACCCTTTTGGTTTTTCCTCCCAAACATATGCTGAATTTTTTCTTTACATAACTTGTCATCTATATCTTGTACCCTGTCTCTTGTCCATTTTTTTTTTCCTCCTGTCTCTACATCATCTCTGTCAGTTTAGTAGATAGCCACTGTTTATCCAGTCTTCTGATTTCTAGACTTTCCCCTGGTATAGAGGAAAGATTGGATTGACTGTGTGAGGGTGACACGAGTCCTCAGAAGGATCCCTATGTGACCTGTCTCCATCATGAAAGCACATGAACAGTCTGACCTTGCTATCTTTATATGCCGGAGATAATCTCACAAATTTCTCTGAGTACCTTGTACTCAGAAAAAGTAATTCTTGATCATTTTTACTTTTTCATGAAGGAAGTTGCTGTCTCATCATGCAGCCATTCCTCTGGCAACATCATACAATTTCAAAACAGCTACATGACATTTTTAATTAGTTCATAGCACTTTACATCAAACCTCCAGTAGGAATTTGAGAAATACTTGCTTAAAAAGAGCATGTGCTGGAGATGTGCATCTAAAATTGGGAACAGCAGCACTGTGAGAAAGCCTGCAGCACCTCTTCACAAGAACCTGTGTAAGATCTGCACGTGGTTTTGGTTCTTGTGAATGTGTTGACCCTCTGACATTGTGTGAGTTTGAAGAAACTGTATAAATATTTAAGTGACGTAAAAGTTGAAACTTCCCCAACTGTGTTCAAGGCCAGGTTGGATGCAGCTTTGAGCAACCTGTTTTAGTGGAAGGAGCCCCTGCCCATGGCAGGGGGGTTGGAATTAGATGGTCTCTAAGGTGTCTTCCAGCCCAAACTGTTCTATGGTTCTATGATTGATTTGACACCAAGGAACATAGGCTGCATTTTTTATGATGTTTAATTGTCTTCGGAAAGATCTTTCGGAGTCAGACTGATCCAGAAAAAGACTTTATAAATGCACAGTATTAGATTATCATTAGTTACAAATACCAAGTTTTATTAGGTATATTAGAGATTCACATACCATCCTAAGCCCATTTTTAAATGCAGTTGCCCTCATTCATTGGTACGTGCTATCCACGCAAAGTCCCAGTCTCTCAAGTACAGATTTGCTGAGCTGTTTCAGGCCTTTTCCAAACCTGGCCTGAGTTTGCCTTTACAAGCAGACTGCTGTAGCTGGGAAGCACACAGTGGATGTCACTGCATCGTGTCTCGTTGCTGCATCCCCCAGATGGAGGCTCTGCCCTGGGCAGTGGGTTCAGCATTGCCACTGGCCACCCCTGTCCTGAGCTGGGGGCCTGCCGCTCCCCTCTGAGCGAGGGGATGCTGCAGCACATCCAAACAAGCCAGTGCCTGCTGGTGCGTGGGCAGGAGGGAAGATGCCACACATAAAAGAGTAATGACAACGCCAACCCAGTTGTGGCACAACGTATTAGACACTCTGCCTTGACAGCCTAAAAGCGTTTCTGATGACTGCGGCTTCCCTCTGAAGGAGCGGTGGGCACACGCGTCCTCCAGACGCGGGGTTTCCCCACTCCCTCTCTATCCCTTCTCTCACCGAGCAAAAGTGTATTCTCATTGAAATCTGTCATCCTTTTCAGAGAGAGACATTTTAAATCCCACTGGTGATACGGAGAGTGAACAGATCCAGCTGATCCCACTCTGCCAGCTAGTAACAGCCCACCCAGCAGCTGTGAATGCGCAATAGTCCCAAAAACAAGCCCAGAAAAGAGCTCTGCTTTGCAAAAGTGTAGCAATAAGATGATAGGCTTGCAAGAACGCTGGCCTTTTGCCCTGTTTTAAAATACTCTAAGCTGTCTAAGTACCATACAATAATATATGTAAAAACATGCTCTGAGCCTGACAAGCTTTGAGCTGTGGCCTATGTGTACATTTTCAGCAAGAAATTTAAGTTGCCTTTTGGCTTTGAAGAAGCAGTGATAGGTTCTTCCTCTTAAGCAGATGTATTACTGTCTGCTTCATATGTAAATAAATTCTTGATATGACAGGTCACAATCTGAAGTAATTAGACTTGAAAATATTTTACATTAGAAGCTTTGAGGATAAAAAAACCCCAACCAGCTGAGGAGAAATCTTAGCTAAAATAAGAGAAAAATAGCATCATTGCTTGCATGTTTTGCCAGCTCTTACTCAAGCTCACAATCTTCGTATTTGTGCAATGCCTAAAGGACTTCAGTTTTCAAAGGCTGTAGTGCAGTGACACATGCAGCCTGTCAGGTATACATACTTTATCAGAGATTAGAAAAATCCTGGCAAAGTATTCAATACCCTTTTACTTGTCAGGGAGGCAGTATGAAAATAATATACATCCGTATGAATACCTATATATAGACATGTGTATTTAATATATAAATCCATATATAATACTTTTAAATATTTATAAATTTAGAATGTATAAATATTTAATCTAGAAATAAATTTATATCTGTATCGAGGAAACAACATATTCAACACAAATACAGGTAGAAATACTCATTTCGACTTTGGGATTGATGTAGCAAACCAAGAGCGTTTATTTGAGGGGCAAAAGAGGGACGTTTCTTGGCTAGGATGCCTAGAACACTGACGCTTAAGCAAATACCTGGCCCAGGGAGTCCTTAAACTTACAGCAGCTCTCCAGTTTGTCCTTGGGAGTCTTTGGATGCCTTCCTGGGGCGTTCAGTATGAGCAAAGATGCTGCACTAATATTACGCCCAGAAGTTTTGCTTAGTTGGGCAGTTTCCTTGATAACATGATTTACATTATGTTATAGCCCTAATGATTTAATTAAATGCTCAGTGTTTGCAGTACCTGCACAAAGAAGCTTGAATTCTGTCAGCCAGCTGTGTGTGCCTTCTCCTCTGCCTGCCATTCAGGAGGTACCCAGCTTCCCATATCAGTGGGGTGGCTTGGACCCTGAATGCCAGCAGTGTCAATCACCCTGTTGGGGCAAGAGACACATATTTCAGGCATTGCAGTACCTAGCTGAAGGCACTTCATTGCAGGCTGAGGCCATTCAGCCTCTTTCTGACAGTGGGTTTTCTGTACACATGGACTTCAGGGACTTTCTAGATGGGGTACAGCTCCATCTTCACCACTAGCAAACTGTGATGTTACAGCATAATTAAGTTTACAAGCTTTAAATATAATCCACACAGAGATTTCAGAGTTTACAACCAGCCTAGTAAATAATGCAGTAAAAGTGAAAGATATGTTTTAAGACAATAATTGCATAATGCCCATAAAACAAATGCAATTTCCAGTATTTCTAAGTGCCACATACTCCTCTAGTCATAACTGAAGGATCTCTTCAGTAAATATCAACCATTGCTAAACCAGAGCTTGGTCAAGTTTCTGTCTTCCTTAGCCACCTTCCCGCCTGCTTTGCAAATGTGTTCATATTCTCTTCATATGCCACTGATGACTACAATCCAACTTGGAAGAATATTTTCTATTAGGAAAAAAGTAATCCAATATACATTTATAAAAGGTCTGCAACCCAAGTATATGTTTTAAACCTAATCAAAGCAAGTACATCCATGTTCTTATAATTCATTTCCCAATTTATGCTCAAAGTATATGTGACTCCTTTAAGATAACTGTATAAATGGTCTTTTTGCAGATTGACGAGAACCATTTAAAAGCAGAGTTAAAACAGGCAATATAAAAATAATGGAGTGTGCTAGGGTATTGTTGTGAAATTTATTTGTAATAAAAGTTTGAATTGCAACATGCAGCTATTCGTCATTTTGTCATTGTTTGAGGTTCATGATAACAAGAACATTAAGTCATTAGATTTATTTGAGCTTCATTTAGATGTATTTTGAGGCAGACGTGGAAACAATTAGAGTTGCAAAATAAGTGAGTTATCACTAGCCAGTATTTTACCCAGCTGCAGAGCAGGCAGTCACATAGGGACAGATTCCAGCCAGCATAGGTCAGAGGAGTGAAGGGCATTCCTTCCTCACCTGCAGCCCCACGCTGGGAGGTCACAACAGTGAGGTACAAAGGGCCAACAGCTTTGCCTGCCAGTCAGGAGCTGGGCCAATGTAAAAGTGGGTGGGTTTTCCCCATTTTTTTTTTTACTTCATGGCTCAAGGGACCTGTGTGGGATCACTTCACAACCAGAGTGTCTTTGGCAGCTCATGGGGGCTGAATATTTTGACCTCCTTGAGCCATCTCTAAGCCTTGGTATTAAAAAGGTTGAATCTCTCTCTCCTCCAGGCTTGTACAGATAGAGACAGAAAATATGGACCTGACTCAGTCTCTGTGGAAGGCATTTCATGAAGTGTAGCATCTTCTGATGCTACCTCACCAGATATTTGAGTAAGTGCAGATTTATATTTTTGGCCAGTCTCCTTCCTACCGTGAGAGATATATGCAACATATGCAACAGGAGAGTTTCAGAGGACCAAGAGTTTTAAGTAATAGAGGAGAAAAAGCACAAGGCAAAGAAAATAATTGCTAAATATTCTATGTTACTATTATTTGTATTCACCAGAATTCTTTACAGCTAGCCATATTAAAACATTAATCAATTAAACTTTACAGTGACTTAAGTGCTGTGGTATTATCAGACCTAGCCAAAACATTTGAAAGGAAAAATGGGAAATGCAAAATATCAGAGCTCTTTCAGATGCTGTTTTTAATAGTTTTTAACAGTGTTTCAGTAGAAATGTATTAAAAATGGCCATTCATCTTTTAAATACGTCTTTCAGATTCAGTGGAAATGAGAAGTTCTGTAAATTCTGTAAAAAATAAAAATTACTGAAGTGTGAAGGAATTCTGTAAAAACTGACGAAAAATTTGAAAATTGTATGGTGTGGCAGAAGATTTTGAAAACAGAAAAAATAGATTAACCTGCTTCCTCCAGTTTTGAGTAACATCGGTCTCCAAATTTGCTTAATAGTCTGGGGAAGTTATCAAATTCCTTTCAGTACCACATTTATATTTCTGTGGTCTCATTGCTATTTCTGAGTACAAAAATCCCACCCGCTACCTAAAAATCAATGGCTGGTTTTAGATGACCCTTTAATGTCAAGTTCAATGGCTCTGTTTCTTTAACTGGAAAGACAACTCAATATTTATTTTAAAATCTCTCAATAATATTTTAAAATCCGTTTTGTAAAATAAACTCTTACTATGGTCCCAGGAGATGAGAGTCATCAGGGAAGAGAAGAAAACCCAAGTAGTACAGAAGTGTGTAAAGGGTAAAGTAAAAAAAGAAACACAGGGTCCTTCCCACTTTCATCTCATGCTCCTCTTTTAAAAAGGCAGGATCCTAGCCTTTTTCAAAATTTGAAGGAGGTGTACTCCCTTCAAGCTTGGCCAGCAAGGCAGTGTATGTGTCACATCCATAATGAACGTTGGCAGAGGCTTGTATCTGCATTTGATACCAGGTTTGTCTGAAGCTCTTCTCTTTGAGTGTCAGCTCAGCCCTGCAGGAGTTGTGGGGTTTACTGGAACCACGTGAGAAGTGAGATGTGAGTCCATACTTTTGGCTAGCCCAACAAGTGGCACATATGAGCCAGCTGTGCCATGTACACCACGTATCTCCTAACAGCTTCAGACAGTGTGGAATATCTGATATTGGATTCAGTGCATTCTTCCCAGACAGCTCCAATGCTATGGGTTTCCCAGCACAAGGGAAATAGGACTGCTACGTGCATCCCTGTAGCCACACACAGAGCTTGCAATGCTGAAACAGAGGCTCGTATTGGTGAGCACCATTCCCCATTGCCCACTCAGACCCTCATGATTAGAAACTCTGCAGGCATGCCACAAAATCTGACCCAAAGCTTCCTCAAGTCCTAGGGAAACGTTCCCCTTGACTCTGGTGGAATTTGAATCAAACCTGTGATCTCCTATGAGCTTATGTTTACATTATATTTTATTGTCTCTAATCACCAAGAAGGAATATGACTGAATCTGCGATGAAGCTCTATTCTTAGTGACTCCTGTATTTCCCCAAATATACATGATTGGTAGTTTTCTAAGTACACATAAAGAACCTAATTTTCATTCTGAAGACTTTGCAGGTTTTTCTTGCAATACATCGTGACAGGCAAGAATATTTCAGGTCAGACACTTCACTTTGTCTTAGTGTAAGCAGTAGTATCAGATGCTATAAAAGAAAGACGTGGTTAGTTATGATAGATGGATAAATAAAGTCCTGATTTCCATGTAGGTAGTTTAAAAAAAAAAGCTGTGGACCTAGCTTTCCAGACAGCAGGACAATAGCAGGGCTGATTACTATCATTATGTTGTAGGCATAATTGCTGCAAATGCAAATGACCACTGAGATGTATAGTTGGCCTCTCGATAATTCAGCTATTATTACTGTGTATGAAATTGCATCCATTACATAAAATTATACATAAGTTTCTCATAGCTGGCTTTTAATCCTGCACGTGCTCTCAGCTAATATTTCATAGAATCATAGAATCATAGAATCATAGAATGGTTTGGGGTGAAAGGGACCTTAAAGATCATGTAGTTCTACCCCCCATGCCATCAGCAGGAATACCTTTCACTAGACCATGTTTCTCAGAGCTCCATTGAACCCGACCCTGAAGAATTCCTCTATGTGAAGTGTTCAAGCTTTTTACTTAAATCCCTTTAACTTTACTTTTAAATGATTGGCACTGTTTGCTGAGGTGATGCTTTTGAAACACATAAATTATATTGTGTAGTGCCAAGCAGGAGCAGACAGTATTCCCTTGCCTACTTTGCAGTTATGGAAGCATTAGTTTGCTCTGGGCATTGAACTGCTTCTCTCAACAAAAGAGTACATCTGTAAGCCACACACAGATCCAGGGAATTGTTTTGTATGGATTTTCAAGGAATGAACCAAGGAATCTGGAGACTCATAAGGAGAGTTCAGGGTAATCCAAAAGTTGTGCTCCATACAAAGTGGCCAAATCTTCCCAGGTTGTTTGCAAACCTTATGATGTTCAATGTGAAAAGCACAGAAACAAGTGATACAAAGTTGAGTTGATAACAAGTTAGAATCTCTGCTGTCATTTTTAAGTGCTATTCAAGCTGTCATGTTTGTGGGAAGAAACTTAAATGCATGTACCAAATGCACAGAAGTCGGAAGGCTAGTCAGTTTTCTTTAAACCTTGTCTTCAGTTTCTTTTTAAATCCATCTTATGTCTTCTGGAAGGGCTCATGGTTGACTTGCAAGTTGATGTAATGAACTGGAAAAAAAAGTCTGTTCTAAACCCAGATATGGGCAGAAAACATGATACTGATGATACCAGACGTGTTTAAGTTCTGGTGTGTGTCTTGCATCCCGTATTCTGAGTGAGGCTTGTCTGCTCCTTTAGATCGGTTTCATCTTCTACTGAAATAGGTTTGACCGTGGAATTACAACCATTAATGTCTGGACAGTTCTTACCCCAGTGGGTTCCAGCCTTCTTCTGAGTAACCTGAGCAAAGGGAAAGTCTTTGGGGAGAAGAAGTGGAACACTGTACAGATTCTGAGACAGGATCTGCGGGACGTCATTTCAGGTTTCATGTGGGAATAATGGGAAGTGTACACAGGAAGAATTGAAACAAATATTATCTGATATCCACTGAGTTTCTTTGAGTTATTTTTCTTTGGTTAGTCATTTTAGAAGAAGTTTGGGAGGTTTGGGAACTTGGTTTTCTTTCCAGTGTTAACCCCACATTTCCATGTCTCCAGACTGAAGCAACCTTTGGTGGGCTGAGATAATTGCTTATTTTCTTGTTTGAGATGTCAATGTGATGATAATACAGGACTAGCCTAAACGTCCTTAGCTTGCTTGTTTGTTGTAAACCTTGCAGCTCAGGTTCCAGTGGCAGAATGGTGGCTCAGGTTTCACAGTGCTCAAGACTGACACGCACCTGAGAAACTTGGTTCTTGGAGAAAGGCAAGTCCCCCTGCTCTTGCTCCTGCTGAACTGAGAACTCCTCAGGACTGAAAAGTTACTGCCTCTTAGACCTGTAGGGCCATGGAGGGACCTCAAAGCCATTCCAGGTGCTGACTTTTTTGAGAAGTGTTTCCCTCCTCCTGTCTTTCAGGCCTGACATGTCCTACTTCTTCCAATTTTATGTCCATTTTCTTCTTTGGAACAGAAGCATTCAGAAGTGCCACACCGGGATGGCCATTATCCTCTTTCCATTTAACTAAATGTCTCTTACTAGGAATTTACAAACATGGAGAAAGAGATTTGCATTTACATCAAGACAGTTTTACCTGACATTTCTCTGATAACACAAGCCCACAGGCCTGGGAACCGATAGACAGGAATCCTTAATGCTGCCATAGTGGCAGAAAGTGAGGAGAATTAGACCTGTTTTGTTCACATTGTGATCTTGTTGAACTGGACTTTTTCTATGCATTGTTTCTCCTTTCAGTGATTTCCAACCTTGGAAAAACCATTTCAGATATAAACCACTTAAAGCTTATTATTGTTCTGAAAATAAATTGAAGTCTTTCAAGAATAAATTTGTATAATATTAGCTCAGAATAATTTGCATGACATAAAAATACTTTTACACAGAAAGTTGTTTGTAGAAAAGCCACCGTAAAAAAAAAAGCTGATTAGTGCCATTGAATTAAATATTAGTAACCTGCTTTTCCTTCTGGCCCCTTTTTTTTTCCCAATAATAAGCTCCAGTTTATTGCAATATTTTTTAATTAAAATGTAAATATTCCCTGCCTGATCCTATTTAGAATATTTTGGGTACAAGATACAGCAAGCCTAAAACTGCTAACATGATGGAAAACAAATTCATGAATGAAGTATTAATGCAAAAATTTTGCTTGTAAAGGTATTACTGTCATGGTCAAAGATGCAGTTGAAAAAGCCACTGCCGCAGAGATATGCTATATGAAAATATTAGGAGTCTTCTTATAGGTAATGTTATTATATCATATTTTTTGTCTATGCCTGTCTGATTGCAACACAACTGCAGCTGAAAGGGAACTTTGGGGGGCACTTATCTGCAATACTGCAGTGAAGTACCACAATGACCAGAAAAGTATATTTTTAATCTGATTTACTGCTTAAGGGAACCAAAAAAACCATAGATTACTGCTTGGACCATAGATTTGCATAAGGCTAAAATGGGTTAAATGCAAAGTCAGGCTACCTTTAAATTAACCAGATTCGGAACAAGCATGTCAGTGCTCAAATTGTCAGTGCTCAAGTTTCTTCGAGGCTCTTGCATGGATTTTGTGCACAGTTCCAGGACCAGAGGCAGTGGGCACACGCTGAAACACAGGAGACACTTTTTCACTGTGCAGATGACCAAGAACTGGCACAGTTTGCCCAGGGAAGTTGTGGAGTCTCCATCCTTGGAGATGCTCGAAATCCATCTGGACGTGGTCCTGGACAACTGGCCCTGCTTGAGTAGGTGGGTTGCACCAAACCATCTCCAGAGGTTCCTTCCCACCTCAGCCATTCTGTGATTCTGTGTTTCTGTGCTTTGCACCCTCAATTTTTGTGCTATTCTGAAAAAGCTAATTTGGGTTTGTCCCCACAGCTCTTGGTCTGTACAGTCAGGACTCTGTTTGCTCACTCTCTCAGATGGCAGGAAGAAAGGATGGTGGGCTCTTAGGCTTCTTTCTTCCTTCTTTTCTGATAGCTCATGAGATTAGAAAGGATTTTCCCATGAAACAGCACCATCATATCTAAGACCCCACTGAGCCTATCAAAGCCCTTTGAAATCACTGGCTCCAGGAGGCTTCGGATCCAGCTCACAGGAGAGAAAAATATATCTGTGGGGTTAAGATAGCATTTTTAACATTGAGGGTGGGGAAAAGGGCAAGGGGGAGAAGAGATGGAATTATCATCTGTATTTATGGTTGTTTTTCTCTTTTGATGAAAGGTCTCTCTCGTTTGATTATTCCTGTATTTGTCTCGGAGGTATCCTCTTGCAGTTCCCTACTTCCTGGCAGCTAGTTATACTCCCAGGGAGGAGACTTTCCCACACACAGCCTACATCTCAAATGGCTCTTTCTTTTCCCATTCTCAGTGTAGGTTTCTTCCAGTTATCATCATTTGCTTCTGCTGAGTGGGTTTTTATTTTATTTTTCTCCCTCCTTGATGTTGTGAGTAGTCTCTCAGTCAGGGACAAGCTGGAATGGCTGCCAATAGTGTGAGAAACTCCTCCAGAGATAATGAGACACCAGAAATATGAAAGGCCTGTAACGAAACTTCCCCAGCCAGATGGGAATTTTGAATTATCTGACCTAGGAGAGAGTGGGAGATCATGATTAATAGTACCTTCCTTTATTAAAAAGGAGATACACGTGCTCTGAAGCGGGAGAAGACACTTCGACCAATCTTCCCTGCTTTGATCCCTGTGTAGGAAGGAGAATTTATGTGCCAGTTTGGTTTGGCTCTGCACTCTTGCAACACCCCAGTGATTTTTACTCCCCTGTTTTTTCATTCCGATGGGCTGCTGTTCAGGACATAGAGGTTGTTCATGACAGAAGTAGAGCTGCATATGGGAGCCTGTTGTGGTCCAAACTCTGCTGGTACTGCTTTTGTTGCTCTAGCCAGCTGTGTTGCTGAGAGTCCCTTTGTGTCAAAGTGTGCTGTGCTCAAAGCTGAGACGAGTTTGCCTGTGGTCTTTCCCTGCACAGAGACTAGCTATAGTTAGGGATGAACTACTTCATATTTTCAGATGAGTGTCTCCGTGATTGAATATACAGACTAAAATAAGTAACAGATCCAGCAACTTAGGGAGATACGTGAATTACATGATGTTATTTCAGGAGTTTGCACTTAAAACTACTCCTTTCGCTGTTAAATATATTAACTTTTCAGCTAACTTTGTCAGTTTCTGGGCACTGTACTTCATTGTCAGAGAGCCCTTCTAAGGACCAGCCTCCCTTTCATGACTTTTAAAAATGTGTAGGAATCAATACTTGGAGCTTAGGAATAGCAAGTTCCATTCCTGGAGTAAAAATTACAATAAAATCTTGGAACCATTTGTCATTTTTCTTTCAGACATATGTTGTGTAACCTCTCTTTCTTGTTGGTTCTCCAAGGGTAGATTTTGTTTTGCCTAAGATTCTCTCAATGCAAACTGGCAGAATATCTCAGGTGTCGCTTTCTGTTATTATTCAAACTAGTGTTCACTAAGTAGAAAACCTCCCTTTAAAGTAAATGGCATTTTTCATGCATGATAAGGCCTTTATTTCCATTTTCAGTCCAGCTATTTAAATCGCTTTTTGTCTGACTAGTGATAAATATGTCTGGCTTGATTGTGTAGAAAAGCAGAGATGTTCTTGAAATGGTGCTGTTTGGGAAGTGTAGAAGTCAGCCACGCTGCACAGGAACCTCAGTGTAAACCATTTTAACATCCCACCCTTTCAGGTTTTTTTCTGTAACACCCACTCATTTTGCACAGATGGAGAGATGTGACAGATCATGGAATTAAGAAACCAAAAGCTTTTTTTGTTAAATTTTTAATCCACTCCTCCCACACATTCATAGTTCCTTGATTTACAGTTTAATTCAAAATGAATGAACTACCAGTCTTTACTAGCACGCATCTGTTCCTAGCATGTGCTAGCTACTGGCCACATGTCTGACCCTCTAATATTTATTTTATTATTCCCTAAACAGACAGGCTTAAAGCAAACAGTAGTTACCACCAGACCACTGTACCTTTTGGGCATTACTCTAGATGCAGGCGTAGGGCAGCAACAATCACTTTTCTTGAAATCACTATTAGCACCATTTTTACTTGAAATAATCACTCTTTCCTAATAAACAAGAAGTGCTTTCTGAGAGAATGTCTTTGCTCATTTTCTGAAATGCTAAATAAATAGGATAAAACAGACTAAAATAGAATTAAAAAACAATATGGACAGCTGTTTATAAGTGATAGATAATTACACCTCACATCTTATTTCTACCTGTATCTGCCTTGCCCTACACAGGAAAGGGACTTAAAAGCAACTCTAGCTACTTCTCTCACACTAAACCAAGCTAATGTCAATTATTTCTTGCAAAAAGTAACATACAGACTAAACAGAACCTTTCCATCATAAATGAAGTAGGGGAGCAAGGAGTATTCATAATAAGACAAATAAGTAACAATATTCACGCTTTTAACAAAAAGAACCCCAAACGAGCAAACAAACAAACAAAAAAAGCATAATTTTCTGTCACCTCCTTTTAAGTCCTTTAGTGACTTACATAAGGTACTCTTGGGCTTTTAGTGCTACCTGCTGTTTCTCTCCTCTCCGCCAGCTGTGGAGGTCCCCCACCCACAGGAGCTGGGGCAGAAAGGGCTTGGCCAAGTACTTCAGTGATCTCTCAATCTCCTTTCAGCACTTTGGATGCATCCAATGTGCAGAGCAAATCAGAAGTGTCTGAGTTTCTGTGGTTTCTTCTGTTTATATTGCTCAATTGCAGGGACATGAAGAACATATACTTGAGATACTTAGATATGTACTCTCCTCTTGGGGATGCTCCTTATTTATGGCATACAAAATAACATGGAGACTCATACACCTTTAATTTCCTGAATTATTTGCAACTTTTTTTCTGAGCCGAGTTGCAGTTGTGTAAGTTCACAGTAAGAGCTTTGAAGTAAAACAATTTCTACTTCTCATTTATGCAGATATACCTAGTATAAAAAAAAGTAAAGTTTTTTTACTTTGCAAGTTTTAAACTTAAAGGCAAGATCATTCTTCCTTGTAGAAATCCTTGTAAGAAAATCCTGTGAGAATTTCAAAGCATATGCTGCTCTCATCTGTGATCCTAAAGGGTTCACTGCTGCCCAGAGAGTAAGAACTTCAGTCATACAAGATCACGGATCTATTGAATATGTCATACAAATCTTTATTTCTCTGAGTTTTTTCTGCTGAAAATTTTCCTGGTGTTCCGTGCTGCTGAACTTTAGGTGACACTTCAGCTAGTTCCTTGAAAAGGCTTGTCTAGACTTTCACTCCATCACGGTGACACGAACCCTGATCCTTCACAACACATTTTGGCCCTTCCTCCTTAAGTTGGCTTAGCTAAGATAGTATGTGGCACAGGAATTTAACAAGCATGAGATGGATACTGACAGGCAGGGCAGGATGAAGCAGTGACATCAAGAGAATAAGGATTTAGAGGTGCCAGCCTGAAAGAGCAGTACTAATGTATGTTTAATCCAAGCAGGCTTCTCTTTTATTAGTAATTCTCTGAATTTCCGCAGGACACCTGATATCTCCTTGTCCAACTCATTGTGGTGAATGTGACTGCACAGCTAAGAGGTATTAGATAAATTATCAGCAAGTAAAGTAGCTTGGTTGCATTTAATCTGTACAGAAATTAGAAACCTATTTTGAGAACAGTTTCCATGCTGCAGCATGGAATATTAGCAAGACAAATTGAGCAAAGTGCCACTTTATCATCAAGGTAGGTGTAATCCCCTAGTTTTGCATCTACCACGGCAGAGGGCTACCCCCCTTTGTGTGTCTGCCCCTGTTAAGGCCAAGGAGTGGCAGAAGGATTTCGTGCTCCTGGTTTATCTCCTGACAGAAGTAACACTGTCTCAGGGGTCAGCCAGGCTTTTCAATTAAGAAGTAACAGCAAGTGTCTAAACTTTGATCCTTTTAAATTCATTTGAGCATTGTAGAACTGTTTCCACACTAGGAATTCATCATTAAATAATGCACGGTGGAGGGAATGAAGCTCCTCTGCATGAGGCTTGGCTGCAGGACTGTCCTCAGGGCTCCCTGTGCTGCAGGAGAGGTCCAGGTACAGTGTGGCTCTTCTGGGGAAGGGACTCCTCAAACTCTCAGTGTTTGCACAGCCCCCTAAGACTAAAGACTATCACTGTAGCTTTGACCTCTTTAGGGTCAGAGTTAAATATTAAGCATTTCTGCTTTCCACTTGATGTGGTTCCTGTTGTGAATTCACCTTCGCTTGAAGCCCAGAAAATCAGATTACATGATCTCCCACATATTAGCTGAGTTTTCATCTCTTCATCTTCCCTTTGGGTTTGCCAAGGCTAATGTTGTTCCTTGTCAGGAAGTTTTATCCGGCTCCTACTCTTAATTACCTTTCTTAGCTGCATGCCATGATTTCTAGTGTCACTCTGAGAAAATTCATCTCCAGAGTCATATATTTATAAAGTACTACAGACTTCCCCACTCAGCCTGCTTTTAGCCAGATACATGTTTAACTCTTCTGGTCTTTCCTTGTGAGTCAGCGCTTTCCACCCTTCTCTTCAAATGCCCCTCTGTAGCACTGAGTGTTTCTGACAGTGAGCAAAGCTCAGTGCCACCTTGCTGGGACAGCCATGCGAGGTAGTTACATAAAAGGAGCACCACTGGGAGCATCAGGCCACCTCCCTTTTCCCTACTGTGAATCTTATGTACCCTTAAACACAGTTTTGCTGCAATTTTGCATTGCAAAATCATGTCTGAGCTACCACCGATGGCATTTGCAGGCCCCTTGCCATTCCTGCCTTCCTGACTTTCCCTATGGCTGGGTCTCAGGGGTTTCTCAAGGAAGAAGTCCTGCCAATGTAGCTAAGGAGAGCACAGAGCCCAGCAGAGCCCCTACAAGGGTTCATGGGGGACTGAATCCTGCTGGTGGCAGAGCTGATGCATAACCACATCCTTACTCAGCCCAGTGCACAGCACAGCTGCATCCAGCTACTCCAGCATAATTTCCCTTGGGAACGGATTTTCTGGAATAAAAGTAACTTGACTTGAGAGTAAACAAATCCTTTTTATCCCAGACTGGAATGGCTGCACAAGGGACATACCCTGATAGTTTTACCGATGTAGTTATTCTGTACAGATATATGGGCAGCTTTTCACACATAGACATGCCGTAAAATACATTCCTGTTCCTGAATAGCTCTGCATTTTCCCTGAGCAAATCGTAATTCATTATCAGTCTGTTCACATTCCTAATTGTTTTAGACCCCTTTGCATTACTTTATTATCAACACTTGGCTACTCAACTCATCTCTGTTTTGCATTACGTGGAAATTTCATTACTACAAGTATTTCCTTCCCCTAATTGAGGTACTTAGCAATAACCATGTCTTGCTCTGATTCCTGTGATCCTCAGTAGACACATTCTCACTCCTACATTGTCATTCATCGTCACCTTTTGTTTATGTTTTCAGTCAGTTTTCAGTCCTCATAATAATGTTTATATCCATGGTAATTTGTATTAACTAGAAAATTAAGATTTGTTTTGAGAAACTGCAAAATGCCTCACTAAAATTCAAATAGCTTATGCCATGCTCCCTTCATTAATTACTTTTATTAATCTACCTGATAAAATAATAAAACCTGCACAAGACTTTCTTTTCGTAATTGCTTACTGCATCTTTCTTAAGGTTGCTTCATCCTTTACATACGACTTCTTTTTCCTTGTAAAATTACTTCTATTACTGTACAGTCAGTTCATCTAATCTTAAGTAGCATAAGGAGTCATCTCTCAGGTAATGCTTGCTTCAACCAGTGTAATCCAGTATAATCCAGCTGACAGGCTCTGTGCCTTAAAGGAGTCTGCTGCAGTGTTCAGCCTCAGATGCAGGTGCTCTCCATGTGTAAGATGGGAGGGACTGTCTAAAATTGGCACCCCTGACAAACCAGGCTGCCTTTACCATTATATTTTTTAAGGACTCTCAGTTACCTTTCACCATTAGGGTGAATGAAATTCTGAGAGGATGTCTTTGAAATTGTCTCAGAGTCAGCCTTCTGTTCTGTCAAATATCTACTGATCCCTGATCTTCTGTAAGGAAAAGCTACAGTGCTCTTTCTACATTAACACAGTTAAACTGAAAATCTGGGAAAAGTGGGGTGTAATTCCATTTTCCTGTAGAAGGTTTTCTGCACTCGTGCGGAACACTGATATTGACTTGTTTGTGCTTCTTAACTATCCCGGGAATGGAACTTATTTTCAAAAAACTAAGGCAAAAGGAAGCAGAAATGTTGAGACTGTGTTATCTGTCTTCTTCTGTATGAAGAAGTAAGTAAAATAATTTGTTGCCTCATAGTCAGAGGTCCATTGTAAGGGGTATTTTTTTCTGAAATAGGGGGGAAATGCCATTTGGAAGTATCATCTCTACCTATAGAGAAGCCTAGACAACGAGGTGCTTGGTCTCCAGAGGGCTAATATTCTGTGAAATGGATTAACATAGTTTTTCCCTAGCTTTCGCTCCTTCAGCTACTTGTGGTCTCATAGACCTGGAACCCATTTACAAGTAAAAATATGGGCAAACTCAAGTCATATATTTTCTAGATAAGACAGACTGACTTGGCCATGCCACTATTCACAGTGTGATTGAAAGTATTCTGATATGGTAATGTCCATAAACAATGCTTTGGAAACTAGACCCAAAATTTTGGCTTATGGATATTTTCTTGTACAAGTGGTGAATACAAAGTTGTGGCATTGGGTAGGAGAAAGAACACAAAATTGACCATATTTTTTTAAAAAGTCATTGCTAGAAATACCAATTTCAGCCTTTTACAGCCTGGCAACTAACCCTTCCTTCCATTTTTTGACCATTCTTTCTGAGGGATCTACCCTCAGATCTGTCCTCAGTAGTGAAGAAGTACTTAGCATAAAGTGGATATTAATGGATACCAAACTATTGGAGGAGCCTATAGGATTAATAATTTCCTAAAACTCCAAATGAGCATGATTGTGAGCCTTACAGTAGATAGAGAAGATACAATAGTCATTCGCTGTCTTGAATACAATTTCTGTTGGAGTGCAGAAAAATAGGAGTGCAAATCATTTAACTGATTATTAAAGGAATCTGTATATCTAATTAATTATTCAGGGTGTGCTATGAAAAATTGATTTAACTGTGCCGTGGGTTACCATGTTGATCAGGTGTTTGAGTGACATTGTGGGTAACGCTGGTTTTAAACATCAGTCTGCCATTCTGATGATGTACAGAAATTTGCAGGAGCAATAATTACCTTTTCAGGGCAGCTTATTTGGAAGGAGATGTTTTATAGCTGTAGCCACTATCTAACAGAGCACCCAGAACTGAAAGGTCACCATTCATAATATCAGTATAGTGTGGTCAACATGTGCTTCTGGTGTCATTGTCACAAAGATGCTCTAGCACTGGGAAACATAAGTATTGCTGAATTGGGTAAGGCACAGGGACAGGTACCAGGCACAAGAACACTCTGAATAATGAAAATCAGCCTGCTTATCTTTGCTGAGAGGGTTTTCTGATAGTGCTAGTGACTTACTCAGATATAGAAAAGTACTTTTGTTTTTAGTGAATCATGATAATGTATTATATAATTAAAAACATTCAAGAAATGCATTCATTCTCCTTTTCTACAAAGCAAAAATTTGTGTCAGTACTTTCAAGTGTGGGAATGTCCATTAATGAATTAACTCTGTGTGTGTAGATACTGGTTTAAATAAATCTAACAGAAAAACCCCACTACAGTACCAAAATAGCTAAACACTTCACAAAGAGAAGATGAAGCAGGGCAGACTACTGAATCATCTGCAGTGCAAGAGAATCACATTGTGCAAGAGAATGAAAGGACAGATTTTTGGTGTGGTACCAGTAAAAGTTTTCAGTAAGTGAGACTTTTGACCTCCCTGTCCTAGAACATATTTCTCATGGAAGTATCAACATCTTAGCATTCTACAGGTTATTTTTTTCCAGTCTGTTTCCATTAAATGTACACAAGAAAGCAGTGTAAAAACAGAGAGTTTGAGTGTAATGCTTGAAGCTAATTTCTCTTAAATGGGCTGACAATTTTGCTGTGGGAAGGAAAAGATTTCAAATTAATCAAAGAAGTTGAAAATTAGTTTTAAATCTCTTTGATTTTTTCTTCTTCTTTTTCCTATTTTTTTTTCCTGTTTGATTTTTTTTGTTTCTGCTTTTGCTTTTTTTGTTAATGAAGCTCCCATTCCAATCTAACATGACATTTTCAATCCTTGGATTAGAAGCAAATGAGAGGAAATAGGTGTGCGTAGGCTTTTTTCCTAGCTGTGAGATAAAAGCCACTGGCCACCTTGCCCAGTTGCTGTGTGTATGCGTCAGCAAGGGCATCACATGCTGGGGCTGTTTCACAAATGTCTTAGACACAGAAATAGCCGGCAGGTCACTGAAGGACTCCACCAGTGGCCGATCACTTAATCAGACTTTACAAGTCGTCTGCAGAACCAATCCCTTCTCTGCCGCCCCAGCAGCTCCTGCCTCCACAGGCACAGTCTCGGGGCTGGCTTATCCAAGGATTGAGCAACTCAGCCAACACATAACAAAGATTACCAGCATGGAGGAGAACCCCTGTAGATTACGAGGCTTTGGAGTTCGCACAGCTGTGATATGCATGCCTTTCCATCATTCTTGTCTCCTTGTGATTTTATGGGTTTTTTCCTCATGCAATCTAGAAAATGTTCGAGATATTCCTCAGACATGTCTAAGCAGATACAATGGGTCTTGTTTACTTCATTAGAGAAGCTCATTACAACAGGAAATGTCATGGAAGAGTAGACTGTATGCCTGAGTAATCCACAGGGTTATCCATAGTTTGATTGGGACCTACTGTAATTATCCTACAGGAGGCTTACAAAGTCTCGCTCTTGTAAGATACAGTTGAAAATCAGATGGACTGACTGCTGCAGTTTTGCACTTAGGAAAGTAATGTGGCAATGTACAGTCATGCCATAGCTGATTTTCTGTGTGATGTTTTATTTAGTTTGGTGGACATACGTATATGACTGTAGCCGTGTGACAGTATCCACAAGCACTTGAAGATGCTCTGCATACAATAATTCCAAGAAATTGTCTTACCTCTGTCAGACCAAGGAGGAGGAACAATTGGATTCACACTGATTCAGAAGTTTGTTTGCAGTGAATTATTTTTGTACACAATAATGTTCTATTGTCCACATTACTTTTCACATACATAATTCATATTTTTTGCATAGTAAATGCATTTCATCCCTGTATCAACTCCTACTTTTTTGATGTCTGCTATCCTAGCTAACACCGGGAGCTGGAAACTCCAGAGCTGTTGGGTTAAGTCACCACATCTCAATATATTTGTATCTAGGGGTATCACAGGCTCAAATCCACTGTTCCACTCTGTTTCAGAGCACAGAGGGACAAGTAATGCCTGGTGATGAGTGGGCCATATCCAGATCTCCTGCTGCATGAGGAGTAGTTCCATGGATAGACCTTTTCATCATGTCTCTTGGTTTTCCTCTTGGTAAATCAGAAATAACTCCACTGATGTACAGTTTGAAGAGACAGTTAGACAAATTAAGTGTCATTTCTGAAATTCTGAACCAGAATGAAATGTATAAAGAAAACAAATTCTTTCTTAACAAAAAGTAAGATAAAGCAAGTGAATGAAAGCAGCAATATTGCTTTGCTTTCTTATCTTGTAATATTGGTCATACATCATTATCAAAATTTATTCAATTATGCATTACTGTAATTTGATATATTTTATAGCTTATGTACTATTTATCATTATGTATAATTTGATTATATTTTGAGGGAATGAGAAAGTCCATATAAAATAATTGGGCTTTGATGGATTTGAAATGAAAGAATTTTACCTCATCCACCTATTTTTATCCATTTAAGGATAAAAAATGGGAACTGTGCACAACAGCCAGCATTTTATTTGCATTGATATAAACCTACCAACTCATCCATGAAAATGAATTTCGTAATAAAGACTGTACATTTTTGGACCCATCCAAGCAAATGTCCCTGTATTCCTGCCAATAAATAACATTAAAATTTACTAAGCTAAGGTTGAGAACTAAGGCATATAACTAGAAAACTCGCTTTCAGCATTCATTCAGGAAAACCTTAAAGAAAAAAAAGCAAACCCTTTATGTGTTGAGTGGCATTAGTGATCTCTTTATTTACTTTAAATCAGAAATCCTCCTTTGTCAAAGAAGAGTCTTGGAATTCAAAAAAAAAAACAAATACAACAAAACATAGTATAACAAAACAGTTACATACTGTTACAACACAATACATTTGTGTTGCCATTTGTTTAAAAGATAATTTGTCCAAGTGTTAGTCTTGTATAGATATGTTTAGTCATTCAATGAAGAAGGAGAAGCAATATCTGATGACAGATGTCTGACTGCAGTGTATCCCCTGCTACAAGTCCCTGTGATGTCCCAAGGTGTTTGCCCTTGAACACTGTACCTATACTAGTGAAAAGCTGTTCATGGATGGAGTGAGGCACTTCATTCATACAAGGGAAGTAGCGATACTTTTTTTGATATAAAACAATGCTTTAACAAAGTTTGGTAGTAAATATGACCGTGGTTTAATTAGATTCAATGAAAACACTCATTTATTTACTGCAGAGAGGATAGGATCAGAAGGGGGACCCTCCCAATGAGTTATGAAGTTCAGAAAGGACCCCTTTGAGTCCTAAACTTGTCCTCTGAGGGGAGTTTAGGTGAGGCTGCATCCAGACTTCATCCCAGACTTGGTCAATGATTTATATCTAAAGGATTAGATGTGCGCAATCAATCATTTCTATCAAGATTCTAAAGTTTCAGCACAATTATTCCAAATAGACTTACCAAGTATCTGACATGACAAGAATTCTCTCAAGCTCGAGGTGCAACCTTGAGAGCTGCCCCTGCTCAAGGGAAGATCATGGGATGCAGCCCACTGCCTTGCAGGAGAGTTTAGTGGACCCACCCTGGACTGTCCACTCTTCATGGAGTAAAATGATTGCATCAGTCCTTTTTCCATACTAATTGCAGAAGTTAATTTCTTTCAAATTTGGCTTGAGTCAGACATTGACCAGCACTGTGGTTAGGTGGGCTCATTGCTCCAATTAGCCCTTGGCTATTGTGTTGTTATCTGTCTCCCCTGAAACCACTCTGAGCCGGATGCAGCCATCACGACTGCATCCAGTACAACTGCCATGGTGGCTATCCCTGGAGCAGGGCTATGGGAAATAATGGTGAGATTGGGTAGTGGGAGAGCACACCATCACAAAACCCTTGCAGATACCTAATTGAGTCTCCAAAAGTGTGCTTTCATCTGTGTAAATTGGTGCTGTATTATACTATGGCACTAATTGTATCACATGGAAGCACTTCTAAATTGGATGGGAGCAGTTAGGCTGAACAGCTAACTTCGGTTGAGAAGTATTTCAACTACATACTTTGTAAGCTATCCCTTGCACAGCCCAACAATATTAATTTGGACAGTTTGATGGTGAAACTTTAGAGTGTTCAGCTCAGCAGCCAATCTTAAATGCCAGCTTTTTCCAAAATAACAAGGCAAGACATATTGCAGTAGAAATAGGGTACTAAATTTTCATTAATGAGGACATCTATCAACTGTTTGTCGTCCCTCATTAAGCTGTCCTGATTTGAAGCAGCCATAGAAGAAGTCTGAAAGATGCCGAGTCATATAAATATTATGTTAGCTAGGAGAAAGGACTCGGTTGTTGCTTCCCTGTGAGTCCTGTTCTTGAGGCAGGGTCATTCACTAACACAGATGAAGCAGTCATGGTTTGTTTCTGACTTGCTCCCCATTCAGTGGATGTCCTGGTTTAGAGGCATGCTCAGGACTGGATTCATACTGAGGGTGGCCAGGTGGGATGAGACTGGAAGTAGCTTTGTTCTTCCTCCTGTGTGTGCCTGACTGCAGGAGCTGAGGGGAGGAAGACGTGCTCTCCCTGGTGTGGAGTCTAACCATTACCTCAGTCACGAGGTAGCAACAACCTCTGAGTTAATATTAGAAACAGTTTTCTGTAAAATGCTTGCCACTGAAGTGTAAAATACAATGCCTCTTGCCTGACAGTGCAGCTTTGCTCATTTCTTATCATGAGGGTTCTTGGCTAATGGGTTTACTGATGAGCGTTCACTGAACTTTAAATCTTAAGCCAATATTGGAGAGCATGATCAGATAATGAAATTCATTCATCATCTTTTCTCATTGTAAACGCAATTCTGTGTTATGCCCGTCCAGCCAAAGATCAGCAACCCATCAGGTGGTCTCTTTATCCAGGTAAAGTCATTCCCACACAGGAAAGGTAACCCCCACAATGAACTGCTTCATTTTAGCCTCAGATAAAGCTGTTTTGCAAAACTGTCTGTGAGTTACTTCAGTTAATGAAAAATAGTTGGAAAATAGCAATCTGTTCAGGAAAGAAAAAAGAAGTTGTTTTTCTGAAGTACATTTTTTGTGTGTGTACGTGTTACTCTAGTGCTGTCTATAAATACAAGGCTTCAGATTTTATTCATTAGAGTTCATTTCAATTTCTTCTGTTAATTATTATTCGACAATTTCTTTATTAAGGGACATGGACTTAGAATTTCACACTTAGTTAAACACCACTTAACCCCCTGACACAATCTGCATGTATCCCATTAAGGGAAATTTTTGCTAATACTATCCCAGTTAAACAGTTGTCATGATCGTTCACTATCATTAAGCTAAAGAGGTTCTCTGAGATGTATCCTAATAAGGTGCTGTTCTAATTATGCACATCCCAATTAAGAGAAGTATGGACTATTACATTTATTTATCCTTCCTGGAAGAAAAGGACCTTAAATTTCAGAATGCATCTGACCTTATTTAATATTAAATGTAAGGAATTCTTTGATCTGGTGAAACTTTGCTGTGTGGCAGCACTTATTTTGTGTCTTCATTATGGGAAGTTATTCTTGGAATTATCTTTCCCTAAAAAACATGTTGTTTGCTTCATTTTGAGTTTGGCTCCCAGATGAACAAGTGAAATTTTCCTTCTGGTTAGAAACCATATTCTTGATGACACTTTAAAATTTTACCCATACCCTTAGCAATTAATTGTGATCTAGATACTGTTACTTGGTTATAACTAGTTATAGGGCTTAATTTCATCATTGTTAATGGACTAGTCCATAGGAATAATGCTGTTCAATGGAAGTTGTGTAATGTCTCTGTTAGAGTATTTATGTTTAATAGTGTTTGTGGTACACAGCAAAGCAATAACTTCTTAATTGAACCTTCCAAATTGAACTGTGAAACAAAAAGCAGTGCAGTTATCTTTTTAGGTTGAGAACCTGTTCTTTTCCTCATCTGAGATGATAAAATGAGTTATTTTGTAATCTAAAGAAACACCTGAAACAGGCATATGTATGTAGTGCACTCAGGTATTTCAGTGCTGATTTATTTGGCAAGAAGCTGATTAGGAGCTCCCCTCCCTGAACACCTCTAAGCCCGTGGGTACACACAAATGAATGCATGTTACTGGCATCCTGATAAAGAGTGCCAGGGTCTTTAGAAATAACTGGAGTTAGTGCCATTTGCTTCACTACCCGCAGACAGGTAGTTGGCACTACTTATTCCTCTCCACGGCAGGTTCTTCCGAAGCTCTATCCTTTGAGTGCTTTTGTGGCATAAAGCCTGGACTCAGCTTGTAAGTCTTCCCTGGCCCCATAAAGCCACCAAATGCTGTGCTTCAAGCCATTTTTATGAGGCTTTATCACTGTGCAGAACTTGGCTGCGAATTGCTTGTTTAGAGCAAGTCATGAAATAAGAAGTGGCTGTACTGAAAGTGCTGAATGCCAGAGCTGGCTTTGTGTGCCTTAGAGCCATGTGTGCTTGAGTGCACAGTATACAGTGTGTTTCCCAAACTAAAACAACAGCCTCTTTTGTCACACACAGGCATGACCACCTGAATTAGCAGAGGTTTACCCACTACCAGGACTGGGGAGCAGAGCTGTCTGCAGCACCTGTTTCAGATACCTGTTCTTGGTCCTCTTCTCTGGAATTGCTGACACTTGAACTTCTGCCAGCAATTAAAGGTAGTTAGCAGTTCCCTGGTCAGTGGGAATGCTTGAAGCCAGTGACTGCTGCAGGAACAGAACTACTGGCTGAATAGACCATGAATGCGTTCCTAGAGACCTGATGGCATCTGGTCTTATGGCTGTTTGCTGCTGAAAGGGGAAATCCCATTTCTCTGAACGTATTCCCCTTCCTCTTACTAACCCTACCATACAATCCTGCTTTTTCTATTATAGCCCTCATCAGACCTTATGGAGAGACAATTCAACTACTCAGCCTGGAAGAAAACTGTTAATTTTCTTTTGCCTCATTCTGCTAGTTTCCTCCAGAATTAATGAATGGAACAGCTTACAGAAAGGTCAAGTGAGCACCAGGCCTTGTAAAGAGAAACAGCAGAAGCTGGCAATTAAGAGCAGAAAAGGTGGGAAAAGAGTGCACTGGGATTCAGCTTTTTTGATAGCAAGCTGTTAGATCTGGCACGTCTCTGTCTTGGGAACTGCAGGAGTACAGATTGACAGTATCTGTCTCCTCCCCTTGGGAAGCACTATCATATTCAGAAATGGAGCTGGAGAGTATTTAGCTATCCCCTGCTGCAAGGTTAGGTTGGCTGTAATACTTTGAAAGAATTACCAGTTGTTTTGGAAAAGAGTGAGTGGGAACAATTTTTTTTTCGCAGGTGAGCCATTGATTTTGGCTTTGCAGAAACTTTTGAGAATTTAGTATTACTTGCAAAAATCACTGGGTTATCTTTGATTACTTTCCCCCTGCATGGCACATTGCCTGGTCATCAGTCTGCCTGCAGTGGCTAACTTTTTTCAGCTTCTAATTAGAACAGTCATTTAATTGGTGAATTTTGTTCTAATCAGCACATGCCAACTGAAAAGGGTCTGTTCCTGTATAGTGGTCAACTGGATCCTAATTAATCTTATCCTAATTAAACTACTATCATGATATGGTTTGCTGAGTAATCCATGTGAGACTGGTTACTTTAGTTTCTAATTCATGCATTGTTGGGTCAGAAATACCTCACTCTGCAACTTAGTCTCAATAATTTTGCTTCTGAGAATCTGGCTTTCTCCATAGAAATTAAAAACCCCATATATGTCCAATAAGTAAAAGTGAAAATGGTTCAGGCAGGCTGGAAAAGTTTCAAGTGCTTTCAGGTAGCTGGCAGTGTGGCTGGATAAACAAGTGTGAGTTCCCCTTGTGGGGCTGGGTAAAGAGCGGACCTGGAGAACCTGAGGTAGAGATGTCCATGTGTGGACTCATAAGACAGGGCCTCTCAGCATCCCTGTTTCATGGGATGATTCATGGGAAATGAGTTAGAGGAGCACCATCAGCTCTGGTGCCTCTGAACATGGAGCCTCTGTGTAATGAGCAGGCATCCTGGCAGGAGTGTAGATCTCTGGGCCAGCTGCTGGCTTGGCCACTCTCTTCTGCTGAGGTGCATGTGCCCTGATGAGAAGGGAGGTGCTGATGCTGTGTTGCCAGCATAGGACTTGCAGATGCCACAAGTTTGGAGTGGTGCTAAATAAGTGTTGCTACCTCAGTCAACTTGACCAGTGTGTTAAAAATCCTCTGAGGGTGTTACAGCCTTCTTTACTCTAGCTCCAATTCTTCATTCTAGTGATTTCACCCCACCCTCAGGCTGCAGCAGCATCCCAGATTTTTACGTGCATTGTATTGTAATCTGTGTGGCAAGGTGATACATTTCTGTTGCTGAACCTAATAAAAACAGTGGTTGTCATGGTTTACTAGCAAAACTTTAGTGCTAACTCAGACTCGTGGCAAAGTGCCCAAATAGCCTACGCTGTGCATCCTGTACAGCCGCGGAGTAGTTATCGGTAATTGCATCTCTGCCCCCTCCCTATACAGATACTCCGTGTGCCATCCAATTCTTCACATTTATTATTCAAGGCACTTTTGGTTGGAGATTACTGCAGCTAACTTGCCAAGAAAAAGGATTGTCAATGGCTTTGAAATACAGTGTTTTCTTTTGTTTATCTTTCTGCAACCCTGCTTTGTAACACTGCTTCCTGAAATTCATTGCTACTTTCCCAATCCATGGGGGCTTCCAGAAGTTTAGTTGATGTCACAGGGTCATATTTATATCCTGATCTTAATCTCAATTATTTCTTGGACAGATGACTTGCAACTTTTTATACCTGAGCTCTGGTTATGTGACAGGCAAAACCAGCAATACAATGCAATTCTGTTTATATAACACATCAGATTATTTTGCCTTGCAGACAAGCACTATATAGGACACTATATGTGACCTCTGTGTAAAAATGAACATCTGCTTCCATCAGCTTAGAATATTTATGACATGAGAGTAGCAGAAGGAGTTGGGGAGCAGGATCCTGTGAGTCACAGTGGTCATTATGAAATCCAAAGCAAAAAGGGTAGACTGATGTTTACCTCTGAGTCAAGAAATTTCTCTCTGCTTCGAAATGTTTTTTTTCATTCTCCTAGAGTTCACGTGTGCAATAGCTTAGGGCTAGGGCTTCTGTTTAATTCTTATTCAGCCTTCGATTAAGGGGATGATAACTTAATACATAATGAACACTGCTTTGGAACAACTTAGGGAAAGAAAGGGAAAGTGTGTTGCTTTTGGGAAGTGTTCCAAAATTTACATTTCACTGCCAGGGAAGTCGTAATACTAAAACTGTGAATGTGAAAGGGAATTTCGATTGAGGTATTTAGCATCCAGCACTAGCAGTTGCCGTTAATCCCCCGCTGTTGAAGATTCCTTAATGTTGCAATCCATAGCACCTTTGTGCCTGCTGCAGTCAGTGAAGGCAGCTCTGAGCTGCACAAGCCGCTGGTCTTAAACCACCAACAGCGTGGGGCTTTGGCAGCAGTGTGAAAGCTGCACAGTGGTTTGGCAGGAGACACAAATGTTGCTGACATATAAATTGGACTTGATACTCTTACCTCCTGTTTTTGATGTCTACATTAGAGTGTATCCAGTCAACTGGGTATTTACATCTCCACAGAACTGATCCCTTAATGTAATATGTTATGCTAAATTGTCAAAATTACCCTATAGAAGGTGATATTCAAGGGCTAGTCACGTACGTGGACTGGGCAGAAAAAGAATGCCTGGGTTTAAAAATCTGCAAAAAGATTGTTAGGATTTTGATCACAGAAAGTGAACCAATGAAAATTAGGTCTTTTTTGTTAAATACTGTTGAAACCCGTAAGGATAAACAGTCCCTCACCTCAGAAAGCTGATAAACTGTAAGTAGTCTTAGGGTGATAAGGAGTTTGATCGGTAGTTTCTGTGAAGTCAGTGCTAGAGTACCATGGTTCACTCTTCTGAATAAAAGTCACACAATATGGCACAAAATAGGTAAAGCAGAGAACAAGAAGGAGAAGAAAAATATAACTGACGTATTTTCCCACAGGAGAAACTGAGGCACTGAGCAATTGTAGAACTTCTAATGATGATCCATGAGCTCTGAAGATTCTTGAGCCCTCCAAAGAGATTGTCTCCTGATTCTTTTTCCTTTCATTGCATTTGCTATTATCTTTATAACCATGTCTTTACCTGATGGCATTTTATATTAAAGGAAGCTTTTGGGTTATAAATTAGATTGAGCTAGTAAAAGCCATGTCAATGTCTTTTATTGCATTTTTCATTTGTTGTTATTATTTTATGAGAATTCAGGCTGTGTACAAGCTTCCAGCAACTGTAGATCCCCCCCTCACACTCACACATCCAATGCTGTTAGGAAAGTGAGTAGGGATAGAAATGAATTTTCATCTGTGTGGAAGCTACAGGAAAGTTCAGCAGGTTTCTGATCTTATAACTGAATTAAAAGGCCTGGAGAAGAAGTCTGTCTGGGGCTGCTTTTTATGGTAACGCCAAAACAAAACTGCAGTCACGGGAACCAGAATTACCCCTGCTTTTTGCAAGCTAACTAATACAATTTCTATCAAAATCAAACACTGAACTGAATAAAAACAAAATAGTTGCAGCCAGCTCTGTGGGTGACTGTTTACCACTCAACCAGACATGACCCCAAACTTAAACCTCTGTTGGGAGATCTCAGCTATCTCAGAATGTAACCTCATCACCAGTTCTTTCTACAGCCCATCTTTTTCAGGCAGGCAAGTACATAATAACACATAGCAACAGTCAATGCCAAGCTTGTTCATTCATACTTCAAATTTTCTGGAGCAGAGGAGCCCCTATCAAAGAAGACAGAAAAACAGTTGTGAAGACCACTTCAGTAAAAGTCCATGAAACTGTTAGAATCCAACAGGCAAGACTTTTTATCCTTAAGGAAGTCTTGCCATGAACAGGCTTCCATACCTTTTGCCTGGTGGAGACCTTCTTACATTGTCACACAGCATATGATCACACTGAGCTCCTGGGTAAACCATAGAAGGGTTTTTAATTGCAAAGAAACCTTGCATAACAGAGCAGATAAAGATGTGGAGAGAACCTCAGTCAAGCAACTACAGCGTAATCTGCAATGAAACGATACATTTAACACACAGTTATTCAGTAAAGCTACATGGAAATATGCATTATGTATGGATTTCTATCATATACTAATTTATTTTAGTCTCCTTCTAACACTCTGTAGGACAAGTTGCATGAGTTTATCACTCAACAGAGATGAGTTCTCATCTCTATAGCATACAGAGAACCAGGGTAAGTGCTCCACTATGATCCTGCAGAATAGATGCACTGCCAGTAGGCAGTCAAGCAGCTGGAGGAAGGTCTGTGCATGGCAAAAAAATATGTGAGAACCATTCTTTTGGATTCTTCTCCACCCAAGACATCTGCACACTAAGAACAGGGCAGGGATGTAAAGGGATGTAAAGGCAACATGCACAGGGCTGTAGGTGTTAGCTGGGCTCATACCTAATGGCCTATGTGAGTGGGAAAGAAAGCACCTGATGATTCTCTGATTGTATGTGAGTGAGCTCACATCTGTACTTCAGAGGCCTCTGAAGCTGGTGTGAACATGGGCATCAGTACACAGGAGAGAGAGTTTTCGTTTTCTTCCACTTCCTGTAGACATAGTTTTAATGGATATGTCCAGTCATCTCTTACATTTTTCTAGAATGGCTTGAGGCCAAATTATTTTTGTGAGTATTTCTCATCAACAGACATCAAGTGGGTAACAAGAAAACGTTGCATGCATTGTCAGAGCTTGTTAGATCATGGCTATGTTGCCAATATTCTAAGGCAGTGCTCATTGGAATAACATTTGGTTGGCTGAAAGACATAATCTCCTAATGAGTGTTTCCATCCTGAGAGTTTTTGGTGCTTAAAAATGTAGCAAATGGTAGCAAAAGACCGAGCACCAAATGTCATTGTCACCTTGCCAAGGTCTATATTTGTCATTTCTAGACTTGGAACTTTCTGTATATATCAAAAGTAAATAGCTTTCAATGTGAAAGAGTAGGATATCAGGGTAAAAGATAAAACACTTGACTTTACAGCACTGTAGTAGAGTTTCTTTGTCTTTTTTAAGCAATTATAAATGGCAGATATCATCTTAGCATGAATTATAAGGCTTCCTGTCTGCCAAGGAGAACCTGTTTGTTAATGCTGCAATCATTCAACCTGTCAGTTTTGCTTAATAATACTTAAGGTAACTCCTTGGAGAGTAAGTGTGTAGTGTAGATGTCAATAAATATTTTCCAAAGCACTGATTTTACTATCAGCCTGGAGGACTCTGGTGGTCTAAGAGTTAAATAACTGTTTATTAGTTTTTCTTTTTCCTTGAGATAGACATTTCATAAATTAATTATTGATTTTAGGTTCTTTAGAGTAGAAGATTCCAAAGGCCACATCAGCTTCTTTTAGGCTGGTACAAGTGCACCAGCCTACCACTGCTTATAATAGGACAGTCATAGTACTGTTTATGTTCCTGTAAGGAAAAAGCTTTTGCAAGGCTATTTTTAGGAGTTAATGAAGTCAACTCTGGTTTGGGAAACCTGAATAAAGCTTTATGTATGTATGTAGGTGCTATTTCCATATATACAGGCTATTTCTGTACATGCATTAGAAACCTTTCGTTTAGCCTGCTCAGTCGGTATATTCTCTCTCCACTGTGCTTGTAATTTTCTGCAGTCAAAAACAGGAGGTCAAACAAAAAGCATTGTGTAGGATTCAAAACTTCACATACCTTGATATGTCATGAACAAAATTTCGCTTTAGTTCTTTTTCTAGTTTTGGAAAAAGTGTTGCCATTTATTATGAAGTACATCTTAGAAGAAGACTGAGAGAAGCTTATTACCTGAAATCTGTCTTTTCTTTGCAAAGAAATTGTCCATGGTAGAATTCTGGTATTTCAGTCTCTGAGCACATTTATTCACACAGCATCAATCAGATGCTATAGATGTTCATATTGTTTTTCATCATAAACATTATAAGCAGTTCTTTACTCTTAAACCTCAGATTTCACAAACTAACATTAATTGCTAATGATTCTCATTCATTTTCATAAAGTTTTGCTGGTTTGAAATTAATGAAATTAGTAAAAACGCTGCCATTTTTATCTTACACTGCCATTAAAATTCCAGTTGTACTTACTAGGTTAGCACTGGGTTTTTATATTTCTTCTAAAGTCACCAACAGCAGAAGAAAATCTGGCAATTGTTAGTACTATTGAAATGCCATATAATTTAAAATCACATCAGGAAAACCATTACAAAGCTCCCCACTCTTTAATGGATCTTCATCCCCACTTAAATATTTACTTGCTTGTTTTTCTGTGCATCAAATATTACTCACACTCTTTAGTCATGAGCTTTTAAAAATCCTCTTCCATGTTGTTATTCTCAAAGGCATCAGTATTTGTTTGCTGTTACCCTTTCTTTTCCCTAGGAAATACATTCCTGAAGACCCATGTCCACGAAGTATTTTTACTACTTATATTGAGAATACTTGGAAAAAATTGCAGGATTAGATCCTGAAATTCAATCCTGAAATCTCATGAGCGCACACTTCATTCTGTGAGAGCAGACTCGTTAAATATTTTTCTCTTGTGGAATTGGTTGAAAGACAAATAACTGAGTCTGTATTTGTCCAAGCTAGCCCTATATACTCTTTCAAATGTTCCCTTATAAAATGATCTCTACAGTTGTTTGAATTGTTTTGTAATTGAAATCCACAATAATTAGGTGAAGGTCTTCAGGGGAGACTATATGCCTTCCTTAATTTGAAATGGGTTTTGCCGTATAGTTGTGGGTAGATTTATTCTCTAATTTAACTGGAATCTATTCTCTAATTGAACTGGAATGACAAAGTGGTGCAGAAAATACATATTGAGAGATGTAAGCCAGTGTACCAGTGCAACAAACTGCAGCCCCCTCTCTTTTGATTAATTGAGGTCTGGTTCCCAAATCAATGACATTCAAATAAAAGACATACAAGGACTTCTGGGGCCTTCTGGTCAGATCAATAAACATGTTTCATGTCAATGCAGTGACTGGATACAATTCCTCTTTCTTTTTTTTTTTTTTCCTTTTTTTTTTTTTAATTTAAATAAAATGAAGCTCTTTGTGGATGTTCTGTACCTAAGTATTTCTGTACGAAGTATTTCTTCCCAAATAAGAGATGAATAAGATCTTTCTTTCCAAATAAGATGATCTGGCACCTAACTACTGGGCATGGTCAAGGACAACTTTCTTTAGCTGACCCTGCTTTGAGTAGGATGGCATTGGACAAGTTGATCTTAAGTCATGTCTATCAACCTCAGTGGTCCCATTTCTTTCTGTGGAAAGAAATAAAATACCTGCTCAATCCAAATTTAGAAAATACTTCTAAGGCAAACATTAAAAAAGATCTAATCTTCACACAGAAACGCCTCTCCTATACAGCAGCAATTTTTAAACTCATAAGAATATAATAACTGTAAAACAAAAAAAAAGAGGAGGCTTTAAATGAGGTTCAGGTAGGGATTAGTCAAGAAGACTATATTTATCTCATTCACACAGCATATTCAATCCCTTCTGGGTTTAGTGTACACAAAGGTATATTTGAATTTTTCTCATTTTGTGAGAAAACTAGACCATATTTCCTTTCCAGCAAGTCTCACTTAGCACTCTGGTAGTATGCTCTCTGGGCATGTCACTGTGGTCTGCTCTTCAGGTTTTGTTTTTTTTTTACTTTGTGCTGCTCTTGCTGCCATTAGCTGTACAAAACAGTGTGGAAAATTGAATGGTAAAAAATCAAACTTGGAATTCAAATTCCAGTTGGATTTGATCAATTCTGTTAGGACACAAATGTTCGTTTGTTAAAATATACATAGAAGATATAAAAGCCCTCAATCTTTTACACTGGTCATCAACTGCCAAAAAAATAAACAATAAATTTCTTCAGCCTTCCCTTCATGCTAAGGTTTGGTGATCAGCTATTTCAATGATGAAGCTTTTCAACTATTGCAGTTGCTGTTCTCATACATCCTGATTTGCTCATCAGCTCTTTATTTCCTGTGGTCAGATATCCTAAGTAGTACTATCAATGTCCTTCACTCTTTTAATTCCCATTCAGAGTTCTGGTTTTTCATCTTTGCCTTCTTGACATTTGCTCTAAAACATCTTTTTACAATTTTTCTGTGGAGAACATTAATCCAATCCATTTATTTACTAGACTGGGCAAAATCTCAGCAAGCTCAAAGCCATTATCTTCCAATTTGTATCCCTGTCTCAAACCAGAACATTTCAATGAAGTAGTCAATAGATAAGGCAAATGAGATCCTATTCCATGGATCTCAGTCTTCTGATGTAGGTGCTTTACAAGCATATCCTGATCTTCCATGCTGACTCCTGAAGGTCTGTCAATCTGGAGAAGGGTAGGTCCCGTGGAGTGGATTGGTGCTGTGCAGCCAGTCCTGGCTGGGTTCTCATAGTGCCCATATGTGGCCAGAGGTGTAATTGTGCTTGGATATGCTGCATCTCGGGACCAGAATTACTTAATGGCATCTTTTGTTCAGGTGCCATATCCCCTTTTTAATGCCCATGTAGCCCACATTAATGACATACTGAAACACAAGCTTTTAAAAAGCAGAATGGGTGACAAACCTCCTTCGCTTGAGCACAAACATGCATAATGTGTTCATAAACCATACAGAAGAAGTAGATAAGAAGATGGGACATAATCCATTGCTAATGCCCCCTAGGGGCAGTATTATTCGTGTTTGTACAAACTTTGTTTCATGTAGTCCAAAAGTATCAGGTGCATTAATGCCAGAAGAACTCTCTCTCTGGCTTTCATAAACATGAATCTGAACTGATGATTTTATCTATCCTGTAAAAACATTGCTTTAGCATTTATAGTTTGCACTAATTCAAAGGTGGTGTGTCAGACATGAGTGACAGATATGAAAAGAAAACAAGAAAAACTAAAGGAAAACTCTGGTAAACAATATGGACTACTATTGAAGGAGATAAACCACATTTCACCCCAGTAAGCATTGCTCGTTGGCAGACCAAGCCACCTTCTTCCAGATCATCTCATTATTACAAAAGGATGAATGGGATAGAAGAAACACTAGTCACACCAGAAGGCTAGATATTAGCTGTAGGAAAAGATTAGATGAGACGAGATGGATTTGGCTCAGTCCCATGAGAAGGAAGCTTAGGATAAGCCCCATACTGGGGCTGTGATCAGAGATCGTCTCTTGGAGAAAGAGTCAGTGCCTGAGGCTCCCGACCACCTCCTCACTACCAATGAGCAGCTTGGTGTCTACAGGACTCCACTGCAATGTTGAAGGTTGTGTCACATCCTGACATTCAAGTCAATTGAGGAATGATTTACTTGCTGCATCTCATAAGTCAATGTTTCACCAAACAAAAAAGCCTCAGCTGTTGCAAAAATCCAAGGCAGGAGTCCTGAAGCTTTTAGTGTTGTAAGAAATGTCAATTAGTATCACTGCTTTAGAGTTCGTTTTGTCTATATCAATCTGAAAGATGTCCCAAAAAACCCTGTGTCTTGTTCTCAGTGGGAAGAAGCTTTAAGTGAGTTATGGTGTTTTTCTTCTTAACATCATTTTTGTGCAGCATTTTGGTTTATGCTTGAAAAACAAAAAAAAATTAGTAACAAGCAGAACTTACAGGGAGACGTAATGTCTGGCATTGAACCAGATGATGGTTGCTGGAAAAAATGGATAAGAGTGTGGGTACAGGGGTCCTTCACTGCTACAGCACTGCTATTACTACTGCATTTTCAAAGAAAAAGCTAAAAATAGGAAAAATTGTAATTACATTTCCATAAATTCCTCCAAATGTCTCATAGAACAAATAGCCCATCAATAAAATTTGAACTCAGGCACCATGTTAGATAACAAAAAGTTAAGAGACCATGAAAAAGAAAAATACAAAGAACACCCTTGCTGCCATAAACTGGATTCACTGCAGGACAGTAAACGCTTCTGAGTGCATTTGGGGAGTGTTTTGGAATGGAGTGTTTTGGAAGTGACTTGGTGCTTCCACATAATCTGTATCCTTCTTTGGTAAGAGTATGTGTCTGGCTTCAAGGTGATCAGGGCCGTCTTTCTTGAATGCCATTTGTACTCTACAGTGCAGGTCTGGGGACTTTATGTTTATGTTTATGTTTATTAATGTGGTCGGTAAAGTCAGTGAGCTGATAAGAGAAAGGTGATCCAAATGGTATGAGTTAATATGCCTGAAGGGGTAGAAAAAGCACAAATTATGATAAGCGCTGGTCCTTTTTTCTCCTGGATTATGATGAATGAGGTTTGTATAGACGTATTTGAAGAAGCACAATGAAGTTATGCAACAGATGTTTATCTTTGAGTCATGGAGTAATAAAGTAGAATAGACATGAAGTCTATTCATGCTTAGTGAATTCTGTGGGCACAGATTTAAATACACCTGCTTTGCTTCTGACAAACTTCTGAAATTTCCTTAGGCACCCTCAGTGATGGCACCTTCACAGCTGTCCCAGGCAATCTGTTCTGATTTTCCCGCTGCTCCTTGCTGAAATTTAAGTCTGTTATATCTTGTCGTTTCCACAGTGGATGTGGAGAGCTGATAGTAAAATTCCTGTTTCATTAATCTGACGCAAATTGCCCTCAGCCTTCTCTCAGATAGAGCAGCTAATACATATTTCCTCATAGGTTGTGTTTTTTAGACACCTAGAGCATTTGCTCTGCTCCCTTCTGGCACCCAACACTGGATGCAGTAAGACCACTGACTGAGGGTGTGGGAAATTTCAGCCTCCACAGAGCTATGTAATGGGAAGGATCTGAAGACTGAATGCAAAGATGTGGGATAAAGGTGCTCCTTTGAAAGCAGACTGATTGTGATAGATGTCATTGGTTCTACATGCATCAGCATGTGAAGCTATATGTTGAAATGACTGGAAGAAGATGGGGAAGACTTCAAGCAGATTATGCTTCATATTTTGGAGAAGGGGGAGTGAGACAATATCTGGTAAGAGCAGATTAATCATACTCAAAGTGTTAAGAAAACCATTTCTTTGCAGTAGAGCTTGTGATGTTTACCAGAAGAGAAGAGACTTGAGAGGTCAAAAAGGAAAAAAAAATACTTGTAATGCTGAGATATGAGATGATGAAGATAAAAAGTGTAGATTTATATGCATGGATGAAGAATTATCAATGAATGTAGAGCTAAGTAAGGAGTAGCTTAGTAAAATTCAATCTAAAGCTTCCTTTGTGGGTTGCCTAAAAGCCTTTGTATTGCTTATTTGCCTTTTTCTGCATCCTTTTCCCCATCAGTGCCATTATCACTGCAAAGAAATTCTGAACAAATTTGTCAAGGAAATAGTAGTCCCTGGAAGTTTATGAAATTTAGTGGCTAGGATACTCCCAGGGGAGTATCCCTCGATGTCAGTTTTTGTTGGTTTGTAGAAGTGGGCTAGGAGGTGGCGGAGCTTAGAGGTGGTAGGGCCATGACTGCTGCAGATGGCATTTGCCTTGAATTTGGGAGTTTGGGTAGATTTGTCTCTCTTAGGATGGGCTGTCCCATGCTCTGGGAATGCCTCTCTCCCCATTGCTTACAGAGGGTGTGTGGATGACTAGTTAAGGTCAAATCCTTACCTTTCAGCAGAGACCAGGTGAGATGAATTCCAGCTTGGAGTCCAACAAGAGTTCTGACAGGAGAACAAGAGCAGAGGGAGCAAATTGTGGCCAAGTGGCCTTGTATTGGGAAAAAGGGGACAGAAAGGCTGGAACTGGAGGAAGTCAGAGAATAAAAGCAGCTAAGGAAAGTGAAGAGAGCACAGATGACAGCTCTGGTCCAGTTCTGGTGAACTGGAGAGATGTTGCAAGCTGAAAAAGGCCCCATTCACACATAGGAAACCTTCAGAGACCCACATTATTTCTCTCCAGGTCTTCTCACTGGTGACCAATTTCCCAGACCGCCTTTTTCAGACCGAACTTTCTACCTGCTGATGCTTGTTTACAAACAATGTGGTACAGTATTTATAGTGCTTCTGAATTATATTTAACTGGTGTTTCTTCCATACCACTGCATGTTTGTAGCAGTGATGCCAAGTTCTGTAAAAGACTTGCTAGCTAGCACAATTGAGCTGCCACCCACACTGGAAAGCCTACAAACATTTCAGTAAACATGGGAAGGTGTTGGCAGTCCTCTTTTAAAAGAAGCCTCAAAATGATCTCCTGCTTCTCTAAGGAGATGGTGTACCCAAGATGTAAACAAGTATATTTATGTATTTGGAGTGTCCAAACAAGAGTCTCAGCTGGACCGAAAATTTCATTTCTGGTTTTAGAAGGACGGGCTTTTCATTCTTTAACTATACCCTGGGAGCTCTGAACAGAAAGGCTTCATATTAGGAGGAGGAAAATCGGTTTGGAAGAAGGAAGAGTTAGACTGGATTCAAGCCAGTTCTTGAGATATATTCTGTATTTAAAAGGACCTGATTTGCATTTCCTGACTGCTTATTAGTGTTTTGCCTATATTGATATCCACCGAATGACACTTTGTTGGACATTTGCCAGACCTAACACAGTCTCCAGGTCACGAGAGGAGAAGTGGTAGCATCTGAGGCAAAGGATCTAGAGTAAGTCATTTCACACAGAGAGGGCAGAAGATTCCAGGAAAGTTTAAAGCCCTTTAGACACTATTAGGGCTGAAAAGGAGAAAGGGAAATCCACAGAACAGATGAATTTTCAGTAGTTGGAGCTTTATTGCAAATAAGCTTCAAATGTGGCAAATTAATTTCTCTATTTTCATTTACTAACTGTCAGCCTCAGTAGGCCAAAACCACCTCATAGATAGGTTGGAAAGTGAAATTTGAAGAAGCTCCAGTGGAGATAGAGTGCTCAATGAACACAGCAGTTCAGGTCCTATTCTAACATCTGCTTTGTCTACATTAGTTACTTTATTGTCAGTGGGCTCACTCCAATGAATAAAAAGATCGAAATCTGTTACTGTATATCTTCTTCCTGAGCTTTTAATCCTCCATATTTTATTATTTTTAAATCAGTGACATGAAAACAAATGAAAGAGACACCCTGAATGGAAGCATTTTTTTTTTCCTGTGCTGCTGACAAGTCCAAATCAACAGGAAATTATTAAATAATGTTAAGTCATTACAGGACCCTGGCAGAATAATTCTGTAATTATGCTTTGGAAGACTTAGACTATATAAGCTTGGAAAACAGCAGGAATTTTGCATTTTTGAGAAGAAAATGGCCACATTTATAAAATTCATTTCATGTTTTAGAGAAGAAAATTGTTCTTGAAAAGTAGTCAGTGTCGATTGTTAGCATAACGTGATACATATAGCATCTATTGTTTTTCCAAGAGAGATTGACAAATCTCTCAAAGTACCAGGCTAAAAACTCATAAACATAAAGAATTGAAAAATGCAATATGCACAAATAATCAGTCTACTTCTATTACATCTAGCTAGTTAGCTTCTTGCAGAAGAACCCAATCTGTTATTGTGACAGTCAATTTGCAATATGCAATGGAAGTTGTTTATCATTGAAAAAGAAAAAAAAGCCCTCCTCAACGCATTTGAGATTCAGATTCGGATTGTGCTTGTTTAATGAGCTCCCTATCTGGATTCCTCTTGATTTGTAGAAGTTGAGCTTATTTCAGAATTTTCAGCATAGTGTGGGAGGTTAGCTGAAATCCTCTGTAAAAGCCCTTTAATTTTACGTGAAGTACATGAGGAACATTCCTCTGCCTGACAGCATCAGTCATGAGGCAGAAAAAGGTACGCGGAGGAAGCTGCCCTACTGCATTGTTTGTCGGGGCAAATTAGGGCCATTCATCAAAATTGGAGGAATCATGGCTATTTTAGCTGCCTAAAGATCATTTGGTCTATCAAAACATTGTAATGAAGAGTCTAAATATTAAGTGTGATAGTATTTGGAACCCTTAGTGGAAATTAATTATCAATGCCTGTTTCAAATTGGATGAGTGCAGGGATTCAGATCCCAGTGTCTCTGGTGACAATACAGAACAGCGTAGGAAGGCTGAACCTTGAAGGCTGGTTGAAAGGAAACCTTGCCTTTCAGATCCCTCAGCATTTTGGTGACAGGTTGTCATGACAGTCCCGGACACAGGGTGCAGGAGGATTTCTTCTCAGGTATAGCATTGGATGCCACTGCAGATTTAACACTGGTAATAACCCCGGAAAAGAATGCAATAGGAAGCAAACAATCATAATGTTCTTTTTTCCCCTCACTTTTCTGCCTTTTTCTGCACTGTTACATTTAGAACAGTTTTAAACTTGACCTGCCATTTCCTCCAAGAAGGCATTGAACAAGCTGTCTGAAGTGAGTTGTTGTTTATCCCTGTGAAATAAGCCCATCTGAGACTCAAGTGTGCCATTTGCTTGTATAAACCAGACAGCAGTGCAGTTGTGATCACTTGATTTCTGTTAGATTTAGGCTATGCAGCTGCTTTTTGACAGGTCACTGAAATTTAACCTTATAAAACACCTGATTAAGAGATTCTGTGTGTTTTCAACATTTTGGGATTGATCTACATTTGGCTTTCATAACTAGTGTTGCTGAATCATGCCCCCTAGCATAACCTGGTACTTGGCCTTGGCACACGCTTGTGCAGCTTCATCTGACCTTCACCCTCTGAGTCCTTTAGCAGCACCTGACACTTTGGGTTTGTATGCAAAACCCGGCAGCACCTCAGTGCATGAAGTACAGCAAGTTCTGGCTGTGCCGCCCCTGAAGTGTTGCTGCCAGCTGGAGTAGTCATAGAGTTGGCAGCGCTCTCTTGCCTTGATACAATAGTGGGTACGCCTCCAAATCCCATGATTGAATACAGTGGTGGTTCAGAAATAACTCTGGTTATTGTCCCTATGTGATAACCTGGTGCTTGATTTGCAAAACAAATCCCGGATTGCTGTGGGAAGCAATGCGTGCTCCTTCAGCACACTCTAGTATGGAAGAAATGGATTCTTGGCTGTGAAACCTTCTCTTAACATTGTTAGAAATTGAAAGAAATCATTGTTACTCTAAATGTATCTTTTCTAGAGCTTGGGGGAAAGAGCCATCTTACTGGAAAACATCCCATTAATCCTCTTTCCAGCTCCTAGTTCATACTGTGGGGCAGTATTTTTCTAATTATTTACTTCCAAATAGACGGAAGTTGCCTGTCCCTTACTTTTATTTGTAGCCGAATAACAAGACCTTTCTCTCAGATGCCGACATTATTAACTAGTGTCTGACTGTTGTTAATTTGTTCTCAGCATGAAAAAAACCTGCTTTCAAGTCTATTTAAAAGACCGCCATTTCCCTGGGAAGTAAGGGAGATGGAGTGGAAGAGTGTGTTTATTTCCGTATAACTCGCAGTCATACTTTTTCTGCGTGTCCACAAGAATGAACCTACAGCACAGATATACTCACGTGAGCCTATGGCTTTCTTCCATCGAGTCACATCTCATACTTCAATGCTCTCCTGGGAAAAAATGGGTTTATCAATATGAAATGGGTACCTCTTGTATTCTGGCCCACATCATCCCATCATTACTGGTTCTCTTCCTATCAGAGAATAAACTCCAGTCTTGGAGTCAAATTATGGAGTTCTGACTCAGGTAAAATTTCTTGTTGTTTCTATTATTTATTAATGACAATAAAATAATAATGCATCATTATTTATGTATTGGCCGATTTGTGTTTAGAGCATGACTATGAATCTGTAAGTCTCTTAAATGCAGAATAGGCAGAGGTGCAGGCCGTGCTCAGTTTTATAACCTGATTTAAATGTAATAATTATAACATGTAATAATAATTTAAATTTAAATAATTTGTATTATTTAAATGTGACATTAATTAATAATAACATATTAACTAAATGTAATAATAAATAATGTGATATAAAATGTCCCTTTCTAGATAATATAGGGAAAGAGATGAGACAGCAAGGTGTTAGAAGATTGCTCAACTGGAGAAATTTCAAATAATTTCTTTTAAAGTTATCCTTGTAGAAAAAGCCACCAGAGCATGTTACTTTGTGTTAAAATGTTCAAAAATAATCTTATTAAGGTTTCTATTTTTAATACATAGTAGATTATATTAAAAAAAAATCAGAGAAAATGAAGACTAACAACTTGGTTACTTTATAATGCTTATTTGAGGAGAAAGGTGCTTTGCCCCATAGCTCTGTCGCTAAGTTTATGCAAGATTAGAGAGTGAGAAGTATCCTTAACAGAACCAGTTTCAGCGGCAATTGGATCATCTTACTGTCATCTGTGTAGGATTTCTGTGTTTACATTTGGATGTTCCATCTCTGCCATCCTCAGATGATACAAACAGAAGCATATAATTTATTTGCTCTCCTCTGTTAAACAGTTTTCCTATATTTTTGATTTAGGAAAAAGTTTTACTCTTTTACCCATACCTGCCAATATTTGTTTTGTTTACTGCCACCAGTGACAGCTTGTTCTATACTCCTGGTTTCCAGTGAGCTACAACAATAGCCCACTTTCTATAACAATCTTAGTTTCTAGGTAAGAAGATGAATCAGCTTTTATTCCTTGGTTAATACTTGGTAAAAGGGACATGCAGTACTTCAACTGAATCATTTTTCTTCCCAGTGAGTCAGATCTATCCTTCTATGCATCAAGTATTTGTGAGTTCTCAGGAGAACATCTACTTTTAGTCACTGTATTTCCAAACTTGATTATTTTTTCCTGTTGCCATGCACTGTTATTACCTCACTTTTAATCATCTCTTTTTTCTGAATGTGTGGAGTGGCCTATCCCAATGTTTTTATAAGAAAGCATTAACTTTCAGTAAATAACTTTGCCACTACAAAGCATTTGAGTTATCAGTTGACTGATGCATGGCCCAAATCTCATATGACCACTGCGTAGACCTCACTGGCCTGAGAAGTGCACTCTCCTGAAGACTCCCTATGACGATTGAAACAAAATCCGAGTCTCTTGCCTTGTTGTTGTCATATGCTTTCTATTCTTTGGACATTTTGGGGTTTCTGGTTACTTCTTTCTAGACAATGGTAGCCATATATCAGATGTCCTCTTTCTGCCATAACACCAAGCATCTGCTCTGCCCTTCCTCATAGCTGTGCAAGAGATTTCATCGATGTCAAGCACACAATGAGAATGAGAATAAGCTTGTGATACTCCTTATGAATTATTTAAAGAAATATATTTTTTTAAAACAAATATGATAGTCAAATAAAGAAAATTAACCCCCTGCTCTGTATACCTTCAGTAGCAATAGAAGAATTATACTAGCCAACAATTGTTGTCCAGTGAGTCATGTGTATTTTCCTAAAGTCATCATTAAAATCTGATACTTGTAAGCAGAAACTTAGAAAAGTAGCTTCAGTGATAGTTTTATCATCACTGAGACTTCTCTTTGTGAGAAGCCAGGTTATGGTTTTGATGGTTTCTTGAGCCAAGAAGCTGAAGAGCAAGGCTGGAACACAGTCCTACTGGCAAAATCCTGGGTGTCATTGCTTGTTTGTCTTGTTTGAGGAAAAGAACCTCAAAGCACTGCAGTGCCTCCCCCATATGTCATCCCTTTGGGAGGGAAATAATTACGCTGAGAAATTAGACCAAAATAAGATTCCCTTAAGCATAACTTAACCTCAAGTTGTTGCCAGGAATGTGACAAGGAAATGGTAAGCATGGGCTGATATATATTTTTAATTCTTCCTGGAATGTCTTCTAATCTTGTAAAGAAAATGGTTATTCAACATTTGTTCTTGCTTTTAGATCTCTGGGGATTCTTAGATTTTTTTGTTCTTCCCACTCTTTCATTTGCAGTAGCAGCACTGGCTAATCAAGATGCAGTTGCCATATCGTTCCATCTCTTGTATTAGCCCTCAAAGCTCGTGGGGTGCTCCAGCTCTCAAAAGCAGCAATGCACCTACACAAGGCCAGTCTCCATGGTCTTAGCGTAGGTTTGTTAGCTTAAAATATGGGCTTAAACTCCTCTGTAACCAGCAAGACCCACTCACATGTTGATCCTTTGCTAAACCAGAGCAGCCTGCTGAACAGGCTACTGTTTGCAGACGGTTGGAACAGACTGTGCCTGGCTATTGAGCATCACAGAACGGGATATGCACAGACGTAAATCCATCTGCAGAATTTGGAGGATGATTAAACATTGTCTTCCCATAATGAGCCAGCCTTGTACTTAATGGTCATGGTAGTGAAAACAAACCTAACACACCATTTCATCTGTTAATTTTGTGCTGCTCATTTGAATTGATTTTATGACCTTGTCATGTCTGACAAAAAAATTATGTCCAAAATGCAAATTTATGATTAAAAAATGTGAGTATGACTGATGTAAAGAAGTAATTGGTGAGAAAAAAAAACATTTTTAGAGGTTACAGATTCTATGATGGGATCCAAAGAGGAAAGATAGCATATGGCACCTGAAATATATTTTATGTTATGGGTTGCTGAAAGGCACATATGTTTCCTCTTTATGAGAGAAAGTTGGCTGAAAGTTATCTACTGAACGTCAAAGTTTTCATTACTATTCCTAATTATGCTATTTTTCTGATGACCTAATCAAACAGAAAAAGTAAATCATACCTCTGACTTTTAGCAAAGACACAAAGTGCCTGACTGTCCTTGAATTTAGTCTTTTCTAATTGCCAGTTGTTCCCCAAAATAATTATATTGTAGATTTATTTTTATAGCCTGAAGTTCTGTTCTAGGACAATTTCACCTCTTCAATTTGATGTAGATGTTCTAGGAGAATTTTTAAGAAGGATGGTTACTGTTGAATTATAAAAGATTTCATAAGCTACAGTGGACCATTTTGTTCTCTGATGCAACCCCGAGAAGACAAAGAAGTTTTAGAACAAATTAACTTGATTTAGGATGTTTGAATGCTAACATACTGGAATATCTGGGATGACCTTGTTTCTTTGAATATTTAGAAGAAGAATGTTATAAATAACATTACTAGTATGTACTAGTTTACTGCATTTCTCCAGATGGTGGTATCCATGGTCCCTGAAAGAAGCCTTGAGTAAAAGAGAGGTTATAGGTCTCTGTGCTTTTCACAGATCACATATGTTAAATGAGACACCAATCTAAAGATTTAATAAATGAATTTATTGATTATTCAGTGATTTGGGATAGATTTCTAAAGCTCTTAGTAGTGCTCTGATTTGTTTTGGTAAGCTATTTTATGATATCCAGGAACCATCTCATTTCTTCCCTACATGAGGCTCTGACCTCTCTTCAGATAGTAAATTATTTTCTCTGCTCTATTCAGAAGTAGCTGCCTTCTTTTCCTGGGCTTGAGTAATATTTAGTAACTTATTAAATTAGATGGCCTAAATAATTTAGTCAGTTATCTAGCTTACATGTGTGTAAACATCAGCTCTTAGAGCAGAATATCACAAGCATTGCCCAGAGGGGACTAAATACCCAATGACAAAAGTGGATGCTTGTCTCTGGTCTCCCTGCAGCAATGCAAGATCAAGCCCTGGTGGGGAGAGGGTGGGCAGGGGAGGATGATGATGCTGGCTGGCTTCAATGGCCACTATTCCAGCAGCCCCACCAGCCCTTTCTGCTCCACCTGCAGGTACCCAGCACAGCGTAACTAAAGGTGCTTAGGGGACCCACATGGCCATCACCTTCCAACAATGTGTAGCACATTTCCATACAACTTCTGTGAAGGGTGAATCTCTTTGCTGATTTTAGCAGTATTTTCACCAGACCCAAAAAATTTATACGCTTACTCAAGTTGCTGCAGAAAAGTCTCAGCTGAGAAATCTATCTGAGAAAGAGCCTGAGCAAGCTACTGTACCCAAATTTTAATCTATCTCCATGCAATTGAACAGATCAGTATGTTTCCTTACATACAGGAGGGTGGTGAGGCACTGGAACAGGTTGCCCAGAGAAGTCATAGATGCCCCATCCCTGGCAATGTTCAGGGCCAGGTTGGATGGGGCTTTAAGCAACTTGGTCTAGTGGAAGATGTCCCTGGCCCATGGTAGGGGGATTGGAACTAGATGACCATTAAGGTCCCTTCCAGACCAAACCATTCTGTGATTCTGTGCTGCTCTTGGTCAGAAGATGATTGGTGCAAGGTGATGATTCCTCAGGGTATGTACCTGTACAAAAGTGAGCTGCATCTATTTGTCTTGGGGGTCTTTGAAACACACCGGAACAATTTCTGAGGGAAATTACTGAGACTAGAGTTGATCCCTCTGTCCTTGTCCAGTACCATTAGGCAATATAAAAAAAACCCTGAACAAAAAACCAAACCCCTGCAACAGAGGAAGTGATCACTTCTAAATTATTTAAAACAGTGCATTTGCTAGTGAGCTTCATGAGAAATGAACAACTGTCGGACATGCCTGGAGCTTTTTAGCAGATAACCTTGGAAAAAGTTGATATCTGGTATAAAACAAATGCTAATCAGAAGCATGGAACCTAAAAAGAAAACTTATGGCCTTAATATGCATAGTTAGGATCCACATCCATAATTATTAACACTTTAATAGCATATATAGGGGTTAGCACAAGGAGTGGTAAGAAGAGAACTGTGTTATGTGAAGGATTACTGTGTATAATTACATAATTCAAAAAAGCAATGCTCCAATATAAGAAAATGAATAAGAGTAAGAATAAAAATGTTCAGAGATGACTTAGAATTTTTCAGCAGTGGAGTTCAACGTCCAATATTTCTTAGTTCTAGATAATTACTACTCTTGAAAGCTCCTTGTAATTGGGAAGAGGAAAACAAAAGGATTAGGGATTCAAGATTGAACAAAAGACCTCTGGTTCATATATTTCTGCAAAGATGGGGCAGAATTGCACAGGTACATTGAGACTGGAGGGCTTGACTTAAAGCTGATTTTCTGGCCACATATTTTTATTCCAGTGTTTGAGAACATGATGACTGCCTTCATCTTGCACCTGATGCTACTAGTGGCCTTGAGCAGCTCTTGCATTTGGATTTGTTCTGAGTATTTTGGCATCATAAGTAAGTTTGAGTAACTGTTAATCTTCTAGATCAGTCTGTGTGCACTGCAAGCCATTCATTTCATTCTTACACAGAAATATTCACTACTCAGCCTTGTGGACAAGTGATCCTAACCTTTTCATGTATTTTTCAGTGTATCTTTGCACATTAGGCTATAGGACAGCAGAACGTAATGATAGTCAATATTACAATAATTTCACAACCAGGGGAGACACAATAAAGCACTTGATCTGGACCACTGCCCACCTGAATTGACTTCCAGCAAACCATTTAATTTTTTAGTCCCACATACTCAGTGAAATATGTGCAGTGATGCTGAAATGCTTTGTAAAATAGTTTAAAAGCCACTCTAAAGTGTTACCTAAAATGAAGAATAGGTTTTTCAGTGTATGACACTGCAGTAGATATGGAGAGATGATGCTTATCTTTCCTAGGACTGAGATTGCTTCAGACTTGAGGGTCTTTGCTTACTTTTGCTAAAAGCAGATTTTAAAGTTAATTGTCGTATTAGGTATTCATTCAGTGCATAGAAACATTCAAAAAATGTTTTCATTCACATTCTCATCCTTTGCATTATACAGAATAAAATTATATTCCTTCAACATTATTTCCAGCTTTATTTGTTGGACTAACCAGGTTTCTGTTCCCTCTCCTCCTTTAAAAGCTTGCACTCCATTCTGCATGAAATTAAACTTAAAGCCCTAGATACTCAGTTCATCCCTTGCACACACCCACCCCAAATAGATGAATGTCGTAGCAACTGGGATTTTGTGGTCTCATCAGAGATGAGACACTCTCAGTGTGGTCTCATCAGAGATCTCCTCTTGAGATATTTTGCTCAGGGCTCTTAAATGTCATAATGATGGCATGAGAAAGATGAGGCCAGTGGGGTTGGGATCTGAGCAGGCAAAAGATAGGGATTGCATTGGGCAGGAAACTGTTCCCAATGGATATTGAAATTTGGGTTCCTCCTTGGTGAAGACTATATGATGTGGGGTTCAAAGTTCCCTTCCACTTTTAATTTTAATTGAAATACATCCGGAGGCAGATGCTGAAATAAAAATATAGCTAAGACACCCTGAGGGTGGTGAAAGGGAGCTTGATCAGCTCACTCCCCTGCTCATCATGCTTCCAGGATAAGCAAGACTTGCCATAATGTCATCCTTTATTAAAGGTTAACATGAACCCCATCATGTGCTGGCAGAGACAGAGTGGGCATAAGTTGCCAGAACTGCATGCTTAAAATAAGTAGACAGTATCAAGAATGCGTCACTGTACCAGGATCATTTGAACCCATCTGATTTTATTACACACGCAGGGCATTAAGGTCAAAACTTCTGCATGGAAATAATCCAAGGGTTTGGGTAAGTATGATATTCTTTAGTCTCTGCAATCTGAAAGAACAAATAAAAAAGCAACTAAAGAGATTACAAATGAATCACCCTGGTTTCTTTATCCTAAAGCCCATTTGGCTGGATGTGTAGTAGTATTCAAAATTGCAGGAACAATTCGTATACTTATCTAGCAAACTATTTCACTTGACTGACTCAATGAATAAAGTTGATTAATTGCCAAAGCTGCTAAGTTTAGCACAAGCCACATTTTACTTCCTCTTTTTTGAGTATATCCTATGGCTAAAAGCGGATTTTGTAAATCCTACACTGAGATTAATCATGTGTTGTGTTCAAAGACAAAACAGAGCCCTGAAATTACAGATTGGGGAAAAAATGTACCCTGTGTTCATTTATTAATTTCTGCTATCTCATATTAGAAGTAGTCCATAACTAAGTTTCACTTCAGTCATAAGTAAGGGTGCTTTCTTCACTTTTTTTTGAAGAATTTACGTAAGGTGTTTATGTCTGAATCTAAACCAAGTTCTGTCTAGTAATACGTGTTGACTGAACTTCTAGGGATCTGAACAGAAACATCTAAGGATGAAATTCCTTATGAAAACTCAAATAATCTTAGATAGGACACATATGATATTTGTTGAAACATGAAATTGTTTTGGGTTATGATATTTTGGGGGACAGAAGGTTTTTATTTTTGTTTATCAAAGCGTTTTTCATTGTACTCTCTTTTCTCTCCATTTTCAGGGAGATATAAGTCTCTCTCAGTACCATGGATTCAGGGAGCTTCACACCTTACAGAGAGAAATGCTACATCTCCTGAGAAAGGGAGAGGGGGTTTTTTGTGTTCATATTATTCTCTAATCAGTCTTCCCAACTGCTCATATTCTAACCATTCTATTCATATTGGTCCTCCCCTCAGTAGCCCCATCTCTCCAAAGCACTATTAGACACTTACTCAGACTAAAACAACTTTAAAGTAGATGCAATTTTTTTTAACCAGTGCTGTGACCGTTCTTCACTGCTCAGTTACAAAACAAACATCAGTGAAGTCAAAATGTGGTGCAAATCCTAATTTTTTGAAATAATTATGTCTTTCATTTGAATCTGTGAACACATTATATACTGTATTATATACAAACACAAAAATGTGTTCCAGTGCATGCATACCCACACATGTAATCTTTTTTCTCTCCAAATAGGATGCTTAGAGAGCAGTTTTCTGTATAAACTTCCATACATGCACATAGCTATATGTGTGTATGTTAAATCAATTTTGATTTCATAAGGCTGTGAATAGTAGAAGCTGAAAGATTTTTCCAATACAGTGCCAGGTGTGATCCGGTAATAATTTTACCAGTGTTAATATATTGTTTTGGAATGCAATACAATGCACCAACGAAAAGCTTAATGCAGAGAGTTGTGGGTTACACTTTGATTTGTAACTCCCAGAACTCACAGATTCAGCACCTTCAGGATTACACAGTTTTCTGCACCCCAGATGACACTGTGACACAGCCAGTCCTCCCAAGAGCCTGCTGACCACATCAGCAGCCCACAGGAGCTGGCAGAAAAGAGTCCAAATCCTCTGCTTCCTTTGGCACATCCACAGATTGACGTATTCCTGGTGTTTTCCCAGACAACCAGTTGTTTGTTTTACCGCTGAGTTCCTTCACAGTGGTAAACAACCCTAGGAAGAGGGGATTAGAGCAGGGAATTGAGGTTCTCATTGTTATTAGCACTTATCTCCACCAGGAACATTTTATATGGAAACTTTACCCAATAATTTCTGTCCTACCTTCCCCAGCTGACAAGAATGCGCTAATTAAACACAACTGCTGGTATAGTCGCTGTAGTGAATCTCTCAACGTGAAATTAGCAGGTAGATGAAAAACATATGTCTGTTGTAAAATTCTGCAAAATTGAAGACAATAAATAAATGGTAAGATAAAAGGACTGAAAGCAATATGATTAATGACTGGAATGTGGTGTGGTTATTCCTGGTGTCTCTTTTATTGATGGAAAACATCATACATGATAAGTTAATTAAATGCATTGTCATATTTCTTTATTGTCTTGGAACCAAAAAGAAGAGCAAAGCAAAACTAAAATAAAATATTTCTCAGACGAGAAACAATAAGTATTTGTATTTTAAAGACACTAGTAAATACAGTCCTAGTAGAAAATGATGGTACATCTCAAAACCAGAAATATTCTTGTTTCTTTCCAACCAGGAGCAATTCATTTTGTCTGTAATGGCCCTTCTTAGTGCATAACTTCCTGAAAAATGATGCTGCTTTTTTTCGTATCCCTTTCTCTAGGTATAAGCATCTTCAAGTGTATGCTTATTTTCCTATTTCCTCCTATTGCTTCAGCTTTATTTGAGACAGCTATGTCAGCATGATGGCGAGGTTCAAACATTCAATTTGAGATCATTGGAAGTTTCATTTTTATTTTGTATAAGTAATCAAATTAAATAGGAAGGCTAAAAACAGAAGTCAACCTCCAATTACATTAATAATTCTGTAGGAGTTGTACAAACCTCATACTGAAGCCTACAAGAGATTTTTCTCATCTAACACCTTAAGACTCAATATTTATTTAGTATGTCTGGAGATGAATAAAAGAAAAAATATCCTTGTTTCAAGAAAATAACACAATCTGTTTACATAATGAATGGAAATAAAAAGAAAAAGAAAAAAAAGAGAAAGAAAGTTGTTGGGGAACCAGGGAGTCCTGTTGGTTGCCATATTTGATTATATCTCAGATAAATACATTATTCAGGACTGTCTGTGAAGGTCAAAATTAAATCATAGATCATTCACTCCCAGTAGAATTAAAGACATCAGAATGAAGAATCCAAGGGAAAGGTAAGATTCAGGAAACCCCCTGATTTGGCTTCATTGGTGACAGGTATGTGAGGGGAGTTTTGGCCTGTCCTGTATCACCTTTTTCTGAGAGCCCCAAACACCTCTGCAGTCCACTGCAGCCAAGTGGGTGCTCCCTTGCTCATGGCCCAGGGTGCCTTTCCCAGGGACTGGCAGGGTAAGTGGCATAAATCCCTGGGGACCAGCATTGGGGAGCCCCATGGGATGGTGGAGGAGCCGAGTGGGGACTACTTCTTCCTTTGTTCTTCCTTTGTTAGACTCAGAGCAATTAGCATCTCCCGTTTGATGACACTGTGGCTCTGCACAGGCTGCTAAATATGTCAGGACACATTTTGCTTTTGGCAGCTCTGATGTGATTTCCTGATTCGTCCCTTACTGTGTGTCACTTCTCAGTATCCTGCCCAAAGGTGAAGGGTGCGAATCACCCCACAAAGAGAAGCATCCCATCACACAGAGATGCAGTTTGAACCTGTGAGAGGTGTAAGGTTGCCTGTGTAAAGCCTACTTTGGGCAATGTGCTTTTGTGCTAACTGGCAGTAGCCTTGTGACAGCAAAATGGAAATGCTCTCTGCAGCCCACACTCCCTATTTGTTTGGCTCGACCCCGGCCTTTTGTTCTGAGCTTCTTTCACCCTATTCAAAATAACAGAATAAAAAAGAAAGAGCAAGTACTATATACCAGAAACCAATGGACATATAAGTAACTCCAGTATGAAATATGCTGATAGAAATTTGGAGGTCTTGTATGTCACGATGAAATGCAGCTATAAAACCACTCAAAGGTGCAGTGGAGACAATTTATATCATTAACATTCAAAGGCTTATTAAGCAGAATCCTTATTCCTGTGCCACTCTGCATCATAGATGTTATTAAAGGGCATTTTCTCTCTTCATTATTATAGCAAACACGTATTTTTGCTTTCATAGCATTTCATAATCTTTTTCTATAGATATATAGAGGTTTGTATGTCTTTAAACATATATTTAGATGAGATATATTAGTGATGTATAATATTATATACAGTGTACATAATACTTTGCAAAATAGATCAAGTATTTATGTTATTGTACTATTACCTGCATAATATTCATAGGCCTGTTGTTTATGTATTTCATAGAATGTTAAGGGGTTGGAATGGACCTTAAAGATGGACCTTGCTTGATCCAACCTGCCTTTGAACACTGTCAGGGTTTGGGCATCCACAACGTCCATGGATAACTTGTCCAGTATCTTACTACTCGCATAGTAAAGAATTTCTTCCTGATACCTAACCTAAACTTCCCCTCCTTCAGTTTGTACCCCTTACTCCTTGTCATATCACTGCAGTTCCTGATGAGGAGTCATTCTCTGGCTTCCTGGTAGGCCCCCTTCAGATGCTGGAAGGTTGCTGTGAGGTCTCCACACAACCATCTCTTCTCCAGGCTGAACAGCCCCAAATTCCTCCGCCTGTCCTCACAGGGAAGATGCTCCACTTGGTGGCCCTCCTCTGGACTTGGTCCAACAGTTCCATGTCCTTCTTATGTTGGGGACACCAGAACTCTGCACAGCACTCCAGGTGGGGTCTCACAAGAGAGGGAGAATCACCTCCTTGGACCTGCTGGCCACATTTCTTTTGATGCAGCCCAGGATAGAAAGTGGCCCAGATTTGTAATTTGGAGAATCATTTGTAATTCTTCCCAATTATAGGAAATCTATGCATATCTTGTAATGTTACATGGACTTAGTAAGTGTTGTACTGTTGCCTGTAATCAAGCTGCTCCGCCAGTATATCTGCTTACAGCAAAGAAAACCCCTTGCTTTAGAGCAGAGGGTGGTGGGTGCACAGTGGAACGGTCAAAGAAGCAACTTCACAAGCCTCTAATCTTACCGGAGCCACAGTTTTACTCTTCCTTCTGCAATCCTCAAGTGCCAAAATAAGTCTGAGAACAACATGAAAACAAGACCATGCAAGTCCTAATAAGTGGTTGCAAAAAATTATTTGAGTTCAAAAGACATTTGGAAAAAAATGAAAACCCTCTTGGTGAAGGTGAAAGCATGACCACATGCAGTTTGCAGTATAAAATGTGTATAAAATATAATCATATTAGGTGCACAAAACAGTGTCCGGATGTTATCTGTATATAGCTGTACTTAAGAGGTTTTGGAAGGAACAATACAAGTAAATGCAGTTCAGCTGTTTAGAAAGGTGGAGGAGAATTTTCATTGTACGATCAGCTGGCAGTCAGTGATTAGAAGAAAGGATTTTGCTCGCGTGGCCTGACATCTTCCTGCTGTCTATAGCAGAGGGCCATCCAAGAGCAGTGGTTTTGCTGGGTCCCGAGAGGCCAGCAGAGAAGGGGCTGCAGGCCCACAGCTGGAGCCTGCAGCCAGCTGCTGTGCTGAGTGAGAGCTGCGCTACAGCTACAGGCAGAATTCGGGAAAATCTGGGAGAAACACCATCCTGCATCTCTTGTCTTTAATCTTAATTTGGAGATAGATTTACCAGTGGGAAGGAACATCTGCGTCCCTTGCCCTTAACACCAAAGATCATCCTGGGGCTCACAGCCTGCTGAGGGTGCTGACCACCCTCTTCCTCATCTGCATCTCTACTGCAGCTCTTCCAGGGGTCTGTGCAGAAAATAGTCTGAAGGCTATTTGGGAAGATATCCTTAAGCCCATTCTGTCTGCTGGAGTTAGATGAAATTGTCCCCACAGTTGAGAGGCCAAGAATTACCATGGAAACACTTGCAGCAAACTCTCATGTCAAAGCAAATATTTCAGTGTTAGTTAAGAGATTTAAAAAGATGCTGATGGAAAGAGCAGCATGCTTTGTTCGCTTTATGAGGTCACTTAGTTAATCTGCCCAGTAAATCTGTTTGCTGCACGTGTTGCTCTCTGCTGACCTTAAAAGTTCTTGTAAAAGATGGATTGGAGAGTTTAGAAATAACACAAAATATTCTCAGATGTTATCCCCAACTATATGATAGCTATGAAAAACAGATGACCCTGGCAGTGCTTTTCCTTTGGAAGTTGATATATGTCTGTCTAAGAGCTGTTCCTGGGCAGGAAACGTATGGCTGCATGGTGCCATCTGCAAGGGAGTCTGTTTGTCCTGTAACAGCAGTGTGATTGTCAGAAAAGGCACTGTGTTGAGATCCTAGCACACTGGCCAGACACTGCATGGATCTGTGGTTTTGATGCTTTCCCTGGATTAGGATGCAAGCTTGAATGAGTCCCTTTATTGCTTATCTGCCCACCGTTTCTTACTTGTAAATATCACAGGCTCTTCTACCTGACCCTTGTTTTATTTGACCATATAGACAACTTGAGACCATAACCCTCAGCTTTGCCATACTCCCTTTTGTCCAATCCATGTTTTTTTAACAGCACTGTTTCCAGTGTGGTATTTTAATTCTTACCTAATGGACATTACCTCCTATTTAGGTGTAATCAGCAATTTTCATTAGCATACTACTACATCGTATTAATGATAATTTTGCAAGATTTCTTGTTTTTATTTTTGTGGATCATTCTTGTCTCTTCTTCTTTTTTTTTTTTTTTCCTAGACATATTGCTTAAAACACTTTGGCAGTGTTAGTGCAGCATATGTTTTCACATGAATAATTTAGTACTTGTACTAAACCACTATCATCCTGGTATATCAGTCTGAATATGCTGAATATACTGGGTACTGATTAGTATGGAAAACAGCACTGTGAGAATGAATTTAACACAGGAAATATTTCACATGCAAAATGCATTCAGTTTTCACAAAAATATGAATAAATATACGGCTTATTTTTTGAATGACTCCTTATAAGTCATTGTTCTTGCACAACAGTATGGCAAAACAGGATTCAAATTTACAAGTTGTACAAATAGAAAATTTGCCAAACCGTGGTTTTGTACAGCTCAAAATCTACATGGACTTGGATCAAATTTGCCGAGTACTTTCAGTTGTAAACATGTTAGGCTGTTGAGGAGTCACCATATCTTGACGGAGAGACAGTCAATGTCCCTTCTGCTTTTTCAGTGTCCAGTGATTAATGTTGTCAAGCAAAACATAGGAGAACTGTGTTCATTGCTGCCTGTACTGATTTGAACCATAATTCTTTTGTCTCAACAGTGCCTTAACCATCAGGATAAAAAAAAAATCCCAACATATGTTTGCTCAAAATTTACCTCTCTGAAACACATTTTTATAAATACTAAAGCATTCACTCTCAATAGCAGGAGAATGGCATAGCACAGTGGCTGACCCATTTCACAAGAGGTGTGGATTGGAACCCCTTCTGTCAGAACTGGGTCTAGAGCTTGGAGTTTAGGTCCCAGAAGCATCCCCATCACTGATGATTCTGGAAGAAGGAAGCCGTGGTGGAGATGCAGACAGTCCTTCATTCCCTGTTGTTTTTCATATGTCTGCCACGGGATGGAACATTTTGTTTCAGATTGAAGAGATGTTTTGACCCAAAAACATGTTGATAAGGAAGTTGTTTTGTTTTACTTTGGAAGAACAAAATGAAGGGAGGAGAAAGATGTTGTTCAGTTTGTTCCAACTGGAAGAAAGAGAAAAGAATTGTTGTTTTATTGGCACTCCCAGTCCTGATTAGATCACTGGTATTGATGGGACAGTTGAGCCTTTGTCTGTGCTGCTGCTGCTTAACACGGAGCAGAGAAGATCCCTTCTCCTGTCCCAGAGTGGATATCCTGAGGAAGAAAACAGTAGAGCAACAGCTGCCACCATTATCCAGGTGCTCTGTCCCCTTTGTGAGTAGCAGAAAAGGGACAAATCACAGGTAAAACAGGTAAAGAGGACCCTGAGTACTGGGGCAAATAAATCATGCACTGCTGGAGCTAATTTAGGCCGCTTCCTTCCAGTGCGGAGCAGCAGCCTGTGGCCTGGGCAGTAGAGAGGCGGCCGGACATCCGGCCGGGTGCCATGGCTGCATCTACCGCCTGTGGCCTGGGCAATAGAGAGGTGGCCGGACATCCGGCCGGGTGCCATGGCTGCTCCTCTGCCTGCCCCCTGTGCAGGGTGTGGAGCCTGAGTGCCCCACCAGCCCCAGCACAGTCCCTGGCTGGCATCTTCCCCGGGATGCTGCTGCTGGCGGTGTAACAGGAGCAACCTGCACTCACACACAGAGTGCCTGTGCTGGTCAGCGTGTAGGAAAAGGGCCGGGCATGCGGGAAAAGGGCTCTGTCCACCTCTCCTTGGAAAGTCAGTAGCCAAAGCTCCTGCAAGTCAGCAGCTGCTCCAATCACACCAACCACGTGCCTTTCAGGATGGCTTTTTGCGAAAGAAGGAAGCTGAGGAAAAGAGCCCCTGTCCCCATCCCCTGAGCCATCCCAGGATATGGCACAAGTTGCTGCCACTGGTTTTGCTTGGTTCCCTGACAGCCAGTTTCCCAGAAAGCTGGCCAGGCAGGGTTTCAGCTCTCCCTCTGACTGTCACAGTGCAGTGTTTATTCTGAGGCTCAGGTGCTGAGAGATTTATTTGCATGATCAATCTCTTCAACTTCAGTGGGACTGCTTTTCAAGGATGTGTGCTTTGGTAAGAGTAGGTCAACCATGCCCATAGAGACTATGCGAAGGAAAATATGCTAATTAAATATATGCGGGAGGCCACGTTTTATTTAAATGATGGAGGGGTTTTATTTATTATGAAGACTACTGTTTTAATTGCCTTTTTAAAAATTGCCAGCAGTCTTAACATTGCTTGTCCTTGAAAAGTTGTCTTTTTTTCTTCCTTGCTGTCTGTCTGAAATTAAAATTATTCTCTTTTTCAACTCTAAAACTACTGGTTCCCAGCAAAGAAATCAAAAGAAATACCGTGCCTTTCATGAAACTGTAAACACATAGAACAAGAGGAAAACTCCGCTACTGCATAGATTCATCAAAAAGGAATTGCCAGAGTGATAAAGGAGGGTATTTCCATTCCATTTGATGCTTTTAATTACAGTTCTTATGAATAGTCTGAATCTCTCATACCTGAGTTGCAGCACAGAGAAAGTTATTTTTAGCAGCTGTAGCCCAAAGCTATTGTTGCTACTCTACAGTGGCATATCCATAGATACACTTTCTATCCTGCAGTTCCAAGCTCAGTAGGTAAATTAAATGCATTACCTGGTACAGCATCTTTAGTAGCAATTAACAAATATTAGACAAATATTAATTGAAAGGAGACTGGAAGAAGATAAATGTAGCCAAAGAAATTGCTTCCTCTTTTTCAAAGCCTCAGTAGACGCATAAAACCCAGAAAGAAGAGAGTCTTTCTAAAGGTGATACAGAGGAAAGCTCTTTGAGATTTACCTTTCTGCTAAATACACAAAAAAGGAACACCATTATTGTTTTTTTTTTTTAAAGAAAAAGGAGGTTTTGCCATTTGCAAATAAAGGTTACATTTTGTGTGGAAAAAAAGTCTGTTTCTGCCTTCACTGTGGATTTTTAAATTTTTCAGTACAAAGCAGTTGGTGGAAAAAATTAGTCTCCGCTGTAATGAATTAGACATTTTCTCTGTTCCAGAGTGCATTTTCATTAGGGTGAACAATGGAGACTGCTGGCTGGATTGCAGTGAGTAGCTTTACATCGAAGGACAAGCTGCATTTATCTGAAGGCAATTTATGGGTTTATAATGGACAGCAGGGCCTTTGTCTTTGCTAAGAGTCTTCCTGTGAATAGCTCTGTGATTCATAGCCAAATTATAGTTGCTTCCTACTATCACGGCCTTTTTAAGAGCAAGGTTCACAAAAGGCTCTCTTCAAATGCTAAGTGGCACTAGCAGGCTTTCACCCATTTTTTTTTTTTTCTTTTTCCAGTTGTTAAGATCAGGTTAAATAAATAAGTACCATTTTTGGTCCTTGCAAGGATTTTTTTTTGTGAAAGATTTTAATTCAAAGCATAAATACAATGTTTAGAATCTTAGACATTTTTCTGTTAATTAACCAAGTTAACCAATGATAGATACACTAGAAAATCCATCTAATGAAGGATAAAAATCTCACAGAGGTGCTGCTACAGATAGTGCAGCAAAAACATGTAAAGGCTTCCAATGATCACTATTTAAGTATTTTGAGATCCTTCACTGCAAATGACTGTATACTCTGTGCATTATTATATCATCATGTTGGTGCTAATGGGTGATATTCTGGACCCAAGCTTCCGTAAGAGAGATTGCTTTGGGGTGAACCAAAATAAATAAATACGTGCAAAATGTTATTCACAGTAGTAGCAAATGTTACCTCATGGTAGCAGGGAAGGCCACATCAGAACTGAGATTCTTTTGTGTTGTGCATCAACAGGCATCTGTAGGCATCCACAATATGCCTAAAGTTGTATAGATACCGTTTAATTAAACCACTGTTTTTTCAGGTTAAATTTGTGCAGTTTCTGGGGCAATCTAATGTGTGACTAATAACTGTTTCCATAAGTGATTTCCCCACATTGTGCTTTAATTAAAAGTGAGCTCTGATTGCCTTGTAATATACAGAGGGCTGCAGCCTGACTGTTCACTCAGTAGATTGGCAGAAACTTTAATCTTCCAGTCTACTCAGAGGTAAACAGGATTATTGCTAGCGTATGCCATGAAATATACTTTTTTTCACTAGGAGTGAGTGGATGAGTTTAGAGGCCAGAGATTTAAGCATTTTTTAACTCATGGTAGAAGAAAGTGAGCAAGTTGAAATTTCTCAAACCTCACCTTTTTTTTTTCTCCACTGAAGAGTGTAGACTTCATATGCTTTATTCTTATCCTATACTTGGATACAATAGGAAGGTTGTGAGGTGAGAAGAATAGCATTTAATTCCAGTTTCAGTCAAATGAACATGGTGAGAAGTGGTTTTCTCCTTTTTCTCCTTTCTAAGCTGCTTGGTAGTGGCCAAGGGCATTTTTATAGCACAAGGACAAGATGAGAAAACCCAACACCCCACTAGAGAGTTGCTGAATTGCCTCACATGGAGAATTCATTTCAGGGGAATGATTCAGCCTGGCACTTGAGCACGTAGTTTTGCAGCAGCTTCAGACAGAAATGTAATCTAATGCTCTGGTCAGAGCAGTCTCTTGCAGAATGTGCATATGGTAGTTCCCACCTTGCCCTTGTCCCCTGCATTGAGATGGATCCTTCTGAGCTGCCTCAGGGGATGGACACAGAGGGCCAAGGAAGTCCACAGTGGAATGCAAATCTCTGCACTGCGTAAAAGGATGACTGTCTTGGATGCCAGTGATAGATATGCCAGAGGAAAAAAAGCCTTGATGACTTCATGAATCACAGAATGGTTTGGGTTGGAGGGGACCTTAAAGATCACCTAGTTCCAACCCACCTGCCATAGGCAGGGACACCTCCCACTAGACCAGGTTGCTTAAAACGCCATCCAACCTGGCCTTGAACACTTCCAGGGATGGGGCATCCACAGTTTCTCTTGGCAACTTGTTCCAGTTCCTCACCGCCCTCACGGTAAAGAATTTCTGCCTAATATCTAATCTAAAGTTTAAATCCTATCCTATCACTATATGCACTTGTAAAAAGTCTTTCTCCATCTTCCCTGTAGGCTTTCTTCCAGTACTGGAAGGCAGCAATTAGGTCACCCCAAAGTCTTCTCTTCTCCAGGCTAAACAATCCCAAATCCCCTAGCCTTCCCTCATGGGAGAGGTGCTCCATCCCTCTAAACATCTTTCTGCTCATCTTCCCACTGATGAACAGTGAACCTAGCTGCATCCTACCTGCACAGGGTTCCTTTTGTTCTGAGACTGCAGATATTCCCATGCTCCTATGTCTATGGATCCAAGGGTAAAAATGAGCTTCTACTTTCATCTTTTAACTTTTCAGGGTCAACCTGGTAGGCAGGTACTCCCACACTACCCTGTGCCCCTACACTACCATTTGTGTTAACTTTCTTGGAATCTCTCTCATTCAGTCTTTCTTTTTCTTGCTTATAAGTCTTTCCAATTCACCCTGTCTTTTTTGGAAAAGCTTTGCTGCTTTTCTTTCTGAACCTCCATCCTCTTAACCTACTCGTACTGAGGACTACAAAGATACTTTATTTTCCTATTAAAAGGAACATTGTGGGAAAAAAAACCCAACCCAAACCAACGTATATTGCTGATAGTCACTAAAGAACAAGAAAAATCAGACTTCAAGCAATGTAGAGCTTGTCTTTTCTATATCTGCATGTTTGAAACAAGTGTAGTTAATAAGCCTACATGCCAGATAAGAGCAGATGATTTTACGTCCCTTTAATTCTGAATTGGGGCCAACTTAATCAGGCAATATGTGCTATTTACTTTCATTGACTTTTCTCCATCAGACACCTTGACTGTTTACTAATGGTAGTGCTTGCCCATCATTTATCGTCGCGTAGAACTGTAACCTTTTGGAAAGCAGAAGTCAGCATCACTTTGCCAGTTTTCAGAATGTGGACAGAATCAATAACAGATCAAACGGTCTACATCAAAGCGTCCTGAAGAAGAGGGAAACTGGGCTGTTTAGCAGAGGCCACTACATAATTTTTGAACTACCTGAACTTCACCTGAGATTCTCCTGAGTTTCCCCGTGGCTTTCTCCAAAAGGTAAAAATGTAACTGTTTCTGAACACTGGGAAGGAGTCTTTGACACACACTTCGACACCTGAAGACACCTTATGTAGCTCATAGACTATAGATGGGGCAGATATGCCTACTTACACTCATTTACTATTGGGTATCAAGATTTAAAAAGAGGACACTTTATTCATTTTGGGTAGTTTAAAAAAAAAAATTCTGAATCCTGTTTATTCAGAAGGACAATCAATAAGGCTCTCCTTGGGTGTTCTGGGGCAATGCCCCAGCTGCAATTACTCCTTTCTGAGGCTATTTTGCATTATGCCCTTTTCAATTATTAAGGCTCATTTTATCATATTTGTGCACATGCAACTCGTAATCGGCAAATTATCCGCATGCCACCAACTGCATATTTGGACTAAAGCATTAGGGAACCTCACTGAATAGTGAAAGCCCTATAAATCATTCCATGAACACACTTCATACAGAAATATGCACTTAACAGTGCAAATTACAATAGTACTTGCAGTAAAATGAACCTAATTTTTTCCTTCTAGTTATACAGAAGCCCAGAAATACTGAAGTCACTGAGCTTGATTTCAGTGAATTTTGGTGCCTATTTATCATAAATTCTGTGATCAGGAGAGAGTCTCTCTGGGATCAGAGAAAACCATACCTGGGCACAAACTGAAATACAGGAGGTTCCCTCTGAGCATCAGGAAACACTTTTTCTCTGTGAGGCTGAGTGAGCACTGACCTGAGTGAGCACAGTTTGCCCAAGAAGGTGGTGGATTCCTCATCCTTGAGATCTTCAGAAACCTTCTGAACATGGTTCTGGGCAACTAGCTCTAGGTGGCCCTGCTTGAGGAGGGGGGTTAGACCAGGTGACCTCCAGAGGTCCCTTCCATCTCTGTGACTCTGTGATTCAGATGCCACTTACGGGAGCTGAGGCGTCAGAATTTGGCCCTCAGTTGCTTTTACCCAAGGGAAAAGCAATCCATCTCTTAAAATGTCCTGCTAAAAGGTACTCATAATGTAATACATGGAAAGTGAAATAGGGTTGAAATAAGCAATTTTGTCAACAACATTTAGAATGTAACATTTTGGACTCTTAATACAATTTCCTTAGCTCTCTGGAAATACCTGGTTTGACTGAAATTATTATTCTTCAGAGATAATGGAATCTTTGATTTCAGGCACCATTTGAATAATACATCAGGATTTTTTTTTTTTAATCTGGTAAAAAAAAAAAGCAATTGCATTTTTCTCTTTAGGAACAATCTGGTACTTCTATCTTCAGAGCTGTTATTTACATATCAACAGCTTTGTTCATTTCCTCTGTTCTTTGGCCAAGTGTGAGATTACAATGAAAGCCAGAGAAGGGGTGGCAACTCCATTGAGTCAGATCAAAAGAGGCAAAAAACAAGTAAACAGGACTATTAGGAGGAATAAACAATAAGGGCAAAAATAGCAAAATTGCATGGGTTTTGTGTGTTATTTAATTAAATTTCACGTTTCTTTGCTAATTGTAAAATCTTGTCAGAAATCTGAAAATTATTTTTCCCTTCTAAGCAAGTTGGTACTTTTCCATTGGGCAAATACACCATTGCATTTATTTTTCACTCCCATCTGTTAATGATAATACAATAAAGATACTTGTTAATAGTTTTTTGTGTAGGAACGACTTTTCCTGTATGCTTTTCTCATAAAAATCTTCTGTTGTCCCATGATGGCATCATCGGTAGCAATAGCATTTCTAGTAAACTCCTAATGAAGTAAAAACTATGTATGTCATTCTTTACTAGCAGCCAGTCGTGTTGGAATAGAATTTGGCACTGCCTTTACATAGTTTTAAAGATGTTGAACCAGGTTCAGACATGAAATAAGACAAAAGAAAAAAGAAAACACTAAAAAGTGGAAGACAGTGATTTAAAGAAGAGAATAGAGGCACACCTGTTATTTAAATGGCATGGCATCCGATACCAGTGCACAGTGTTGCTACCTGCACGACAAAACAAAGTGCCCTTTTCCACACCTTGTGACAAAACATCTTAAGATACTTAATGGATTTATTAGCAAACCTCTCTTGGTAATGAAACCAAGAAAAGAATTTATAGCATTGAGACAGAAAGCTGTAGCTGAGGAAGGAAAAAAGGAAGGAGGATGACAAATCAAAGTGAAAGACTTAGAACAGCGATGAACGATAAGATCACACTTGTATCATATTCTTGTCTTACCCTTTGACTTTCCTCATATCCAGTCCTTGCAGGTTCTCACAACACATCAGTGGCAACACAGTTTGTCTAGTGCAGGAGTAGGCTGAGGGATAAGGATACTACGTAGTACTTACTCCAGGTGGAATATTAGACTTGAAAAAGGACTGAGGGAAATTTTTTGTCTTTGGGAAAAAATAATGTATTTTAAGGTTCTGTGCACATCTCACTGACTGATGGCTGGGGCAGATGTGAGCTATTCTCTGCTTTTCCAGGCAAGCTTAGAAAGGGGTGTTGTAGTGATGTCTCTGGACACAGGAGATGGCTGTTATGATCCTGAGCTCCTTTTCCCTCCCCTTAAGCTCTCCTGTTTCTTACTGTTTGGAAGGACTAGCTGTCACCCAGGTGACTCACTTGCTCTTCCATGCCTTTCAAAGTGGTTTGCAAAAGAGGGTAAGCACTTTCACACAAGATTGCAATAGCAAGTCTGTTCTGTGAATTAGAGCAGAGTCTGAAAGAGAATATGAACTGTGGGTACAAGGATTTTTTCAGCTATCAATGAAATACAGGTGTCTCTGAGGCTGGGTGCATCTTCGAAATAATAGGCACCACCACCATACAATGTGTCAGGATGAAGAGAGAGTGCACTGCTCTTCCGAAAAGAGGAATTTGAGCTGAATGTAATTGCTCTTATGGACGTCAGCCAGTGCACCTGGGCTCAGTCACCATAGCAAACCCTAATTCCTAAATAGGAATTCAGGAGAAATGTTCTGTGGCACTACATAAATTCTCAGAACTGTTTGGGTAGTTTATATATTCATCCTCACTTTCAGAAATGACATTTGCTCTTATGTCTAGCACCTAATGATCAAAAAAGAAATTTCTCTCTAACTCTGTCAGGATTGTGCAGCTAATTGGGATGAGACACCAAGATGAAAAATACTTTAATCCTTTTACTTCAGATATTTCAATACTGGAAAACAGAATAGATCACATACTTACATGGTATACCTTGACAAAAAAATATCAGCTTGGTGTATGTTGATTTTAATCAGCTAAGTATCCAGTCCAGAAATCTGAAGCATATCAAATTGGTGACAAAATCGTGGTTCCTTCTCACTACTTGGGCAGAGGAATCAGTCCCACAAACCCTGGGCTGGCTACTTGCTCACATTGGAGTGGGTGAACCAAAATGTTCCTGCTCATCCTCCACACTGGTGGAGTACTTCTTACTCTTAAAAAAGTTGCCAAGCCAGCATTAGACCTGGAGCCAGTTTAGAGCTGAGTGTTGCCTGATAGTTCTTTACTGAGAAGCTAATAAGATTCCTGGAAAGGATCCAGTGGGCATCTCCCCTGTTGGACATGTTCTGCCACAAAAACATCAAGTCTTCACCTTCTGGACAAAGAGTGGCACCCTGTGGTTTATCCATGACTACTCTCTTTTAGTGCTAAAAGGACCTCCCAATTGGACAGGATCATCTCAGCTGCAAAAAGGAGTGGTAATTGTGGTGATGTCTGATAACAATGACCCAGATGAGGACTAAGGTCAGGCCCTGGCTCTGAAGTAGCCCTTCTGTCACATGAAGTTTTGATATTCTTGTGCTGAAATCCATTCATCTGGGGCTTCTTTTTCAAGGTCAATTTTCACCATTCATTACCAATAAATTTAGATAGATGACTAAGCCTCTAAAACCAAGTTTAAACCAGAGTTTAAAATCAAGCAGAAGAAACAGCTTTCTCTGGATACGGCCTTAACTGTGACTTAGGTGAGCCTGCTACAGAACACGGGAAGGATGAAAAGTAGACAAGTTTGTGAAATTTCCTTGTAAAGTTTGTCACAAAACTTAGAGTAGCTGCTTATTAGAGGATGTGGAAGTTCTTGTGCACTACAGTGATGTATGAGATAAATCACAGGACATTAATTCTTGTAAATAATCTCATAGAGTCCTGAAAGTCAAGTGAATGCTTTTTTGAGAAAGGACAGGCTTTGCTAGGCAAGTGCAGTGGTTTAGTTCGCATTTTCTTACTTTCTGTGAGATAGGAGATTTGGAGAGATGCAAAGCAGGTTCAAACTTAAAGAATATGAAAAAGTTTATTACTAACAGAGTTAAGAGTAAAAAGAAATAATAAGAAATTAAAACAAAACTCCCTTTTCTCCAGCACCTCTCCCTCTTATCCAACTCACACAAAGGATAAAAAAAGATGATGCTTGGTCAGCATTGACAGTTCTTAAAAGTCTATCTACTATTTGAGGAAATGGACGTCTCTTTTGCTTCTCGTGGTTCCCAAACTGCACCAGCAACAGCCCCACCCGAAAATCTGCCACCATAAAAAAACCATCTCTCCCATGGAAAGAAATCACAGTCTCTTCCACACTCTCACCATGGGCCACACATGGGGTATTCTCGTTTAAGGATAGATAAATTCCAGCCTGAAAACAACAGCTCTCTTATTCACAGAAATGTTAAAAGTTTCTCCCAACTTCTCACAGCTCCTGGGTAGCCTGGCGTGGTCACCTTTGTTTCTCTCACAGGCTGCACACAGAATTCTCATCCCCCCATGTCTTTAAATGGATTAAAGAGAAAAACAGTTTGTGATATTACAGTGTTTACCACGGTCTGCAGAAAGCAGTTTTAAGCTGCGCGCAGAAGGCGCGACTCCGCCCTCTTTTCCCCGCCGCCACCTTCAGCTTCACTCACTTTCTCTTTCCCTCTGACCCTGAAGATGCCGTGCTGATGAGTGGTCTCCCTTGTTCAGGCTTTACGATGGGGAAAGCCTCGCTCCCTTTATGCTGCTGGTTACCTGATGTTGTTTTGCAGTTCGATATAGGCTGGGTTGGTTGCAGAAAGTTCCATCAGCTCTCACTGGGTCTGTGCAGGCCACGTGGGAGCCGGGGGGGTTCCTCAGCAGCCGCTCCGGGAGGTCTCGGCCATGCAGCCATTGTGGCTGTTCCTCAGCTGCCCGCGGCTCTGAGGGGCTCTCCCACAGGCACCCGGGGCCTGTGCCCCCAGGGCTGGGGGAGGGGAGGCCTGGGGCTGCTCCAAGAGACGGAGTCTGGTGCCCATATTCCACCCCCCGCTGCGGGAAGGCTCAAACCAAAAGGGAAGTTCCTGTGTCTCCGCAGGGCTTAAATATGTAAATTTAGATAAGCGCTACTGGTTGAAAGATCTGTTCATCAACTTAGGTTCAACCCACGACAGCAAGACAGCATTATCTCTAATACCCTCATTTCCTCCATAATTTAATTTATTAAAATATAGATATTCGGACATGTACTGGAGCATCAGATTGGATTTTTAGCCTTTTACCAGTTTTTCCTTTATTTTCTTCCTTAGGATCAATCTGCAGGCATTAGCTTAGACTCGAATACCTTGCTGTGGCTTGTCCCCTGGGCAGGCTCTGTAAGCAGTGTTCCAGCAGTATTGTGCTTTCATTGTGCTTGCTGTTACTGTCCTCAAGCTGAATATCAAAACAGGAAGAAAATTCAAACAACAGACTAAGAGGAAGATCTATCACGTTTAGCAAGGCAGCCAGTACTGGACCGTGGTAACTATGTAAAAAAGAAGGACTCTGCCACTAACAAGGTTTAATCAAATTTCTAAGGTTATTATATTGCATCAGCAGATATTCAGAACTACCCTTTGTACATGAATCATGTTAGGAATTCCTGATACTGGTGTGTATAAAAGTAGTTATATGTCTTGTCACTGTATTAGAGATAGGTGTCCCAACTACTGGGAACTGTAGAATATTAGCTGACGCCAGTCTTTCCATAGATATTTGGATGTACTTTTCAGGCATGTTATAATGAATTGAGACTACTGTCTAGCCCAGAAAAATAAGGAAAATCAATGAATTTGAATCAAACTAATTCATTAAATTAATGCATTTCTTGTGGATGATGACAATTAATCAATTCCCATATAGTATGTTGTGTTTTCACTTCAGCAGTGTTTCTCACACACATGGACATGCATAGCAGCAAACTGAATTCAGACTGTGGTGGCTAGAAAAGGATATCAATCACACCAGCCTCAGCTTGCCAAATTTTGTTTAAAATTCATAGAGTTCCTCCATTTCTGAGCTGCATATCTGAAATATAATGGCCTTTGGTCTTGAGATTATTTCTTTATCCTTCTTTGACCCACTTCTGACCTCACAGCAGTTATTCATTATATTTTACACTATTTATGTTTGGGTTAACTTGATTTACAGGAAAGGAAAATGGAAAATATAAGAAAAGAACATTTTGGGAAGATGCTCTGACTAACATTGAGGTCAATTTGTGCAATTTTACTGAAGCTGGTCCGTTTACTCCCACATATATCTTAGTGAAATGCATGCATTTACTTTTCTTTTAATACACAGATCTTTCTATTTGGGAATAATAAAATCTGGTCACAATATATTTAGCCTAACCAGTATTATAGAACATAAACTCATGTTTTGGTACATGTATTAACAAGGCATTAACAATTCAGGCTGGTGATGTAACATTATGTACTGTGCACTGCTTGCCTTCTTATTAACAACATCTCTGAGTGCTGTTGAATCTTTGTGTTTTAGAGAAGCTTTCAACCTGTTTGGTTTCAAGAGCACAACAAAGTTCAGGCAGGAGACTATCTAAGGAAGGCCACATGGAATGTGATTTCAACAAGTCCCTGTTGAAAATTGTGTCTAATATTTAAATTAAATGTATTTTCATGTTCTCATTCAACTGTCTTCTCATCTCGGCTGTCTCTGAATTTCCCAACATGATCTAAGTAACTATATGAAGACCTTCATATTACTGCTCTTTCACTCTATTTGTATTCAAAATTGTGTTGTAAAGCATCATATAGATATAAAGTATCCAGTTTGGAACACCTTCTGTGGACAGTAAGGGAAATCAGGTGTTTTCAGGTTTATAGCTTTGTTCTCATGTCAGATTTTGTTCTTACCAGCCATTAGAGCAGCAAACTTGGACATGTTGTATTGGTGTCAAATGTTTTCAGCTGCCTTTAGATCAGTCAGTCATATCAGCTGGGTGTTTGATATCTCACAGGGACATTTTCTTCAGTTTAACGTGATTGAGTATAGTACCAATCTAAATACCTGTGAGATCCTCTGTCTGTAATGGACTTAACAGAAACAAAGGCATCACGTGGCCATCATCTGGAGGAAAGCTGAGTCTCCAGTTGCAAATTTTAAAACCTTGGTTCGCCTTTTTCTTTCGTGTTCTGAGAAAGAAACACAGGATTCATCCCACCCTGCTTAAGAAGGTTAAAACCAAGGCTTAGGCCAAATGTCTGTGATCTCATGATAGCAGCAAGAGACGTGAGGCTCTGAAGGGTCATGGACTCAATCCCACAACAGGTGTCTCAAAGAGGAGCCCCACTACTCTGACCCTAAGCATTGCCTTGGGGATAGTACCATCTGCCTAACCTCGGAAAGCTGACATTAGGTAAGATAAATCCCGTCCTTCATGATTAAGATGTCTCTCACATGGCTTGATAAAAGACGAGTAAATTAGGTCTGATAAAGAGAGCTGCCCGGTGGCAGCTGGAACAATAATTTGTGAGTGCCAGTCCTAAATGCAGATGATGAGACTGTGCACCCTGTCATTACATTAGAAAGCTTTCATTTTCTAATGGATTTACTTCCTGCAGAAAGTCATGGGACGCTGGAAAGACTGTTTTGCATTTCTTATCTGTGAAAATTAAGTTACATGGGACATTTCAGGATTTACCATAGAAAGTTTATGCCTCTTAATATGCTCATCTCAATAAAATATATGGCAGTTGAAGATGGCTCATGTAAGACACAGGGTAATTAGTCATTTATACAGCTCACTCTCCTACAAACCAAATCAGCTTCTATATAAATGTCTAGACAGCACATTATTGCTTTGCCCAGCCAGCCCAAGAATACGGAAGTGAGAAAGATAAAAGGATCCCTGCTTCCTAAACTCTCTGATAACGTTTACCACACTCCCCACTGTCCTTTGTATTTTGGCAGATAAACCCCAAGCATGCAGGTCCCAAATACCTCAATCTATCTGTTACACAGAGTTCATGTGAGGCTATATTTCCATAAGTCCCATCGAAATCAGTATTTTTTTTTGTTCAGAATGTTGATGTCAGAGAGATTTCAGATGTCTCCCAAGATAGTGAAAAACCAAGTCTACTCTATCCACTGCATTTTTTTCTCAAATATATTATCAACTAGTTCATAGTATACTTAATAGAAGACTGCTCAGTGGGTAAGATGATGTGGTTTTAGATTTAATACAGCATTTCATGATGTAAATGGACCGAGTCATGTAGTTTGGGCCAAAAGCTTTATTACAAACAACCAAATTCTTGCTTTAAGCAGCCCTCCCCTCCCATTAAGGGCTAATGTGCACAGGCTTGTCACACACTGTGGAACATCTTATGAAGTTTATAATCTGGAAAGGAAGGTACTGGCTGAAGACTATGTGCAAGTGAGTGTCCAGATCCAGTCTGGAGGGATTCTCTGTGTGGCACAGCTCTGACATCTTCACTCAGGGCCAGGATTAGATACCTTTATTACTGGGCTCTTTATTTCTTCCTCATAATATCATTCATTAACATGAAAGCATTGGCTTGACAAGGTTAGTTAGCATTGACCAGATCCGTACCTTAAATCACTGGCACCACTGTGGATACTGTGTCATTAAACAAAGTAAAATTTTGCTCAATTTGGATCAAATTCTTGTTCACTAAGGCAATGTAACAATGGATTTTTGGGGTTTGTTGTTCAGTGTCCAGATCAAAATCAAGCATCAGGAGGATCAATAGGACAGACCTTTCATATCTTCTCAGACAGGCAGAGTTCTAGGTTCCATTCATTTCCAGCAGAAGGAAAAACATACTTCAACTGAAAATGGAGCTTGGGCTTCCTTGTGCTTTCCATAAAAGCTTAGGGGAAAACAAGCTGAAGTCACGAGAGTTCTAGAAATTTATCCTAGAGCCCATAATTAATGGTCTTTACTTAGGGTAAAGGAGACTATAGTTCTGTACTATACTCTCCCTCAGGCTCAATTTATGTTGCTCACGATTGTTCGTCTAGTAAACAGCGTTTTTCTTTATTTGTTCTCTTCCAGAACATGTTTGCAGGGATTAATGAACAGTTTCACTGCACAGTATTTTTTCAGTGGCAAAACATAGAGTACAAAACCCAAGAAAAAGCCAGTGATCTGGGCAATGGTAAATATTGACAAAATACGATTGCAACTCAGAAAAGGTTTAGCTGCCCATCTGGAATTTCTCTTTACAAATTCTATACATTCCTGCCATTTTCAGAACAGGGATCCAACTTAATGGGTCCTGTTGTGAATAATTTAAATGAATATTAAGTCGTTTTTAAAATGCTTCTAAGACTCAAAGAAAATAGTGGCAGTCTTTCTCTCAGTTTCCGTATGTAATGCCTGTACCTGGCTTTTGGAGGTTCAGAGGTCAGAAACGAAGTATATCAGAATATTTTCATTCTGTTGTTGATTTTAAACTTGAATTCTTTTGCTCAATCCCATCTCTGTTCATTCTCTGCAGATAATTGGAGGTGAAAAAAACATGGCTATTTATTGCACTGCTGCTCTCCACACATCCTATTCCTATTTTGGAAGACTTCCTAAATTCATTACACAGGCAAAACTCCCACTTAAGTTACTTGTTTGCCTGTGCAGAGACCAAAAAACAGATCAGAGAACAGAACTGTTCATTTCTGTAAATACGTCAGTTATTGGCTTTCTGAAACTCTGCGCTTTTGTTCATCCCTTGATCAGAGTCCAGACAGAGCTGAAAACTCAGGGAGAAATTAGAAGTCAAAGCCTTCTTGCATATTTACCGACCACATTAGAATAACCAGTACTGCCAAGGGCCATCAGTTTTCTAGATTGAACAGACCTTCAAGGGAAAAAGAAAGGAAAATTAATTAATCAGAACTTTAGCCTTCAGCTGTTGGCACCAGAATACAATGTCAATTGGAACAAGAGTCACCTTTGACAAATCTCACCTGCTCTCCTGAGACTTGTTTGCAGTGCCTTATGCACAGGTCTTTTCAGGAACAGAGCAGTGCTCACCATACCAGCCCATTATCTGTGAAAGCTGTTGTGTTGATTTTGATTTCAGAATACAGTGCTGCAGCAGAAAAGGAGCAATGCTTTGGTATCTTTGCTGTTCACTGTACAAGGCTTGGTATTGATTTACTTCTCAAGCAATATTCCTTTCATAGAGTAAAAGAAGCTAGGCTGCAGAACCAAGGCTGTGATTGTGATCCTTGAGCTTGTAATTTGATTTTAAGATGTTCAAACTAGGGAAGTATTAGGTTCGGGAAATAGTTCTGTTAACGCTTTGTGAGACACAAGGAGACAGGCTGGCAGCAAGACTTCAACTACTGTTATTTGGAACAGATAAAAAACCTTTAATCCTATACTGGGTTTATAAAAGAAAGATAGAAGAAATATTTTGCTTTTTAAATAGTGAAATTCAGAAAGGGAGTAGACTGCAACTGCTTCACATTGTCATAAATTTGGGGGTGAAAATGTCAGTTCAGATGCTCTGAACTAATGAATCCGCCTGAGTAAGACTTGCTCCTGCATGTACTGGAAATCATGCTTGGAAACTAAAGATACAAGTCAAAATAGATGTATGAACCACCATCCTTTGTTTAGTGCAAGAGAGCCGATTTTTTCCCCTCCTCCATTCACTGCAGACTGTAAGATAATCAGGTCCTATATGAATTATATTTATTACAAGACTTAGAATACTTTGTTCAAATTATTTTCATTTTATATTTTTATGAAAACTGGTTTTGTAGGTTTTGTCAAACTATTCCTTGTTAAGTTCACAATCTTTGGAAGGGGAATCTCTTGGTCTCTCATAAGAGAGTGTTTGTGTTGCCGTTCACTCAGACGGAGAATTAAGTATGATGAAGAAGACTGCTGCTTGCACACTCCTGTCATTGCGAGAGCTGGGGGGTGCAGTGCATGGAACTGTTGGGGGAGGTAGGGCACTCCTATAGTTATGGTGACTCTGGTTCAAGGAAATAGGATTCTTTCCTTAGTTCATGCTGCTTTCTGTGCTTTAGTGAGCAGGTCCCATAAACCAGACTTGCCACAGCCTTTAATTGTAGGTTTCTCTGTACAGCTGTGCCTTGCCTGAGAGCAGCATGGTTCTAATTTGGAGAAGTATTGGCAAAGCCAGGCACAGCTTAATTTAAAAGAATTGTTCTCAGAAAATATTAACCACTGTACAAGGGTTACCTCTGCTGGAAAGTCAGTCCTGGGGCATCTCAAAAGGAGCTTAAAAGTAGTAGTCTTAATTTCAATTTCTATTTCACTTAGTAATATATCTGTAAAATGGTGCTGATATCTATTCTCTCACCTTACAGGTCAAGAAAATATATAAATAAAATTTTCAAGTCACCTGGTGGTCCTCTGTGTACTACAGAACAGCCCAGGAGTGTATCTATTACATTCAGGAGAGACCTTCTCTACTGAAATGTACACAATATATTGAGCAAGGAGATAACAGAACATCAAGTGCTGTTTAATGCACTCACTCAGTGAGATAGGAGGCATATGGAAAAAATTGTATGGGCCCAAGTCATTAAAAACTATGCTTATGCCTTGAGGGGGAAAGATAAATAAGGACAAATGCAGAATACAAACCAATAATTCTAGCATTCCCTAAGTTCTCACTGCTTGATATCTTTACATTTATGAAATGCTTTCAGTGAAACAGGGAATGAGGGTGCAGGCATCCCTGCTTTCCACAGTTCATATTGCCTATCTTGCCCCATACTCTTTGCTGACATGTCACGCTGAGATCTCTCCACTTCTCACACTTTAGGGTAATTAAATTGTAGCTTGGCAGTAATTACACCCCGACAGTACTTCTGCTCAGTCACTAGACCATCTTCTCTCTGCCTGCACCCAATTAATCTTCCCCCATGAGTCCAGAAAGGAGAGCAAAAGCTGTATTATAATTTTTGCACCATTAAAAATTCCCGTGACATTTTTTGTAATTTTGTTAGTTCCCATGTCCTGGCCAAGTCCCAGTTTTGTTCAATTACTTGAGTTATCTGAGAACTGGGAAAATGTATTCATTGTATATTTTACTTAAAATGTCATGGAACACACTGAACAACATATTCAGAAATATATTTGTGAGTGATTCAGCTAGGCCTCTAAACCTGGCACACAAGGGCAAGGAGTTTCCAAAAATATTGTAGAATTTGTCAAAAAAGTTATTTGATACTAATCAAATGGATATTTTGCATCCCATCTAAGAAATTCCCTCTGGAGTTTTATCAGAAAGATGGAGCATTTTTCTTTTCTCCTTCTCTAACCAGTTCTGCAGTGTAGGTCAGGTTGTTCAAAATCAGTGTGATTGTCTACATTACTCCTGGAAAGATTTCAGTCCCAAGGAAAATGACACTCCTAAGGGAATATCATCAAGCATCATTTTCTTGCCTTTATCCTTCTTTATTCTACGAGCAATCTAATCATTACACATTAATTCTTTACTATTTGTATAACTCCCTGCATCTCACTAGCTCAACAAGCTTTAAAGACTTCTTTACTTTCAGCAATACATTGATTAGAAATTGAGCTGTCGACCTTTCCAAATCCCATCAAAGGCCTTCTTTTTCCATGTGTGATCCGTGGGTGAGCTTGGACAAACCATTAAATTCTCTACAGAGCATGACAAGAGTTCCAAATCAAGGACTGCAAAGAAGAGCCTATTTGCAGTGTGCAGTCAGGATTTCTATTGTTTTTACAAAACCCAGAAAATCCTGTGCTTATTCTTAGCACTTTTTATTGGTATTTTATCAGTTAACTACTTGGAGATATATAAATATTTATAGGATTCTTTTAGAACATAACATTTACCAACCTTGTGTAGTCAATGTACTGTGTTATTCCATTTTTATGTTTTTTCAGATGCTCTAGCAGACCCATTCTATAAGTGAAGAAAAAATACATAAAATATTGGTCCAGGCAATGACTTCCTGTCCTCTTGTATCTTCTTTCAGCTAGCAGTCATAAAATGAGTTCTTCATCCCATTTGCTCATAGTGATGGTAGGCATAAATTACTAGAATTGACGAGTCTAAAATGAGTTTTGTGGAAGTCACTGTTCTGTGTAATTGCAGTGTTCCATGTAATGACGCATTTAATAGCACTGCTTGACTGAGACTTAGAGCAGTAGTCCCAGTCTTCACCAAATGTCTCTTTAGTAGCATAGTAGCCATCAGAAGAATTTTTGCTGCTTTTTTTTTTAAACAAAGATAATCTTTATCCTAAACAATAGCATTTTAAATGTGTTATGTAAATGAATTATCCAATACAGGATTTTTACCTTTTTGTCTTTTCCACTGGAAGTTATTTTTTCTTGAGTGGCCTGAGGTTTAGGTAGCCAGATAATATTTTCAAGGTTTGTGCAAAATCATTTTCAGTTTGATAAGGATTGTTATATGGAAATTAAAACATATCATGTCTTTTCATGGGATCTATGTCATTGCTCTTTCTCTCTGTTGGAAGCAAAAAAAAGTAACTTAAATGCTGTTTTCTCTGAGTAGATATTATACTTTGTTTATTATATGCTCTTTAATTGAATAAAGATTATATCTTTTTTTCTACTTAAGACAAAAAGCAATGACACTTTATTGCATATGGATGTATGCAAAATACAGTAATGAGTTTATGTAGCAAAGCCATAGTATCATCAAAGTACATCAGCAGGCTGTGTTGTTGAGAAGAGTTCCCCATAACTGCTATCGAAAGAAAGTAATATCATCCCTTTAGGATTTGAGCATTAAAACTCAAGAGAAGTTTTATTTGACCAGAAATGGGGCTTAGACATTAAGATTTCCATGTGGATTCTCTGGAGATTGATGTGTGGCGGGTTATGGACAACATCCTCTCTGTGACTGTAAAGCAGCTATTTCACAAAAGGGTGTGTAAACAGGGGTGGTGGATGTACTACCAACTGTCATATGATTTGTAAAAAGATTTATCATCTTTGTGAGCAGGATTTTTTCTAAGGTTTTCCTTTCTGTCAGCATTTAAATGCTTTTCTGGTGTGCCTACCACCTCCATTAGTTGTTATTTTGGGTCATTGCTCAGTACAGCCTGTTCGGTGGGGAGCTCCTCTGACCTGCTGGAATAGATCATGCAGCCACAAAATTCAGCTGCCTTTGGAGACTAAGCAAACTGACACTGAGTAGAATGCTCTGGGCCACAGTGAGGGGTCACAGTAAAGTCTGTGCCTAAGGTGTGATTGTTTCATCTCTGCTTTTGCCTCTCTTTTTTCTTTGTATGTAGACATGACAGAAGCCCAGACACCATTTCTCCAGATGTCCTGTGGCCCTGGTGACAGTTGCTCTGGTACTGACATTCAGGAACTGGTTTTTGTATCACTTTGGGAGTGTATTCACCAAGTTAGTGACCTTAGTGGTTTAAGAAAGGAAATAGAGAATCAGGTCTGCAGTTACTGAAATTAAACCTCCCTTATCAGGATGCAAGTAAGACTCTGGAAGCTTTACTTCAGAGTGCTTCAAACTCAAATTGCATTTTACTGACAAACTGCCGAGACACATTTGACCCATGTGAGAGCCTCTTCCAAGAGCTAAATGAAAAGTGCATTCCTGTAAATACCATTGAAATTGTTCTTAGGTTCTTCTCATGCTCTCAGCCATTAGCCCCTTCCAGAAAATGGTTTTCAGATTCCTTTCCATCCCTCCTACAGATATAACAGTTTTTCAGCCTCCAAAGATGTTATGAGCTGTCTTTATAAATCTCTTTAAAATAACTTGGCAAGCCGTAACATGAAATTGCATATAGTTGAAGAAAAATATGCCAGACCATTCTGTATTAAAAAAATATGGGACTAAATGTGAAATATGTAGGCTAAGTTGCACCTAAGGTTTTCTTTACATATGGTATACACAGGGTGAAGTGTCTAAAAATACCCTAATACTTTATCCTACCAACAGTAAAAACATCGTTATTTACGGCCGCTAAAATGGAAGGTGCTAGCAAGTCAAGCCATTAATGTCATATGCAAAAGAAGTCTTCACTGCTTATCCGAAGACTTGGCTTCATGCTGCACAACAGACCTGTGAAAGATTTCTTTGTGTAAGAGCTTTTTGCACCTAGGCTGGCAAATTGTTCCTTCTATTGTACTTCTTGTGTAAAAGGGAATTGAGAGCTATTCCTCTGAAATGAGCTTAACCGGGTAAGAGTTAGAAAGGTGGGTACTCCTTCCAAACAAAAATTCAAAAATACGCCATGCTGGGATGTAATTAAATATATTTTAGGCAAAGTAGAAAATGGAATGTGAGTAATGAGACAAGATGTGCATATTCCCCTTGCTAAAACTGGGATTGTGATGTGTGTGTCTATTTATATATGCACACATACATGGACTCCCAAGAGCCCATTTCTGCAGCTCAGAATAATTTAACCAAAACTCTTGTATTTTCTTGAAAAGGCTTACTGGTCTTCACCAGATGATTACTTTACAGATCTTCAATTTGTAGTTTACATTTTCCATTTTGCATGCATCTATCTGAAAAGTTCTCTCACTGAAGGGGCAGATGCAAGTGAGGAAGTCGACAACCATGTGCTATATGGGTTAGTTAGAAGATGTAGAAGGAAGAAAGAATATTTTCTAGAAAAAAAAATCCTATTTTCTCATTACTCAAAGCTTGTTTTAGTTAACAGTTGTTAGAAAAATTAATTAGAACCTTTTAGATTCAACTGGAAATGTGGTGGACCCTCCTTATTGGCACATGAGCTACAGGCTCAACACCATTCTCTCTCTCTGTGATAAAGTCAATCAATTTAACTTGAATTTGCAAAAATGTAGCCAAAATTCAGCAGCTCTGAGAAGGGAGACTAGAGGCTTCTCTTTGCCTATACTACACTTACAGTCTGATGGCTAGAGTCCTGTCTTTGGAGAAGAGATCTGTGAATTCCAATTGCTGTGCTGAATCAGTCATTGAGCAGGACATGCTCCCTTCTGCCTGGGAAATGACTTGCTAATTGTTGGAGAGATTGACTTCCAGAGTACGGTGGTACTGTGCTTGTTTGCACAGCTGCATCTTCCTTGGTGTTTGAAAGTCAGTTGACTCTTTTATAAAAGGAGTCCAGAATTTCTTTATTTTTTTACTTTTTTCATAAATGCCCCAATATTATGGAAATTCTCAAATCTTCATCTCAGTTTACCAAAGAAGGCATATAGAAAGATTATTATCTGCATCAGCTGAAATGAAGATTTTCAGTTGTGTTTATTTTTGTTCAGCTATGTGGTTTTGACTCACACAGGCCTAGTTTCCACGGGTAACTAGGGATACTTGATGCCAAGAGCTCCTAAATATGAGATAGCAGTTTAGCCCTGAAGAAGTTGTGTAAATTGCTGCTTTTCCTTCTTTCACACCCTGACAATTTTTTTCAGGCAGTAAAGCTTTCCAGCACTGGCCATAGTACTATACCCTTTCAAAATTATTCGTAGCTTTTACTCTTGTCTTCAGGTAGATCATCTGCAAAAGACTTTTCTCATAGCACCTTCACAAGTGCTTCGTTCATCTTCCCAGCTTACAGGGATGTTATCAGGAACCAACATTGCCAAAGGGAGGGTTGATCCTGTGGAGAACTTCAGGGGAGATATGCAACTTGATTTCTTTTTTCTATAACATGTTGGTTTTGTTATGAGTCATCCTCTTAAATACAGGGTTTAGGTAAAATATGTGGAGATGGGACATGGATGGTGGCACAGCAAGAAACGCTGTTACTTTAGATGAATGCTTGCAATTGTAGTGGTATTTGGGCTGGTTTGAAGCAAATCCCCGTATCATCTCCATTCAGTATGTCCTAGTTTAGTTAGGATCACAATTTTGGATCTTAAATTTCTTCTGGAGGAAGCTAAATTTGAAAAACCCCTCCAAGTGCTCATGAATAGATGTCATTCCCTCTCTCTGAAGGTAGAGTCCAAAACAATAAATGGCCATGAGGAGCATTGAGCCCCAGCAGGTGGAGACTTTCAACCTCAGAAACAGACAAACTCTGCTTCAAAGTGAATTCCTTCACCTACATCTGACAAACATATAGGAACCACAGCATCAAGTGGTTCCAAGCATCTTTTGATCTACTGATCTTCTCCTATCATGCCAAATTCTTTGCTAATGAGACATGTACACTGCATTAATTCGGAGTCGAGGTATTGACTAGCTATAAATCTGCATTTTAAGTAAAATCTTAGGTCACTAAATACTAACTGAATAAAAAGTTTTGATCAAAGGCAGATGAGCTTGCTTCTATTCAAAAGCTTGACTGAATTCCAGAAGAAATAGGATCTTCTGTGCAAGTTTTTCGGGGTTACAGCCTGAAAAGTATTTATCTCCTGTACATGCTGTTTGATATCCTTCTTGAAAGTGCTAGAAAGTACTTCATCATGGTCTTAGAAACGTATTTCTTGTGAAAACAGAAAAAAATGAGTTAAACACTCCTGTCTGTGCGTTTTACACCATCTACACAGAAATGGATCTATGACAGTCATAAATTTCTCGTATTTCTCTTTTTTACTTATCGGTTATCTTGGACTTGGTTATGATATCTATGGTATCCTCATTGTTCTCTTTTTCCTTTCTGCCTTGTTTATTATTTTTAAAAGCTTTATTCTAAATGTTACCTTCATGTTGACACTGAATTTTGGTGTGTTTTCAGCCAAAATTGTCCTTTTTTATTTTGCACATTGCACTGCGATATTCTTCTAAACTCTGTGTTTTTTGTACAGGATGAAAGTTAAATTCTGAATAGTTAAAAACAAGGAATTATCTGATTTTTTTTGCTTTCCTATTGAATTCTTATTTTTACCGGTCAGCAGATAGAAAAAGTTGGATATGTCATTTTTCTTTTTGTGGGTTTTTGCACTGGAAGGTGTTTGAACAATGTCTAAGCCTTTTAAAAAATGTTCTTTTTCACATGGTCCCCCCCGGTGTTCAAAAAGGTGGACAAGAAACTGAAAATCTATCAAAAACTCATTCAATCTAGAAATTATTCTCATCATGAAAATCACTGCCCAGAAGTACATGCTCTTGGTATCTTGATATATAATTAAAGCTGCAAAACAGGTCTTGCATCAGCAGGAGTATTGCATGGCCTTGTCCCGCCCTACAGCTTATTCATCAGTCTAGAAGGCAACCAAGAATTTCACCAGTAAAACATGAACAAAGCTTAAAGTAGAGGGGAGCATGAATTTGGGAGGGACAAACTGAGTGAGAGTGCCACACTGAGATGATGACTGGCACCTGGCTGTTTAGTGTCCCCTACCCTGTCAGAAGACAACCAGTTTTTCCCTGAGCTGCCTCCAGCATGTAGAAAATGAAGTAGTCAGTGAAATCTGCCTTTGCATCAGCCTTCACAGTTTTGCCATGAGCCCAGCGAGTTGAAGGAGAGCACATGTGCCAGTTCATTAATATCTGTTAGCCATAGCAGATGTCACACACTTTGCACAGTGCAACATGTTCTCTTGCAGACTAGCGTGTGCGACAGGAGACATGAAGTGAACATCCGTATTTTAAGGAGACAAGTATGATGCTTTATTTCTTAATACCACTATATGTGTGTCGGTGGTCTAAGGTATGGATTTAGCTAGTGTTTTTAAAGCTGGTTATATTTTGATAGAGTAGCAACTTGAACAATAAGAAAAGAATCGCTAGAATTCACAGCTGCATAGTAGACAAAAACTCAAATCAAAGACAGGAAAAGACAGAATATCTATTATTATTTGATAATCTTCGGATATATTCTCAGTAATCATCTAATCACTCACAATACAACTGTCTTCCTAAATCAAAGTTAAATGAATACTGGTGCAAGTATTGTGAAGGGTCACCAAAGATTTTTATTAATCTAGAGTCAAATTTCACACTTAATACCTGAGAATACTTGAATGTAGTTTCAAAATAGCATTGACTATTCACTTCAAGGGCTATTCTTGACCAAAATTAAAGCAGGAAGCTCCAGTTATGCCAGAGACTTAACACAGCTAAATATTCAGATTATTAAAAATGTCAAGATGACAAAACTAAGCCCAAAGAAAATACTTAAGCTTTGAAAGTAGACAACTGAAAAGCATTAAGTCTAAATAGGTAAGTATAATAAATGCATGTATTTTTTAGTGTTCACCTGACACTCAGTGATTTTTGAAATTTTTTAGCCTAGCATAAATTTATTGAAATGGTAAATAAGGTGAAATGGAGCAGGAAATGAATGCTTTAACACAATTTCTTTTAATTTAGGTAGGTTTTCCCTGAGGGAGAACAGCATCATTTAATCAGATTTTTCCTGACATTACATTTTATAAGACTGGGGTTTTATGGAGATTCATGTAATGAATAACAGATGTGCTGGTTTGTACTTGTGTTTCCATGAAATGTGAAAAATCTTACATTAGAGCTTATATAATTCTGCCATTTTCAGCTACATTAATATCATACCTAAAAACTATTTAAAGGGTAGTGTTTTATGCAGGATTTCTTTAATGAAGGAACCTTTTCCTTCTTGTGCCTGTCTTGCGAGAGTTCATTACCTAAAAGAGCTGGAATGAGGATTCAAAGGGGCCTGAGAGCTTTGTTAGGCATCAAAAGGCAAAAAATGCGGGTGAGTTCAAGTGCGTTTTTTCTAAAAGAGTGGTCCTAATACGTTTATTTGCTGCTGGTCCACACACCATTGTATTTTTCTGAAGGGTAATGGCAGCACGGCCTCTTTGAAGTCCTGGTTGCCCCATAGCCTAGGGTGTGATGGGTCATGCTCCCTGTGCTGCAGGGCTGGGGAGCGAGGTGGGAAGGACCTGGAGGTGGCTCCCAACTCTCATCCCTTTTCTGCCAAAAAAGTTGCAGGCAGAAGCAGCTCTCCACAAGCAAGGGTAAGTTTAGCGGACTGGAGCTAAGCTGCTCAAGCTGTATTCCTCACTATGTCATCATCTGCCCAAGCTCAGAGCTCCACAGCCCAGCTCTTCCACTGAAATGGTCTGCTAAATCCAACTACTAAATGCAGGTCAGTGGAACTGCTCATTTAGTAGAGGATTCAATAACCTTCACTTGCCTTGTCTGCTTGCAGGGTCTCTTAGCAGTAGCTGTGTTTCCCTCTTGCTGCTGAGCCTTGTCCCTCACTCTTCCTCTAGTAGAGTTGTTTCTGCTCCTTGATCCTTGTCCTGGACCCTCCAGGGGACAGGACAGCCAAGCCTCGCCTCTTGCCTTTCTGGACTCTGGACCAATGCATCCCTCAGCATCTTTGGCTGCCAGCTCTGGCTTGGGGTGCATTTGGCCCCTGGCTCCAGTTTCTGTGCCTGATGGTGCATGGGCTGGAAGAGACCCAGTGACAAGCTGGGCAGGTCAAAGAGCAAACCTCCCTCGCAGGGCCCAGAGCAGTTGTGTTCTGCTGGTTTACACAGGATTTCTTTGTCTAATCTTTGGCATGTTCCTCCGATGCTCACAGCAGCATTTTGGCATTCTGGCAGAGTCAGTGGTCAAACAGATTGAGCCAGCCCTCTCTTTGTAACAGGCAGGATACAGGCAAGTACATTGCAACAGAACAGGGACAGCTACTGCTTTATAAAATGCTGACAAATAGCAGGCAGTAATATGCTGAGAAGGGACCACTTCTTTATTTTACTGTAATATATTTGTCTTAAACAGTTCTCAAATTATGCTTAGGGTTTATATGAGATTCTGTCGTAGAAAGGCAAAGGAACTGAAATAAACTCCAGTTAAAACCTTGATCCTTTTCCCCCAAAATACGAAATAGAGCACAGCTGGTGGAAACAAATACCAGGACATGTGCTATAGTGCTATTTTGCCAACTCTAACACCCAGCATCAGAGATGAGACCCGAGGTTGCCCTTTACCGGTTCAATAGGCTTTGGTTGCTGATCTCACAGCAGAGAGTTGCTTTTTGTTTAAAAGGTTTCTCTCTTACAAGCCAAACTGGACAGAAGCAACAGTGGAGGGGGATGCATCCCACAGACTTGTGGGGTTTTAGCTCTTTGAGGGCACTGCTGATCAGTGCATCTACTGCCTGTTGCAGCTCAGCCTGCCTCCCAATCCTCTCCTCACAGTCCACATGTTATAGACTGGATGCAGTCCAAAAGCTGAGGATTAAGTTGCTTTCCACACATGGCAGGTCAGCCAGAGGACACCAGCTTATATGGATCTTGATTTGTTTGATTTCCATATGTCTTAGTACTAAAGTCTTACTTTGGATATTCACTTAGTGAAGAAGTAAGGGAAATCCGTGGCTGTGAAAATAATCCCGGAAAAGATAAGTCACTGTGCAGGGTAAGAGATTTATTTTGAAGAGTATAGACATCTTACAATTTCCCTCTTGTACAATTCTTTTTCTGTCTTTCTTGTGATACGTGGGTATCTTGCAGTGCTATCTCTGAGAGCCATGAGGAAGGAGCTTGCTGAATCCTGTTGTCCTCTCCTGAAAACCGGTGGCAGCGCCAGCAGTAGCTGAGAAACTGCTGCGATGTGGCTTTCAAGAGCTGGCCCTGTTCTTTCTGTGCCTGAAAGCACCCAGGTGGGGGGAAGGCATCCTACCTTGTCAAATGCACATACTCTGCCTTTGGGCATCACGTTTAGTTCTTCATGTGTAACACAGCAGCAGCAGGCGCTCAGAGCCTCACGAACCGCAGGCTTGTTCATCTGAGCAGCTGCTGCAGTGTGTTTCCTCCTGCCTTAAAGGTCTCTCGCTTTTAACCTACTCCAATACCTTATTCTTATGAACTCTATCTGTAGGTCTCGTGGGCAAAGCTTCATCCCAATTATACTAATGGTAAAGGGAAAGGAATTGAGATAGGGATCTGTGTTTTTAAACCATGCGGATTATGTTGCTGTAGACAAAGAAACAGTAACTGGATCTAATGAAGAGAGGTGGATATTCATTATAGATGAATCAGAAAGGAAAAGGCAGTGATGGAAAGTAAATATGATTTGAGAGTGACTGAGTTTGCCTGTCTTGACTGTCACCTACACTGTTTTTGTTAATTTCTAAGAAATCAGACAGGCAGCTGGTGATGTATGTGAAAACTATGTTAAGTTTTATTTCTCTGTTTTATGAAGGAAATCAGTGGGCACAGACAAAATTGATATACAGTGCAAGTATGTAATTAACAGTGTTTATATAAATTATTGCAAGGTATCAGTTTGAACAAAGGCATTATCTTAGCAGTAGTCAGAGAATCATTCATACCATGAAATCACTGAGTTTCAGAAAGAAGAAATTGCATCCAATTGTTTTGAATCAGGGTTTTTCATATGGGTGCTTTGTGCTTTGCATCTGCCTGCTCTTCTGAGCTCATACAGGCTTCAGGGGCCTCAGGAGTGGCCAGGCAGGTGCAGCCCCTTGTACTGGGGTGAGCAGTGGCTGCACTGCTGGTCCCCAGCTCGTGAATGCTGGTCCAGCCTCATCCAGTGCTACCACTGCTCCTCCACACTCTGAGAGCCATACAAAACTTACAGCCTGCAGCTCTAACATCATCATGGTGAAAGTCTCCCAAAGGGAGGGGAGTTACACCACCAGCCCTCCTAGCACCCTTGGAAATACAGAAGCAGTCTCACCATGAGCTGAAGGCAAATGCTTTTCCCCCAGTGACTATACCTAAATTTCTAGGGGTTCGGTTTTGATTGCCAAGGGATTGTGTGCTGGGTTTCTAACAGGTGTGAATCATCAAAGTTCCACTGACCTGCATGGATCTTCGCTGGACTTAGATCATTTCAGGAGTCCCTTCCCCAGTAGGAATATTGGGTTCAATACCTAGTTCCAAGGCAGTTTTTTCTGTTGCGTGCGCTGCAAAGACTCTTTTTGAGTTGCTGAGAAAGTGAACCACCACCACAAACTCTGAAATTTGCTTTAATACCTTATTATTTTAAAAAAAACTTCTGCACTTCCACAAAATAGCTGGTTTTCATACCAAATATGTATCAGTGTCTGTAGCACTGTCAATTAGACTTTTGCATTATTGAGTAGGGAGGATCTCTATTACTTCTTAGGATGCCATCGTACAAGATGTAAGAGCTCATTTCGCCAAAATTCAACAGTTAAATTATTTTCCCAATAACCAGTGGTGGAGTTAATTCCATCCTAGGATAGGTTATAGCCCTGAACTTATGTTCCCCTGACCCAGTGGTGTTGTGTGTCTAGCATAAATTTAATTCTTTATATAAAGATTTTAAACCTCTGTGGTACAAGGACTTGACCCTTGGTTTCCAGTGTCCCAGATGAATGCCTTGACTGTGCTGTTACAGAGTGTGTTTCTTGCAATAGCATCTCTTGGAGCTATTCCATGTTTAAATAATTGAGTAGTTACTAGGGCACAGCAAGAGATACCAAGTCTGTAATCTAGTAGTCAGGAATCCCAACTGAGCTGATAAAATAGAAATCTCTGGCAGAAACTGGGAGCTGAAGAAGGTTCATGTCGGTTATCTTCCATTTTAGACTAAGATCCTAGCTTACAATATTCTGAGATTTGGGCTTTTACTAGAAAGGTCTTCGTTTCAATCGAGATGGAAAGGGAAAAATGTAAAATCAAAAACATCTAAAGAACTGAAAAATTATATTCAACCATGGTCTAGGAATAAAGAATTCATGTGTCCGTGCTACATATGTTTTATTTGAAAGAAAGAGTTGCTTGGGCCTTCAGTGTTTCAAAAAGTCTGCTGTTAATTATCCACAAAGATCGTGCATCATATACTCATCTGACCCAAATGGGCTGGTAGAGTGTTGTCAGTGGCAGGATCAGGCCAAAAGTTTGTGAATTGCTGCCATTTTCCTGTTTCAGGACAGCCTTTTGGTGCACGCAATACCTATAACTTAAGCAAGAGGTGAGATCTAATCCTTAAAACACTGCCTTAGTTGCAGTGGTTCTCCTGCAATCTGTCTCCAGTGCAATCTGTCCTCAGTTTTGGCACTCTGTTCTCATTCAGGTCCCCTCCTAGAAGATGGACAACAGAATGAGGAGCAGGGATTGTCAGCTCAGTGATGGAGTCTTCTTTAATAGATCCAGTTCAATAAATCAATCAAAATATCATTCCATTTCTTAACTTAGTGCTATCTGCTAATAATTTCTCCATTAACTAGGAATGCAGAGTAATAGGCGATGTGCTGCTCTGCGTGTTAATAAGATTTCCAACTCCAGAAACTGTTTTCTAATGTTGTTTCAGAGGATATCACCAGAGTTTCCTCAGTTTCTGTCTTTAAAGTTAGAGAGACAACCTTGAACTCACCGTGGTTGGTAATTGACAGGATTTAGTCCCAGAACTAATCGTGATGGACAACTTTAAAATTAGTAGCTACGCAAAATGAAGATAAGACTTCAGCTTGTCTGCAGAGCCACAGTGACCACCAGCACCTGTGAAGAAGACAGCTTCTTCAAACTCACTTAGAAAAACAACCATTCTGGCCAGGATTGGTCATGCTATGTACACGAAGCATAGTGATCAGAACTGAATCTCTAGTGCAGTAACTATGAAGTACGAGAACTGAGAGATTTAAGTTCTTGGAAATCAACAGAAAAATATGAATTTAGATGTATTGCAAAACCTGAAAGTACAATTTCAAACAAAGCAAACATTTGGGGTTGTGGGGTTTTGCTTCTGGTTTTACCAAATAAAATCCTAGAAACAGAGATGGGGATAAAAGGTGTCTCATACTGACTTCACATGGCTTGGAACTTACCTTCAATCTGACTTGTTTTTAAAATAATTATTTCTGTGTAAAACCTTAGATTTTAAAGTAAATTAAACGGATTTTCCTGTTTTCAAATATAATCAAAATTCCACCTGCGAGGAAGTTGCCATTTTCAATGGAAAAAAACTCAAGAAAACATAAATTTTAAGAAAGCTGAATTAAAGTATTAGTTGTTTTAGCATCAGCAATTTATTATGCTGTTGGGAAAAAAAAAAAACAGATAGAAAAAAAGCCTCCTCATCAGTGTCCTCCGCATGACCTCTAGTTTATCAGTACAGTCTGGTTGCTATTGCTCCTGCGGCCAGAAGCATCAGCCGGCGTGAGGAAGGTAGCCAGAGCCTTGCCTCTGCTTGCACCACGGAGGACACATCAAGCAAGATGCTTACATAGCTCTGGGCACTAACAGGCACCAGCTGGGTGGTCAGTGCTGGCAGGGTGAACTTTCCAGCTTTTTGGAGCTGCAGCTGAAGCTAAAAGTACGTTGCCACCAGCACCCCGGGAGGGACGCTTCACCGAGGCATAAAGGCTTCATCCAGACAAGCTGGTATTACTACAGGTCTCCCTTACCCAGACTTTAAAACTGTCTATTACAATTGTCAGAAGCAGGAATAGTGGAAGTTGTATGTCTGGATCAATCATGTAAGCTAGATAGGATTTGACAACTTTGGGAAAGATTAAATTTAGATATATCAAGTTAAAACATAAGACCAGAACAAAATCAAGTAATTTCCAAATAATTTGCTTCTTTGGGTCCTCTGAAAATTTCCTGTGGAGAGGGTTTATTAATCTGGTCCCAGTTATTTTGGATATTTGCTGATCTTTTTTTAAAAAATTGCATGCCATGCTATTTAAACAGCAACCTTTAAGCTGTTTAAAGGAGGAGAGTGCAAAGCACTGGATTAATCTGCTTATAGCCCATATGGCCAGATGTTCCAAGGACTGTGAAGGAACACAGGTCACAGTTAACCCTCATTCAAATGGCTTTCTCAGCAAGAGAGCTTTATTCCACTTGATGAATCAAATGGGGTGGCATTTTTTTCTTTGAAATTGAATTCAATATTCTGCTATCAAGAAGACAAATCAAGATGCAGCATGGTGTTCACGGGCACAGATTTGAGGTGCTGGGGAGACGTCCAGTTAATTATTGCACTAATAAAAGTCAGGAGAATCTAGGCAAAAATGTATTCTGTAATCAAGAGGTGAGGAGGAAAATAAATTTCTGCTTCTCTATGGTAGAACAAGATATACAAAACTGAATTTTCTGTTGTAATGAAAAGTGGCAGAAGGGTGATGACTGAGGAGGAATGTTATTATAAATTAAAATGGGAGCCTTTACAAGCTGATAAATAGAGCATAATGAATAACAGTTTTAAGCATCAGCTAATTTATGAATGCCGTTCAGCCTTCAACCCAGCCAATTCTTGAGACTTCCTTTTCTTCCTAATGGATTTGACCCACTGTGTATTGTTTTACAAAACCACCTTCTTGTCAAGTGGGATCTCTTTTTTTCTCCATGATCTTATTTGTGTTATTCTTCAAAGGCCCAGTCAAAATATTGACTTCAGTTTCTTTCCTTGTACAGAAGAAAACAGACTTGCTCTTTCTGTGGTCTTTATTCTTTTTATGTTAGTGATGGACATAGGCTATAAAAACTATTATGTCATTAATTTAAAGATGGCATAACACTAAGACTTCTGGTAGAGCCTTTTAAAAGGAGTAGAAAATCAATACAAAGCTGTAATTTCTCAACCAACTGGACTTCACAGCATCCAGTATAAAATAGATGAACATTTGAGTTTGCTGTTGCAGAAATATGATTTCCAAGTCACCCAGGGGAACACGGATGACATTCTTGCCGCAGCCGTAGCTCTCTGCCCAAGTTAGGTGATACTGGCTTTTTGTGTGCAAAATTGCTTTTGTGGCTCGTATTGTCTGCATTTGAAAAGAAACATTTCAAGTGTGGGCTAAAACCACTGCAGGTATTGCTCGTCATTACAAAGTCCCTCATAAATGGCTCTGGTGTATTGCTACAAAGTTAGTGGGGTTTATGAGGACTGCTGATAATTACTGTGGTGGCTAATTGGGTTCAAAAGGTTTAGGAGTAAGTGATCATCTGTGGCCACAGGGATGGAGTGAGGTGAGAGCATAGCTAGCAGACATTTTACCAGTGTGTTAGCAATCAATAAAGAGTTCATTCTCAGTTTCCTTTATATAACCAGTGTGGACGCCCTACTGCTCATTTTAGGCTACTTGAGAAACTTTTATTTAAAGTTTTAGACTCCTTGGGTTTATTTTTGGTGCTTGAATGGGCATTTTCAAATTGCTGGCAAAATGGCAATGAACACTGGTGAAGTGTTTTGTAAGGAAAAACATGCTTGGGATAGAAGTGGTGAAAAATCCAGCAAAGGCAACTGGTGATCACTAGATAACCAGGTTATGTGAAAATAGAAAAGCAGCAACTTTTGGAAAACAGGATCAGTAAAGTCAAGACACGGTGAAGAATTTTAACCATTTAATACAAGATAGGTGTTGTGATAACATATCATGACAAAGACATTTGTAAATTTTCAGATATTTTACTGGGAAAAATGCAATTAGGGTTAAATTTTTTTTCTTATTTTCTTCAATATATAAGGAAATGTAAAATAGTCATGCCATTCAAAATTGCCATAGAAAAAGAGTACTAGCTGCTATGTAGTTTTTATGTAATCTACCACAGGAGCTCATTAGGAAATTTGAAACAGAAAATTTTTCCACTGAGAAATACAGATTTAAAAATAAAAAAACCCCAACCACAAATTGACTTTTTAACCTTGAAAAATTCTGAAAAAATAGGTATTTAAAAATACTGGTTTTTAATGTCCTAAATAAGAATTAGAAATGAAAACAACATGGCTTAAGTCTGTCTAAATAAAACATTTCAAATGATACTGCTGTATTAATCAGCATGCAGTTATGAAGCCACTATACATTAGTCAGAGGTATTTAGTATTTTGACCTTGTCATTCCTGATATTGATAGATTTTTATGATTGACTACATCAGCAAATGCTCTCTGAAAACACGGAATGCAAGCTGTACAAACCACTGTGTATTCACGATGCATTCAGCATTTTCATCATGAAAGATGTTATGAATTGCCTTAAAATCACAATAAAATGCTTCTGATTTCCAAGTGAATCAGATATGGATCCCATGTCGTCATAGACAGGCTGTCACAATGTGTATAAAATTGACTAACTAGTCAAAAATTTCGTGAGGCAACTCAAAATTTCACTTTTATTCTCCATATTTCTCTCTTATTAACCAAATTTCTGTATGTATGTCCTTTTTTTCCTTCTAAAAAAAATGTGTTAAATGTTTGTAATTAGCTCTATAGAAGCAAATTGAAGGTCAAGCAAAATGAACCATTTTGGTTTTTATATACATGCAATTGCTGTTTTAACCTAGAATTAAATTGTAGCCTTTTATATTCATGGGCAGGATAAAATGCTTAAGAAATTCTGGGCTCTTTTATAGCATTTTGACTTTATATTGTTACCAAAATATCCCTTCTCACTGGATTTTGATATAAAACTTCTCTTTCATGTGAGGTAATTACAACAGGCTTCAAATATCCTCAAATCTCTTCTCTAATGGGGTTGCTGTTAGTGCAGGGAGTGAGTACAGAGTGGTAAATTGTACCTAACGTGCCCTTTTCATGATGTAAACAACATTTACAGAGACATTTCTGAGACTGTGCACAAAGTGAACTTAGTCATTAAAAGCTCATTATCTACATAATTTGCAATACTTTGCATTAGGTGGAACAATATTTTCTATTTGTATTTTGTTGCTAAGTGAGATCTACATGACATCATTCATTGCAACAGCTGACCCAGATGAATAATTGACCACAGTTTCAAAAAATATTATCTTTCCTCCTTTCTTCTTTCATTTTCTCTATGATCCTCCAGTCATAAACCACAGTCTGAGACAGTATAATGAAACATTGAGGAAAGCCTTTGGAACTAGTAAGAATAGTGGAAAACCTGATCAAATCTTGGCGATAGCAGGATAAATGTCAACACTTGCTTTGATTTTTAATGTTTCATTAAATGTTTGTTCTTATTTTTTATATTACAACATGATACATTAATAAATGATCTATAGAATTAACTATTGTATGGCCACATGACAGTTAAATATCAAGAAACCTTGATCATCCTTAGGCAAACATTTTTTAGTTATAGGAGTTCTTAGAGTCTGAGCAGAAGGTTATATCAAGTCATCAGAAAAAAAAAATTACTTTTTCACTCAGTAGCTTGTCCTTTTTTTTTAACACTGTGCTGGTTGATCTAGCAAAAGATACCATCACTCACTGCAGACCATGTGCCATGTATCTGTAGACTGTCACAGCTACAGTGGCACCATTGCTCTCTTGTGTAATGTATTAATGATTTCATGCCCTTAATACCCCAGAATAAACTCCTGCAAGGCAAAAAATGATTTAGTGGTGTGGAATTGGGTGGTGGTGCTGCTTTTTTTGCCAGGAATCTAGAGCATTTACTGGGCAGAAGACTGACTGGGCTTAACAGCTGGAGGTGCCTCTCCTTCCTGAATATTGTCTTCTCAGCAGTCAGAACTTCTTCCTTCCAAAGCACATTGTGTGACACTTTGATTTTTTCTGGCTGAAAGAAATTATAAGAAAGTTGCTGTTGCTAGAACCGAAAGGGAGGTTGGACTCGGAAATTTTGGTTTTGGATAAAATTGCGCAAATCCAAGATACCTTTGGAGGAAGCACGTGTTAAGTTTGTAGTTAAAGCTTGACTCTCCTTTTAAGAGCTGGAGCACTCATGCAGCACACTGCCCCTCTGCCCAATCTCCCCCAGTTTTTCCAGGCTTGCCCTTTGCTTTGCAGGGCAGTGATTTGTTAGCCCATTTGATGGGGTAAGGGCACTGAATGCTCTCTAGGTGTAGGGTGTCTTTGCAGACGTTACAGAGACGTGTTTATCCAGCAAAAACTCATTCAGCCAGGGTTCCCATGCATTCCTGTGGCACCAGGCTGATGCATTGGTATCATAGTGGTTCCTTTTAGCAAATGAAGAATATCTGGGGTTTGAGCAGGAGTGTTAACAAATGCATGAATTGCATCCACAAACTGCTTGTCATAGTTTACAATAAGCTTCTAAGCTTATTCCACAAAATGTTTTCAGAGCTCAATTCTAGAACAAATCCCTGCCTTTGGGCTATAGAAGGTTTTGCTGTATTTTCAATTGTATAATCTGTGGAGATTTCATAGCAATCATGGACTGAACTTCTCAGGTCCTGCCACAGATTTTTTTGAGACAAATTGAAGGAAACTACCTGTAATTTTCTTTACTGGGCCTGAGACCATCAGAACCCATTCTTAGTCACCCATATGACTTGAAATAGAAGAAACAGGTTATAGTTTCTTATTGGCACTGGCTAATGGCAGCCACAGAGCAGTTCAGGTGCTGTGGTATAAAGACATAGTCAAAAATTACAACAAGAAAACACAGTGTGAGAATTGTTATGGTTTTTTACAGTGGAAGAAGTAAAACCAACAAATTTACTCAAAGCAAATGCAGTGGAGGTAGCACAGGTCCATAACTACCTTGTAGTAAGGATTGATTACTATTCTCTTGTTGTTGCATAGCCTAACAAAAGAGGACTCCGTTATTATCAGTTCAAAATTCACATTGCTGTCATCATTCCCATATCTCATTTTGCTGCTATTGCTAATAAGAACATTTGAAGTAAATCACATTAAAAATGTAATCATATTTAAATTAAAGCTGAAAAGCAGCATTAGAAAAGTGAAGAATGGCAAAATCAATGATGTGTTAGATCAAAGTGCAGAAGTGCTTATTCTCAGTGGAACACCATGTTCTTGTTTCACATGTTTGGGCTCCTTTTGATTACTTTAGATCCCCACAGCTGCTAACTTTGACAGGGATTCACATACAACAAGGCAATGAATATCATAAAGCTCAAACCATTCACAAAGTGGTGGTTGGAGGCTGACTTTAAGCTGAATGTTTGTTGTTCGAGCTTCATTCCTGAATTAGGCAGTCATTGTCCCAAGCCTCCTACTTTCCCCGTCTTGCCTTATTTATCTAGAACACACTCTGTCAGGCACTTGCTTCCCATGCGTTTTCTGCCTACACACAAAACCTCCCTCTTTCTGAAGGTATGCTAGCCCTCATCTGTGAATAGACAGGTTTTAATGTGAAATTGGAAATCTACTACATTTATAGGCCCTACATTAGATCTTGACTTCATTCCACAGTTTATCTGTCAAGTCCCATCACAGAAGTCCTTCGGAGACTAATTTCTATTTTATTTATCAAGCACTTTAGCCCATCTGTGACAAACGAAGAAGAAGAAAAAACAGTTTGTTTTTGAGCTATAAAGGACACTTACGATCAGTGTAGCTTGGGCAAAATTCCACAGGCTGTGTTATTTAGGTTGAACTGAGTTCCTCTGTTTGTAATTGAGGCTTTGACTGATGTAGCACTATTATGTCTTGCAAAGTTCACATTATACTACTCAGAAGGATATAGAGCACTGTATTTTATGGGGAGGGTAATGATTATGATAAAAAAAGTTTTTGCATGCTAATGTAGTTCTGCTTAAACCGGCCTCTGTAACTTTGGGCAAATTTGTAGGAAAGAAGGAAAAAAAAGCTTTATGACACTTCTAATTTTTCTCTCTCTCTCAAAAAAAAAAAAAGAAAAGAAAAGAAAACTTTGAAATGAAAAGAGAATTTGTAATTAACTTTTTTTCATTTTGGTGGTGAAAAATAGAAGTACCTGTACCTTCTATAATAACACCAAATGACGGTCTAGATCAGGTTTTTGGGAAATTCATATTTTTTCAGATTTGATAATTTTCAGAAGCTCAGCTTTACATTTGGTTTTCGATCACCCTAAAATAAAATTTCAACTTGAACCACTCCTATTCAGAATTAAAAATGTTTTTGAAGCTCATTGTTTAGATTTTCTTACTTAAAGGAAACTAAAGAAACAGATACATAGCAGGCTTATCCAGGAAAGCTAATAGTTAAAAGATATAGGGCAGGAGGTAAATATGGGCAAAGTAATCATAACAAAAATAATTGTTCCTGATCTTGGTTTTATAATTATTTCTTTCACTGATCCTTCTACTAGTAAAATGCTGGTATAGGATAAATAACTTTTCTTTAACTGTATATGTAGTATATATAAAAATCATAAAGAAAATATTAAACTGTGCGAGGATAATTTATGGGACCTGTAGTTAGGTCACACTTCTGTGTCTATTATAATTACCCACAGACCTTGGGAGTCCTGGAGAGCAGCCAGAAGACTGGGATGCACTCTTGCACAGTAATAAACATATTCTTGGCACTAATTGCCTGTCCTTCCCCAGCAATTCAGGGACTGTTTTCTAGATTTTATCCATATGTTCACCAGCATAGCATTTGCTCTTGCTACGCTTCTCTATTCTCTGTCCTAATGCTTCATGGAGGGCCTATCAAAATACCACTGTCTGACCAAGCTGTAGGTCTTTGCTTTGCCGGCATCTCAGCTAACTCCCCTTGGCTACGGAGTGAAAGCCTGCCAACAGGAATCCCATACGTTGTTTATTATCTGGAGAGCATCCAGGCAACGCTGCTAATGCCTGCTGTTATTATTACCAGAAATACTCCATGAAGCTGGGTCATATCCTTAAAAAAGAGGATATACTGGGATGGAGAAATTGTCTTCTGAATGTTAGAAAGGAGAAAGAGGCCATGTGCTGATGCCCCTAAGTTTGTTTTTAGCCGGACCCTGGAGGTGGTCAATGTTCCCTGCATATTGAGGAACTCCGAGGTAACTCTAAGCTGTGGTGCCTGTGTCCCTCTGTGGTACTGAAGGGCCCTGTGCTACCCTTGGTTAGGAATAGTGAAAAGCAGGTTGGAGGTGAGATTTGTTGGATTCATTTCTGTGGTACTGAAACAAGCAAGAGTGCTGCTCACTTAGAAGCAATCTGAGGTCAGGTTGTGGTCACCAACTCATTACTTCAGTAGTACATATCCTGTCAGAAGATTGCTGTCTCGCCACCCTGCCACCAGATTACATGGAAGGAAAGCTAAATTTACCCAGAAATGATTAAATTCTTGAGTTTGGTTAAATTTAGGTCTTCCTTCTTAGCTCTAGACTTTCTCACTGAAATTGAGAAGTAAAGGGGATTATTGTTTTCCATAGACATGCTGTGTGTTTGGCAAACACATTCCTGTCACCTCTTTGGGAGCAGCACATTATAGCAGTAACAAAAAACCTGTTTATTCTTTTTTCCTTTTGGCTGGGCAATAGCCTTTACATGAGGCAGAGGTTTGGGCATCTTCCTTTTCCCAGTTTTTCATCATGGCAGAAATAGCATGTATATTCTCTCTATATATGTCTTCTTTGGAAAGCGAGACATAATTTCTGGGGAATAAAAATTTTAAGCTAATAAGTGAAGCAATTGACTTAATTTTAAAAAAATGTATTTAAAATGATTTCTCATTTTGAAACCTGCTGATCTCTGCTGTTTAATCACTTAGACATGTTTCAAGTTCCCTTTGTTATGGTTTGCCTATTAAATTATGTTTATTTCTTATTGTACTAGAAAGCTAATGATTCATAAATTTAAAATAATAGTGCTTTAGAGATTGCACTTGTTTTTCATTTTCATTTATTTTGTATCACAAAGGGGAACACATAGCTTCTGCCTTTCACCTGTAACACGTAATAACCCTTTCCCCTCATGGTGTGCCACCATAAGAAAACACTGCGAAACTTCTTATCAGAGTCGTATCAAATACAGATTGTGAGTCTAAGCAGGGAGGTTGTAAACCATGAAAAGATTTGACATGAAAGAATTTACATATATTAAATCTATGATTCACATTGCTCCCAGCAGAAAGTCCCATTCAGTACACCAGTCAGGAAAGGCTAATACCTCACACTGTCAGAGCCTCAGGAAATTGCTATATTTAGATACCTAAATTATAGAATGCATCTATTAGCATGAACTTTATTATCATTATGATTAATGCTAAAAGTTAAAACTGCTGAAGAATTTAACTTATTCATCAGGAACAGTTTTCCCAGCTCCAGGAATGGGATATGTGAACAAACTTGCCTATAAAACATCCTGTGTCGTGACATGACATTTATAGTATAATTATAATGCTAGAGCCTACACAGCAGTGAAGTAAGTTATTCCCCTCTCATGCTTACCGAAGGCACTTCTTACACCTCACTCATCAAGATGTAGAACAGAGATTAGATTGCTCTTTGTGCTGCAAACTGCTTTTCTGACTGCAAAGTCTTTGAGCAGATGTGATTGTACGTGCCCATAGCACCTCTCACCACAGGACCCAGTCCTGTCAGAGGCCCTGAGGTGTTATCACAAAACAAAATGGCTCATCAGTCATACCATTTATCAGGGCCTACATATATATTTGTCTACTTCAGCTCTATGTGTTCCTTGTCTGTTTTTCAAAGTCAAACAGAAAATTTTGCAGTGTCATGTAGGAGTTATAAGGAAATTGGCTTTATCCTTGTGGTATGTAATTCTGAGCCAAAAAATAGTGATTTGACCTATTTTTATCATGACATTTGAAAAAAAAAAAACTCTATTTGAAAGTTTTCAGGGTCTGGAAGTTACCCTGCCAGATATTTGTCCACATCATTATTGAATTGCCAGGAGCATAACAAAAAAACATCTTTTCATTTAAGCAACGTTTATCAGCTGTGTCTTGGTGACTGCCCCGGGCTCTAACAGTGATGAGAAATTCATGTTTAATCACGAGCATTATGCACTATGAAAACAGATTGTATTTTTAAAGTTAACTGTATTCTGCTCTGAGGAGTGGGCAGTGTCCTGCGAAAGCCTGTCATGATGTGTTCCTGCAGCCCTGATGTTTGTGTCCCAACTGACAGAAAAACTTCTACATGAGAAGTTTAAAGCTTTTATCCCTTAAATCTTAAAGACATCTGAGAGAAAGAGTGCCTTTAACCCAGAAACATCACCTATGGACCTGCAGAATATCTGTCAGGAAAAAGTCACTCAGGCCAGCTTGCAGGCTGCACTGGAAGAGAGAAATCTTTCCTGGGGATCCCCCGTCCACCAGAATTAGGATCTTTTTAGCACTGAATATCTGTAAGGAAGTATAGCCCCACTGCTCTTTTCTGCCTGGAATACAGGAAGACCAATGGAGGTCCTAAGCAGCATGAAGCTGTCAGTGCTCTCAGCACAGAGCTCTTCTTGGAAATAAAAAATGTTCTTTCATTCCAGTCTTCAAGGTTAATTGTTTTGATCATCGGAAATGACGTGGTATAGTTCTAGGTTTACACCTTAGAAAATGCTCAGACTTTGAATTCTGAAAAGCTTTCTGCTAATATTAAATGCACAGGTATATAAAAGCACAAGAAGTTTACAGAGAAGGGCTGTAGAAGGCAGGAAGGCTCTTGGCGGATGCCATGGGGTAGCCTGTGCAGTCTAAGACACAGCCTGTGTCTTGCTGAGTCCTGATGGGCAGGGTCTTCTACAGGCATATACAGTGGGTCTGTCCATCACAGGCATGGTGGACACACCTAATCTTGTCCTAAACTTAATCCAAGAATTATGAAGAGTCAATACACAAGAGAAAGCCACTGAGAGACATGCCATATGTACACCTGGCTCCCAGCCTCTGGAAAGTCGTGTTCAATTCATATCCAGAAAACCCCCAACTTCACTATTCTCCATTCCCCTCAATTTTAGTTTCTATATACAGGAACATTACACAGTTTTAACCAAAGTTTTTGTGCTCTTCTGGGACCACGGATGCTCAAGGGGTTTTGTGAGAAAGTGACATTTATTTTCTGGCCTAGTCTGGATTAACAGTATGTACCCTTGATATTCCAGTAACATGATCAAAGTGATTATCCACTGGGACCATTGCATGTTAAACCATTTCCAGGACATGGCATTCCCAAATAAATGCCATACGAAGGCGTGGATTCCCTCTGCCTTAGTTTCAGTCATTAGTAATAGTTTAGAGGTTCTTGTCAGGGCACCTCAAGCACAGCAGGACAGGGCTTAGCAGCTCGTCACATGGCACCTCAGCCATGGGGCAGGGAGGCATGGGGCAGCCCTGGGCATCGGGCACCACCCCAGGCATTAGACAGGACAAGGCCATGCTGGGCTGTGGGACCATGGCAGCTGGTGGCCCCAGCAGGCTGACATGGGATCCTGTGCCCTGAGTAGAATGGAGAGAGCTCTGGCTGGAGCTCCCCCCGTGGGCAGGGGGCTCTTGGGGGGACTGAGCAAGGATGGGCAAGGCTGACAGTGCCTCATGGCCTGGACAGTTTTGTTCAGCCTCTCTGATAAGGAAGAAAGTATGAAACCAGCAGAACTGAAGTAAGCAGAGAAGTTTTATTGTGAAACTTTAGATGCAATGAGCCAAAAAACAGTGCACTTCTTCAGCAGTCCCAGAAGTTAAGAAATCTGTATCAAGTTGTGTTTTGCACACACTCGTGAATACTGAGCAGATACAACACTGGTTCTGTGCAAGAGAAAATACGGTGTCTGCATTCCCTTTTAGATCTGCCCAAAGCCTGCCTCTGTATCGCTGCAGCAGTAGGAGACAGTTTAGATTTTTCTGTGAAAAAATTGTCTGTCAAGAAACAATTGATTAAATTGTAAGCAGAAAAACATGACATGTTGATGCACACATGACAAATTAATGAAGCAAGCCTCAGCTGCTTTGGGTGCCATCTGCACCTAGGGACAAGGGATGTAAGATGCTTTAGCAACAGGAACTCCATAAGCAGATTTCACTCGTTGCTAGCACAGACAATGATTAAAGATGCAGGGCAGTTTCGCTTTCGGACTATCTTTGTGTTGGCTGATATGAAGGCAAAAAGCTGGCAAGGAAAAGCTCCTTGTTTCCTATAAACAACTGCACCGTAACGTATGGGCTTGTGCAGAACTAAGGAATGACAATAATTTTGAGAGAATTCACAGCAGAAAGTTTCCCAGATTGAAATCCATTTTATGGTCAGGGACTGGGCTTGTCAAAATATTTGACAAGAAGTAACCTGAAACGTTTCATTCAATTTTATTTTTACCAACTTGTTACGACTCAAGTCATACCTGTCGTTTTTGACTCATCATGCCTGTGTCTTAAATAGCCCATAGCATTTTGGTATCACAAAAATACTTTACAGAGGAAATCACTGACAGCTTAGTTTTACACACAAAGTACTGGAAAAGAAAAAATGAGGCTTCCTGAGTGTTTTAAGTTTTGAAACAAAACCCTGGGCTGTTTCATTTCAAAATCAGATCGAGCACTTTGATTCAGATTCTGGGTGGTATGAAGTGCCAGCACCTCAGTTTGTCCCATAAAATGCAGCTCAACATTCTCATAATATCTTTATTCAAGAGAAAATCAGAAAAGCATAGTCCAGCCATTTTTTATGTCCTTGTAGCAGCTGACTATCGTCATGACAGGGAATGGTTTGCAGTGAAAAATATCACATGCTGAAGAAAGTCCTGAACCTGGGTCTTTTTCTCTCCAACAAATGGCAGAGCTGCCAAGCTTCCAGCCTGGGTTTATTTTATCAACATTTCCAATTTCCCTTTCAGTCAAAATAAGACTGTGGGACCATCTGAGCAGATAATTATGTAACTGTGAAAGTTCAGAGCATGCTGAACAAAACAAAATATGTTTTCCCTCATTTATGCAGACTAAACATATTGTCAAGGTTTTGAAGCAGTCAGTCCAAAATTTTCACAAAACACTGCAGTTTCCCGAGCAGCCTGTTAGTAAAAGAATTGCACCAAAATGGTATCTTTTCTATAAATGCTCATCTGAGGGAAGACTTAGCTGAATACTTCCAGTGCCTAATTAGTTGTAGACATGTGAAAAATCACTTTGCATGCTCCAGTTGAATACTTGCCAGCTGAAGCATTCTGAAATCACTGGTGAGCTTCTCATAATTATAACAATTTAAAAATAATTATGGATCTGAGATATCAGCTTTGGATCCTTTTCTTTGCATTCCTTTCTCACAGAGGACTGCATTCAGTTGCCTAAATGTAGATAGCCTGTATCATTTGAGATGCCCTGGTGGGGTATCCAGGGCATCTGCATGAGTCTTGCAGATGTGACATTAGAGCAACAGAAGACTCGTGCCCTTGTGAAGCAGTAGCTGGAGGCCAGTCAGGGTCCAGCAGAGCATCCTGAATGACACTGGATGCCTGTGTTAAGGTCAATGATCACGCTCTGACTGTCACATTTCCAAGCTGTTTGTTACAGTTGTGAAGGTTATAAGCCAGTGAAAGCTGACACTTGCATTTATTTGACTGGCATCAAAAGCCACATCTTTACATTGAATATCTTGAGATGTTTGATAATTCCTGCTGGTCAAAGCAACTGTTTCGGGACTGATAGACCGAAAAGCTGACCTTTCTGGAAAGTTTTCCGTAACTATTGTTGCGGTATATTCATCACACACTTGCATCTAAATCCCCAGTTTTAAATGAGAGAACAGTCTTACAGATGTATTTCTGAATCGGGAATTAATGTAAATGGGGTTCAAATCCAATCCTACTGAGGTCTTTTTCTGAACTGCATTATAAATGTTCATGTGCTGTATGTTTCATGGCCAAGACAAAACCCCCTCTTCTGAACTTCAGAGCTGACACGATCTCTTAACAGCAAGGACAAGGTGAAAGTGTTTGTACCCCTAAAAATCTGTGTGTTTTATGGAGACTGAGAATAAGCTTTTACACTTCCAGGTTCTAATATACTGTACTGTATGGATACTCCTGCCTTCAAACAGTCAGCTTTTCAGATCACTCTTCGCTTTTAAACTTTCCATTGAAATCTGTTTCAATCTAAAAGAACAAGAATATTCACAATAGGTTTGAAAACTCACTGACCTCCATCTTCTATTAGCCCTCTGGCATTCTGCTGAAATGAGTATGGTGGGGATGGAGATATTCTGGGGATTTCCATTCACATTGAAAATAAAAGAAAACTAGTTTTTGCTTTGCAGTTTTGCTTACAGCTGGCTTTCAGCACAAGAACATTTTGATGTGTTGGGTGGACAGGACAATCATGAGAGGGGTTCAGTAGCCATTCCTAGTTGTTTGTTCTGATAATTGCATCTAAATTGTGCTCATGCTTTTACCAAAACAAATGAATGTTCAGTCAGTGACCAATTCTGTGCTGTACTTCTTTTCCTTGTTGACTTCCGTAATATTCTGAATGTTATGCCCTGCTACGTGGCAGAATCCATCTCATGTTTACTAGTCAAGAGGCCAGCAAACCACCCTGAACTTCATTTACAGTTGGAGCATACTTCTCAGTTGAGTCACTTACAGAATTTTTGGTTTCAGCACATGCCATTCGTTGCATATACATCACACTAAAAGTTTTTCTTCCGAATTGCAGCCATCCAGACAGCCTCTGGCTCATAAGTTTAGAAAAAAAAAAAGTTAATTTAAAATCAAATTTTATTATACTGACATAGTTAGGCTCAGAGAATAGTAGACCTTGTTAATTCTATTTTTCCTTCTCAAGTAGCTAATATAGGGTGGCATAGTGTTATCCTCAATATAACTGATAATCATCATTCTTAATGCAGCAAAATTGGCCTCATTTTAAACACTCATGGGCTTTGCCTTCAATAAAGAAGTAAGATAATAGTGATATTCCTTAAAGGATGTTTAGGAAATTCAATTAATATGGGGGTAATCTTCTAAGGGTAAAATGTACCACATATTCAGCTTAAGGCCTTCAGTCACAGGACTCTAATGAACTTACACTAGCACTTCTCTAAGCAATACTCTCTTTTATCTCTTAGAAGAGGATATAGATTTGGCACGAAGCCAAGCGAGCAAGAAATGTAAATATCAATACAGTAACTGGGACATTTTGAATACTTTTTTTTTATTTAGTACCTGTAGACTTTTCAATTTCATATTTGAAATTATTCAAGTGAAAAACTTTATTAATTCATCTTGAATGAAAGAGAAGTTTTGTTCAGCTTGGAAAGATGTACCTTAATGTATATTTTTTATTATTTTAAATTGCAACTTCTAAATACCAAATCAAAGCATTTCATTAGAAAATGTCAGAAATAAAGGTTTTCAAGAAATGAAACACTAATTTTTTTTATTAATTGAATTAATATTTCACAAGTCTTGTTCCTTTATTTCCTGGCAAATAAGAAAACTGGGGAAGGTATTTAGGCACAGAAGAGTGTAAATAAATGTTTTGTGATATTTTAAAAAAATGTGAACAAGTTATGTCTCCAACTTGTATTTGCACTTGTAATAGATATCTTTTATACTCAGAGATTCGTCTGCTTCTTTGTGCATCTACACCCAGGTCATTTAGTCTACCCCAACTGTAAGATGAAGAAGCTTTTAAAAAAAGAAAAGAAGTATTTGTTTTCACGATGGATTAGTGGTAATCTGAGTATGAATCCCAGACTCTGAAGCTTTCAAGTTAACGAGGTCTTTTTGTTCCTGTTAACTAATGCATTATTCTCTTTATGCTCATTGTTCTAATGCATTATTCTCAGCAGATAATCAGGTACAAAGAAACACCTTTACCATCGTATTTTACAAATCATATTAAGCAGAGAAAAATATACTTAAGGTCTATCTTTGAGCATTTGGGCAAGGCCTTCACCTTTGACTTGTCCGGCATTGGATGCTCCACAATGGGTTTGGGCTTTTTTTCATTGTTGGCACTTGATGAGTGCAGACCTCCTAATCTCACAGTATTTTATAAGAGAAAGAGGAGATTTAAAGCTTAAGAGTTTCAGTAGTTACCAAATGTAAGTAATGCTGGACATATAACAAAACAGCATGCAGACCTCTATCTGCCTGCCCTTTCTATGGATCTGTTTACCAAGAGGATCTTACGTATTTATTATTTTAAACACTGTGAATTATACCTCAGAACTAATGCCAAGCCATGATAATTCCCTTTAAATAACAAGTGACAAAAATGCTTAGGGTGAATCACTTATTTTTATCTAGAAATAGTCTCGGTAGCTGAAAAACATCAGGCAAAAATGTGTCTCTCTCCTAGTTTTTCCTCTCCAGAAGAATTTCACTTTAATATCATCACTAATACTAATTACTTTTTACCTCTGTGCTTTTAAATGAATCATAATCTCTGTTAATAGGACAGACTGCATGAATATATTTGGTTCCCCAGCAGCTGGTTTTAGCAGAGGTGCTTGGAGAATTTCTGGGGGATACTCACCAGGAGTGATCAGAGATGGAGCCAGCACAGCCCCTGGAGTAGGCTGTGCTGGGAGGAAACATGCCCAGGCAACATGGTGCAGCTGCTCCCTGGTATTCCCATGGCTTTTTGGCTCTACCAGTCCTCTGCAAAAAAAAAAAAAAGCCAAAGAGCAGATGTGCCCAGATGAATGCCACTCTGAAATAAGTTCAGTTATCTGAGGAAAAGTTACTGGCAGCTTGGTTTTGCTGACATTAATCAAAGAACCAGCTACTACAGCGGAAAGTATGTGCATGCTAAAACTGCAAGGGAGGCAAAAAAGAGATTTTATCATCAGAATGAATTATTTTCTGGCAAATCCATAGCTTATTCTTTTGCCTCACATAACTGTTACCCATGTTTTTCCAATACCTCAATAAGTAAAAAAGTGATGTCTATGAAGTATTCTACTGCTTTTGTTTACCCTCAGTTCTGCTGCAACTTTTTGGAAAGTGTTGGACTAAAAAGTTTGCTAAACCTGGTTAAAGTTAGCCAGAATGCAATGTGTGCTACAACTAGACTGTCATCTTGGCCATCCTGACAGTATAATGTAAGCTTATTGAAGTATGGGGAATTCTGTCTTGTATACTGTTGAATTTGAATTTCAAATGTGAGAATTAAAAATCCGAAGAGAGGCTCCATTAAAGGTTCTTCCATTAAAGCTATCCTGTAAAATTTCACCTACCAGATTTTTAATCACAGTTTGATGGAAGTAAGCACTTGAAATAAAGATTTTACAGGATCCCTGTCACTTGACTGATTTAACCTCTGAAGAATCACAAGTTCTTCCAAAGACATTGCTTCACTGATCAGCATAATTTTCTCTCTTGCCTCATTTACTCTTCAGTAACTGTTGCTCTAAGGTGATAAATTCTTGTTGGGAAATATTCATCACTTTTGATTTCATCTGTCCAGGCTTCAGAGGCACAGTGCAATGCTGCAGATCTTCCCAAAGAGTGAAATACTGGTCCTGTCCTAAAAAATGTTGAGTACCTTCCTACACAGTCATATATAAGCGAATTAATCATCTGCAATAAATCTTATATGCATTCACTGTCATTATCAGTAATTTTAGAATCAGTTTCTAAGTCTGCACTGGGTGAAGCCAAAGATCACCTTATCTGCCCTCATCACGAAGAGGGCCAAAGCACAGACGAGCAGGAACCAGCTCCTGGGCATGCTGTTGGATAGCCATGCAGAAGCTGGGATTTTGGAAGAAATTCCACCAGTATCTCAGAGGAGGGATAGTTTCTACCTCCTTAACTATCAAACCTGTTCCCCTTGTAAGTGCCATGGAAAAGAGATGACTTATTTTATCAAACAATTTTTTGTTTGCTTTTAGTGTTAGACTAGCAATCTGCCTCACCCTGGTAACAAAAATTCAAGGGTAGGATGGAATTGCTCCCTGTTCAGAGCCATCCAGCCCTTTCTTTTAGGAAGTGAGCTATGTGTTATAAAAGGAAGCCATTTTTAACAGAACTGCCCAACCAGAGATGGCAAAAAAACTACTTACTTGTTCTTGGTAACTGATACTGAAAATCAGAAGACAGACGTAGGTGATTTCTGCATCAAGGGCTTGTCTCTTCATTCCTCCCATTCCATGTTGTACAAAGTCAAATGCTTCTTGTGTCAGTTAAATGAAGGGCTAATGAATGTAGAAAGCAGGAAATCAGAGAAATATAAGGAAGATATTTAAAATGCTTTTGTCAATCCCTTTCTTCACACCTTTTCTTCTCTCCCTGTCCTTCTCCTCCTAACTTTGCATGTTATTTTCTTCCAAGAGTTTTACATCTTAACCTCCTCTGTTTTCTGAATGTGTTTTTCATTGTAATGGAAATCAGTCACAGAATCACAGAGCAGGTCAGGTTGGGAGGGACCAAAGTGGCTCAACTGGTCCAACCTCCCTGCTCAAGTAGGGACATCCCAGAGCACAAGGCACAGAATTGAATCCAAACAGTTCTAGAATATCACCAGTGAGGGAGACTCTGCAACTTCTCTGGGGAACCTGTTCCAGTGCCTGGTCACCTGCACAGTAAAGAAGTTCTTTCTCAAATTGAGGTGGAACTTCCTGTGCGTCAGTTTCTGCCCATTGCCTCATGTCCTACTGCTTGGCACCACCAAGCAGAGCCTGGCTCCAGCCTCTTGACACTCTCCCTCCAGATATTTATACACATTTATGAGGTCCCCTCGAGGTTGTCTCCTCTCGAAGTTGAGCAGGCCCAACTCTCTCACCCTGTCCTCGTAAGACAGATGTTCCTGTCCCTTAATCATCTTTGTAGCCCTCTGCTGGACCAGGAGCTCTGTGTCTCTCTTGTACTGAGGAGCCCATAACTGGACATGTACCTTATTATCTTGCTTAAGCACTGTATCTAATGCCTGAGAGGCAGTTTGTTTTCCCACACTTTCCCCAGATATAGAAGTGGGGTACTTGAGTGTTTGGTTTTGAAAATTCATATACATTAACTAAGCAACATCATTAATACCCATGTAAGAAGACAAGATAAAAGAAATGAGCTTTCTATTTCAGGTTGTAGGTGTCTGATACTCTTATTTAAATATCAGATTTATTGCCAGTCCTATTATCTGTGAAGATGAGCTGTAGCCATATTGTTCCACTCCACTGGAGAAGAGTTGTCAGCTGTGTTCTACATCCTTGTAAACTAAATATTTTGTTTCAGTGAGGAGATACCTTGAAGATGAAGGCTGGGACCTTCACTTGGTTCTGCATTGCACAGGGAAAAATGTAAAGCACAACAACCAAGCTTGACACATTTGCAGTGGCTGTGATGCTGAGAAATACATGCCTCTGCACCCTGCTTTAGCTGGCATCCTTCAGTGCTATAGTTTCTTGTGGAGGTACCAGAAATTTCCATAGTCAGAGCCTGTGAAGAATGAAGTCTTGCAAGCTGAAGGTGGACTGTTAATCACGGGAAAGGCAGTTAGGTCTGTCAAAAACTTGCATGGATTTAACTAAATAGCTTGTTGGATTAAGCCTGAAGCATATCAAGTACATTTTTCCTCACAGGTTTTCACTGTTTCAAGTAAAGTGATTTTAATCTTAAATCTAAGCAGTGAAAGTTTGTTTTTACAGGAGATTGCATCTGCCATTGCACTAGCATATTCATTGTTTTTCAAATTCCCTCTGCTTTCAGCTCAAATATTTGATTTCCACATGGTGTTCTGTATTTTCTTTCCTTGTCATATTCTTGTTCTGCATCACCATCAGACTGAATCTTGAGCATTCATTAGTTCTGAGAAAGAGCTAGTCTTGACTACCTAGTCAATGACACACGTATTTCTTTATCTAATGGACTGAAAAACAATTTCATTTCTGATTTCCTTTATTTTTGCTGGTTTTCAGTTAAGAAATAGATGTCAGATTTTAAAAGAGAAAACTAAATGAGAGTCTCATTCATCTCAGTTAAAATTTTATGTTCGTCAAATTGCTGTACTAAAAACTAAGTTTAGCATGTCAATATCATAAAAAGGCTGTAGCCTCTCAACAAAGTGGTTCTTTTCTTTACTGTTATGTCAAATATCCCAAACAGATCCTTAAGGACTATACATCAGAGGAACAAAGGCCCGTCATGCCCTTTGTTCGTTTTGTTTGAAATTAAGTATTTCTTGTGCTTATTACCCTAGGCATAAAGCTCTAACCTTATTCATAATTTCATAATTTATAAATCATATGTCCTCTCATTTTCATGTTGTTTCATATGATGTGAAGGGTTTGGATTAGCTCTATCAATGCTCATTGCAATGCTAAGTACAAAAATTGGGTACTATAAAATCACGTGCAGTGGATATAAGCCCTCTTCCTTAATCTGTCCATTGAAACTTAAATATTTGAATCTATTTACCATTCTGATCATACTATAACTTGTCCAGTTAAAATATACTATGGCAGCTTATTAGTGGGTAACTAGTGCAGTGCAGTGTTGCTTTAGATGGCTCTGCTTCTCCATGGAAATGTTTTTTAACAAGCCAACAGAGCACCTTGCTCACTCCCTTGCTCTCAGTTGTAGAGTGGGTTGGTGGCTATTTGTCTCAAGACATTTCTTAAGCTTATCTTAAGATAAACCAGCCATTTAGATACAAGAATATAGTATCTATGAATATTTAAATCCAGAGTTGGTGTGGTTTTTCCATGCACAAAGCCAAGAAATAAAAGAAACAGAAAGGGGAAAGGGTCTCGGAGTCCTGCTAGAACTGAACATGACAATTCTCTCTGACCCTGGTAGAATCTGTTGGCTTCTCCATTTAGATACATGGGTATATTTATCTTCCTAACAACAGGGCAAGAGTTGGAAATCTGAGATACTGTGAACCTCAAGGACTTTGCCCCTTCCCTCCCTTTCCACCTGTGTTGCTGCTAGTCTTAGGAAGAGGTGAGGAGGGGAAAGGATACAGAGTAAGTACCCCAGGAAGAAAAGCTGCAGAAAACCTAGTTTGCATATTTTCAAATAGCAGCATTTGGAAAGTAGCAGACTTAACAACTTTACCTAGTGTTACGCAGTGTGTCTCTAAACAGAGGGCTTTCAACTCAAGTGCCAATTTCCCCTTTGTACCTATTGATTTTAGGGAGCCTTTGAGCTCTCAATAGCATTTCCTTTACTTCTAGGCAATAGTCTGTTACATATGGGATCACTTTTATTTTATTAATTTTTATTACTACCTTAAGGTTATATGAAGAACTCTTCAGTTCTGTTGCAGTTTTAGGACTTCTTTTTTTTTGTAAAGTACTTTTATTACAGCCCCATATTAAAGCATTTATTAAGGTGCTTTAAAGGTAATGAGTACCTAACTTCAGAAAGAAAATTGGAAGTGATGTCTTCTGGAAAATGTAAAAGGTATTGAAATGGTCCTTGTAATGAATAACTAAATAGAAAGATCAAGAAACTTGCAAAATCTGAACTGTTTATCAAAATGTATTTATTTTCAAGGAGGAAAAATTAGTTTTCCCAGTATTTGAATGGTTAAAAATTCTGGAGCAAATGCTTTTCCCTATGGTAGAAATATTGTCACATTTACTTCAGCTCAGTTATTCCTGTGGGGATTAATTTATTTGTAATGCAGAAAGTGTTCTTGGTAGAATAATTAGCTTTTCAGGGAACATAGCTAAGACCTCTTTGGAGCCTATGTAATTAGAACTGAGGAAATAGGTTCATCACTACTGCTGCTATTTCATTACTGAGTAATCATTTGTATCTAAACACACCACTCTTCGGAGAATGACTGTCTGTGGTCAGATGTGCTAATTTGCCTCTCATTTGCATTGCTGTGTGTTTAGCCGCATACTTTTTAAGGTGGGCAAATAAGTATAGCTGGATTTTTAATTCTGTTGTGTTACTAAGACTTTGGTTTGGTTTACAAAATCTGGGGTGTAATAAGCACCCCAAGCCATTTCATCAGATTCTGAAAAGGAGACCCTTAATCAGAGAAATCACAAGGGACACATATTTTCTGCTTTATAGGGTTTGTATATCAGAGGGGAGACTTCAAAGTGGAAGGGAAAGTAGCAAAAGAGTTTAGGTCCCTCCAGGTACTTCCTTAAGTTGTGTGGTTTTTAAGTAATTTAGGACTTCAGTGACAAACGTCTACCTAAATCCAGTGGCGGGTGGGGCTTTTTTGGCTTTGGCCATATGCTCTAAGTCAGCACTAATATCCACTCTTAGAAATAAAAGACAACACTTCCTGAGACAGCTACAAACCTGAGGTTTATGATCTTTGGTACATCTTTGGAGGATGTGAGTACTTTAAAGAGACTAAAAGGGGAATTTGCACTTTGTTTAGAACCTTTTATTCATACACTGAGGTCTTTTACCTAAAGGATGTTCTTTCCTTTGCCTGTAATATTGTATATCTGCTGTGACTCTGGTATTATAAAAATAGAATTTAGTATTCATGATCCTTAGAACCCCTAAACTTGGCTAAAATAGCCAGCTCCACTGGATAAAAAAATTTAATTTTGTACTGAAAAATGCAACAAAAACATGGGAAGGTACTAGGAGTAAGAATCTTATTTCCATTGCAAGATGTGTAATTGTGGAAAGGCTTGCTTTTTTTGCTGTTTTTTCAGTATAGTGCAAGATTTCAGATACCTTCTTCATAAAATTGCTGCTTCTCTTTTGAGAAAAACAGGGGCTAATCATGATATTTTTAGTAAGTGGCTACTCAGCAAATTGTCCTATGGCAACTGTGGGGTCAACTTTCACCAGAACTTCTGCCACACCTGACTCAGATTCATTCATCCCACTGGAAGTTTCCCATTTCCCTAGTGGTCCTCTCATAGTGCTTTCTCACCTTCCAGAATACCTGCCTGCCACGGAGCAAAAGGGCAGCTGATAACAGGAGGAAAAGAAGAAGCAAAAGTGTCAGTGACAAACGCTTCTTTTAAAGAAACCAGCACAGAAGATGCTTTCCTATCACAGGCATGAAAGGAAAATAGCAAGCATGTAGTCTGGTGTAACAGATGAGGAAGAGGCAGAAAACTGCTAGGTTAGAAACAAGGTTTCATGTCTTTTTTTTTAAGCTAACAGGATACCATGATTTAGCTAAAGAAGCAAATCTGATTACACAAAGTAGCTGAGAATCTGTTGAACCCACTAAGTAAATGAAAGCTGTGGTTTCTTACAATAGCACATTTTCCACCACCTTCACTAAATAATCCCCAGGAATCAAAACTCATGTGCATAACTGGCCCAGAGCTTTGAATTACACTTTGGAAGTGAAGAGGAAGGTCGCTAATGAGCTGGCTCATGCAATCTTGTGGTTTTTGTCTTTCAAGCAATTATCTCTGTTCTCCACGCTGCTCAATAGTGTTACTTGCTGATGGAAAACTGAGGAGATGGGTATTAAGGCTGTTGAGGAACCTTAGTAAACAAGCAGATTAAAACTCTCAATTTCATTTTCGACATGTGAACAGGAAAAAACTTCTAGATGAAAATGTTGGACACTGAGGATCTGATTCCCTGCTGAAGCAAGAGTAATTGAAGGAAGGGCAAAGAATTATTATTATAATCTGAGCAATATTCTATTGAAAGAGACTAAAAGAGTTGCAGAGCTTCCAAAAGTCTTGCTTAACCTTCCAAACTGAGGGCTATCTGTAAGGAAATATCAGAAGTTAAGTATCAGTAGGTGTAGCAGGTGATCACGTTCTGTGACTTCAGAGGTGTTTCAGTCCTGTAGTTGAGGTTCCTTCATCCCTATGAAAGCCCATTCAAATCAGACACCCACTTCTCAATGACTTAAATGCTATCTGAATCAGATACCGAAGTTCTCCTCCTTCCTTCACTTCTATCTCTCTAGCTTCTATTTCAGACAGAAATAAATGCGTGACAGTCATTCACAGAAACACATGAATGGCCACTCCTTTTCTTATTAACATAAAAGCTGGTCTTCACAATATTCCACTGCTTACGGGAAAAGTTGTGTCTAAATCAATTTTTCCTGAGACTTAAGGTCAAGCAAGTCTATAGAAATCCTGAGAGTCAGCAGTAAGTGTACACTTTCTGCTGGTGCAAGAGGAGAATATGGTTTGGCTGGGGTGGTCTTCCTCAGCAGAGCTAGCCACAAAACTACTCTTGAAGTCAACGCTCACCATAATTTATTTTCACAAATAGAACTACAGATTAAATGGTTGATTCCCTCTGCATCTTTTAAAGACATAAGAGGTCTTTTACTGCTAATGATTGGGAAGTACTTCAGCAGTGTTGGGATGGCAGACAAAAGATTAATTAGAAACTCTTCTAGAGTAAAGCAGCAGTATTTAGCTTCATGAACTTGTTCTCCTGTAGTTCTAAGCACACCCAGGAAGAAGGTAGCAGTGCTTTTCTGAATGCTTGAAACCCACTCTGGGGTCCTGATCAATGGCCAGACACTGTCCATTAACTGCATGAGCTCTGCCTTAAGATAAGGAATGACAAAGACCAGATATAGGGAGAGAGGGCATCCTGAACTTTCAAACTATATATGCATATGGAAAAATTTAATGTTGGTTAGTCCTCTTCTGTGAAAAGCAGTGATTCACCAAAATCTACAGGTTATCAATTAGTACAAAAGTTGTCCCATTTTCAGTCAGGTAAGCCCTGTAACTCCTGATTTAGAGCTAATGTCTTAGATTTAAGCTTGGCTGGGCCTGTGTTTTACCAACACAGCTTGATTTTTGAAAAATATATTAAACAACCCCCCAAGTACCTAAATAGAATGGCTGCATTTACAAGGAAGATTAAAGAAATGCAACTTATTGGCAAAGATCACATGACAAGTTCTTAGCCATTAGGAGAGAAAAATAACAGACTGGATGCCTGCCAGTCCTAGAAGTATGGAAAATTAGATGCCATTTTGCACACAAATCAATACGGTAAGTGGGAAATCTTAGGTCTCCCAAACTGTCTGCAAATCTAGCTGCTAATTGACTCAATTAATCTCTGATCCTGTTTCCACAAAATGATATGCTTAGAATAAGGAGAGACTGGCAGTGTTGTAGATGATTAGAGAATATTCCTTTAATGAGCCTTGCTCAGCCATGAGCAGTTAGCTGACCATTAATCATCAGAAGAAAACAAACAGGCTCTGCACTGGCTGCAATGGGAAGAAAAGACTTTGTCAACAAAGAAGGCTTTTAAAGAACTGCTAAAAAGGTGATTGAATGCACCGGTGATTATTATAATCATTATCCATCTGTGACAGGTCCTTCACTAAAATCCACCTTCATTCCTTATGCAGGCCTTGAATTCTGCACAGATTTGCTTCCTGAAGCTATTAACGTTGCCTGAATCTTTTCTGAATACTTTATACTCCAAACAAAAGATGTGGCAATGGAAGATACTCTGAGAAACAATTTAATTCTCAACACGCGAAAATAGGTACAGCATCAAGAACTGTTACTGCACATACAAACCATGAAACAAAGGTGAAGATGAGAATGAGGATACCACATATTTGCTTGGAAATTAGCTATACACTAAAAGTGGATCAGGATTGCCTCTTTTTTTATATACACATACAAACCCTGGCATCTTATTGTATTTACTTATGGAGGTACAGAGGACACAGAGGAAACTACTACAGCAAGGCAGAGGACAGTTAAGGGTAATTGTAATAGGATTTCTATATATAGAAAGGATGTGAAGCCACTTTTAGCACTTACTCATTCTTTCCTGGTACAAGATGACAAACCATCTGATGTTTCTTCAACAGTATTTTAGAACAGAACCAATTTTAGGCTTTCTTAGGTTATTAGTTTATTAAATGTCATGCATTAGGTACTAGGACACTAAAACAAACAGATCATGGGTACAAGGCTGAACTTTAAAACTTCAAGAAAAAGAGCCTAAAAGAACAGAGGTAGAGAGAGAGAGGTAAAACAAGATTTCTGTACAGACTCTTTTTTCTATTAGACAGTTCTGGAAATTAGGTTATTTATGTATTTACTCTGAACTGCTTAAAATGCATCCTTCCACTAAGCTTACCCAGGTTATAGCCTGATCATTGGCTGTTCACAGTAATGAATACCTAGGGGCAGATTATGATTTTAGAAAATTTGTATGGAGAGTTTCTGTGTCTACCAGCTAGGGACTAGGCAACATGGCTAGGGATTAGGTGATTTTTATTTATCATTCGTATAGCTCCAGGAATATGCATGGAGTTTTCCATAACAAAGGAAAAGGTCAACTGCTGATATGAAGAGACTAAAATTGTAATGAGGCATAAGACCCTAAAGGCATGATAAAGCACAGGAGAACAGAGCAGAGGAGGAGAAAAGTTCCACTGGTGTCAGTGCACAGTAATATATAGCTTATGGACTATGTTTTCACACAAATACATACAAAAATGCATTGGCTAATGTGCTTCTGGATACTTCTCAGCACTGGAGGAAACTGTCCAAGGGAATACTCAAAAGACCTGAAGGGTAGGAATTTGTCATTGTATTATACTACAGAGGATGATGCATCTGATTCTGGAAGATGTGAAAAACATAGTTTATCAGTTTGGCAACTAACTCCTTGCTGCTGGTGTTCTTAGGTTCTCTGCAAACCTAGAGGAAACAAAGTCTGATCCAGCAAATGTACATGCTATTAAACAGCAAAGATACTCTGTGAACCTTAGTGTCTTATATCAGCTGTGCTTGTCTGTCCTTCCCATGACACTGTTTCAGCACTGTTAATATTACACTATTTATTTGGGCTTTTGAATAGCAAACCATGTGACACATCTTTGATTTGCGTGGGCTGCCAAAATAGCATACACTTCTAGCAGTTACTTGTAAATCATACAAAATATCTCTTTGGTGTGAGTAGTAATGTGCCACTTGAGTTTCTCTCTCATGTGTATAGCCAGTCAAGCTTTAGTTCCAGACCTTCACAGGAGCATGGGTTGCATTAAACATTCCCTGCCACTCTGCACAGGTTTTCTGGCAGAAAAGGAAGCTGACATTGCAGGGATGTGAGCTGTGCGTGTGCACTGAAATTATACATAGATGAGCCTGATCATCAGGCAAAAGCCTGAGGAAACATTCTCATTCAGGACTGCTCACTTTGGCTTGTAACCACAATAGACTATGAAAAAAAAATCAAATATTTATGGTCTGCTCTTACTCCTGATCTCATCAGTAGTCTCTCAAAGTCACACACACACACACATATGCTGTCGATTACACCCCGTTCACTGGCTGCCCAATATCACTTCCCTTCCCTTCCCTTCCCTTCCCTTCCCTTCCCTTCCCTTCCC